>OY365809.1:30828740-31007089 GCA_959347315.1 Bimastos eiseni | reverse complement strand
AAAAAACAATGGAAAGGCTTGTACAAAAGCAAAAGGAAATGGCTTAGCCATTATTAACCATTGCGATTCAGATAAAGCAGAGAGTATTAAAAAAGATCAGAATGAGTATACCTGTAGTTCAATGCGATTAAACAAAGAATGGTAAGGCACAGTGGGTACATAAAGTAAGACAATGTAATTAGTCAGTTTTTTAAGTTGAGGTCCTGAATTGAAGAGCACATACAACAATAAGCCAGCAACATAACCTAATGGGTCATATTGCTTCAACAATTTAATTAGATGCAGGCACTTCAGTAAAAGTCCAGAAATGCAGATATGACAGAAGAATTGCTATCAGAATCGCACATAATATTGTCAGTTCTCTCTTCTCAAATACAAATACTCCATACACTGCATAGATAGACTGCATGTGACAATTATTTGCTGTTCTTTCCTTTTAATAGACAATCAATAATACTTCTGAGGGTTAGTAAAACATGTTTTATACAGTCCATGCACACAGTTAGGGTTCGCTAAACAGTAGAAACTTGTTTACACGAGACCCATTTGCTATTTATTCAGATCAATAATGACAGGGCAGGCAACAGGCCTGCAGAGGGTGGCACAGTAGATGAACTTAACATTTAGCTACACATGTTACAGCTGTATATAAGATAAGTCATGGTGTATGGATAATAATATAATTCCAATCGACAAACCGCAGTAAGATTACATCTTATAGATGATAACAAGTTCAACCGTAGTAAAATTTAACTGCATGGCAGCCCTACAAGGTGTCAATCTGTCCTACTGCTCATTTACAGTCGTCATTTAGGGAGTTGAGGGCCGAGTCAACCCTTCACCCCTACATAGTGCTGTATTTCAGCAAGGGTAACAACAACTGTGCACCCATATGGTTGGCCATTCAGTCCATGCACTCTTGTGCCCTGGAATAATATCTGGCAACAGCAGATATTAATGTGGCAAGACACACATATTTTCTGGTATTAAATCAAAATCACACTTACTCTTAATTAAACAGTGATGTGGACCCACAACGTGATTGCACAACTCAGACTACAATGTGCATGCCTTCACACTAGACAGCTTACACATCTGGGTCTTCACAGTACACTGATCAAGTGTTTCAAAAAAAACCTTACCATGTTTAAAAATAGACCTTAAAGTGTTCAAAAATAGACCCCAAAGTGTTTCCAAATCGACCTTAAAGTGCTTCAAAATAGACCTTAAAGTCTGAAGTGCACCATGTTGGTCGCTGTCCATAAGAGCTTTCTCCATGTAGCTGTACTTGGCCTGAAGACGCGCTATCAGGTTACAAGTATGCTGATATTCACGAAACTTCTGAAAATAAATTAACAGCAAATATGTAGAGATGATCAGTCAGTCACCAGGTTAAATATGCAGTTATATATCAAGAGGTCTGATGCAAAATGAGGAATAGTGAGTTCTGACGCGCTGAAGGAAGAACGAGTTTGAACAATGCAGAAACATTAATAATATTAACACCGATTTAAAAGGCGCCGTAAACGCGACCCTAACCACTTCGAGGGCGCCGTACAACCTAAAACGAAAGTCAGCAGACAGGATAAGCCTTAGAAAACAGAAACACTTTCAATTTAGTTTTAAATGAAACATTGATAGTCATAAACGTTCCTTGTGGCAACAGAGTAGCATGCACTAGAGTTAATGAGAGTTCTGCATCATGGATCAGCTAATAGATCTATCCTTGAAGACAGCGTGCTTGTATGATGCAAGGAGGGACAAGCATTGAGGTAGGTAGAAGCTCTTATGACAAGGACTATATAGGTCCGACAAGAACATCAGCAAACTAACAACATTTGAGATAATGAGAAAAGCAAATAATTAAGAGAATCAATGTACAGTGTCATTCATTAATAAGAAGAGACATACTTAAAATTACTATCCGGTCCAAGGGCGTACCTGCACCTGTGACATAACCATCTAATCATTAGTACGACTTCACAATGTTTTAACCTTTATGTCCATATCTCGTCTCAGGTCAAAATGACTTACATTGAAATAGAGTTCTTCTGCTTCAACCTTCTCCGACTGTTGCTTGGCTTGGTCGAGAGCAGAAGTCTGAGACTCCTGAATTCCATCTTGGAACAAATGAGTCACATCAACATCAGCGTCTTTCACGCTACTCAGAAATGTTGTACCCGTCTTTTCAAGCGTTTTGGATGCCTGAAAGAATGGATTCATCTGCTAATGGTCGTATGAGCCCTCTATAATATATTGATGAGTGTGATATGCATTTCAGGAAGCATTCAATAAATTATCGTCTCTGAGGCAATGCATAGTTTAGTGCTTGCAATCTGTGTCTATTTCATTCGACAGATGCAGAATTTGAACTTGGTTTGCAGAGGTGAAAATCTAAGATGTCAGCTGACTTGCCACCATCATACCACCTCAACTCTAATGTAAAACATGAAATGTAAGATGCTATAATGAAGCATCTATGTAGATGTTTATAAAACTCCATTTCCAGAGCCTCTGAAACGCTTTGTGTAGATGGATGGCACAGAGACTGAATAGATGCAACTTCAGATGATTTTCAATGATAACCCAACTATTCATATTTTGGTGTCCAGAGCATTTGGTTGGGGTTCAACATGTGTGCATGGGCCCACCACTGATGACTCTTCCAGCTTACTGTACATTGTTTTTTAAATGATGTAATATTTTCATTTGTAACGCCATATAAGCTGGTAGGGCACTCAAAGAGGAGGCATATAAATTATCTCAGAACAAAATGAATAAATGAATTTGCCAACAAAAAGGTAAATTGTAGGAGCACTTCAAAATCAGTCTCTGACCTCATTGCTCTCAGAGATGAGCGTTCTGAGTCGTTCTTGGATGGCCCCCAAGCGATCCAAAACATCGTCCTGGAGGGTTTCCTCTACACTCAGTTCACAAACCTACAATGAAAACAACTTCAACAATCACCTCCTCAGACCCCATAGCATAGTAGAGTGGTACTTCTGTCTAACATCTCCAGAAAATTGACAGCGGATGTTCACAATTTGTCAAGGTGGCAGCAAATAGTCATAATAATAATAATAATAATAATCATAGTTCACCTTTCTCATGAATAAACATACACAGATCAACAACAGCATCTCGACAAGTAAGTAAGTAAGTAAATCTAATTTAATCTCATCCAGTGACTTAGCATCATTATAAAAATGTCTAATACACCGGTCGACTGTCATACACTGGTCCCCTGCAGTGCAATTACAATCAGAAATGATCGGGTTCTGATGGAGAAGAAGCAAAGGTCAATCAATATCCAATAGATAAGCAAAACCAGAAGCCAGGCCATGGTAGGGAAGCAAGTTGAAATAGATGAGTCTTAAGTATACACCTGAATAACATAAAAGATATTGACAGAACCAACTGAACTGGACACAGGACTAGACCAGCAACAGTGAAAGCTTTAACAGCCCAACATATAAAAGGAGTAGATGAAGAGTCCCATCATCAACTGATCAAGTACAGAATAGGTTTCTATGATGGTGAGCATATCGTGGTGAGCATATCGTGGTGAGCATATCGTGGTGAGCATATCGTGGTGAGCATGGAACTGAGGTAATTGGTCGGATGGTTAAGATGCAGTACCTAGTCTACTGTAAGGCAGATCTTCATCAAAGTGGGATTCTCTTCTCAGTCGGCTGCCAATGCAAAGAATGCATTATAGACATAATATGCATCTATTTAAAGGCATTCATTGCATGTACAATCTGGCATTAAATACTCTGCACCACTGTCTTCTCATTTACAGCATAAACACAGTTCACTTAGGAGAGACATAGGGTCATGACGTCCAACTTAAATAGTCAATTTGAGCAGAACAAAATGTTTCTGTTATCATTATTACCAATAGTATTATTATTAGTATATTTATAAGTTGATTTGTAAATAGCAAGAAAGTGTAACTAAATACACAAAAAATGCACTGGAGTAGCAAATAATGGGATGACGTAACTGGATGAGCCATCGGCATCATTTTAAAGCATTCCAGCAATATCTGAGGATTGGAAGAACAACAAGCAGAGCATTCCATACAGAATGGGTAGGGGTAGGGTAGGGTCAGATACATTGAATGTTCCGGCCCTCAATCTACTGACTGTCTTTGTCTATACTGGATTTTAACTCTTGCCAGAATGCATACGAGACCATCACGGAACTGACTGACAAAGCCAGCACAAAGTCATCAGTGGGTAGGGTTTTAGGTCTTCAATGGGTAGGGCTTTAGGTCTTCAAATAGTAGGATTTTAGGTCTTCAATGGGTAGGGTTTTAGGTCTTCAATGGGTAGGGTTTTAGGTCTTCAATGGGTAGGGGTTTAGGTCTTCAATGGGTAAGGTTTTAAGTCTTCAATGGGTAAGGTTTTAGGTCTTCAATGGGTAGCGTTTTAGGTCTTCAATGGGTAAGGTTTTAGGTCTTCAATGGGTAAGGTTTTAAGTCTTCAATGGGTAAGTTTTAGATCTTCATTGGTTAGGGTTTTAAGTCTGTGCAGATAATTGCATATAACAAGGACAACATAAACATGATCTTCTGATGCAATGGCAGCCAGTGCGGATTTTACAGCAGAGGAGTAATGGGACTTAATTTAGGTGCATCTGGCTGCTGCATTCCACATCCTCTGACGTATCTTCAAGCCTAGCTTGCACGTCAGACATTTGTCAAGACAACTGTTCATGAAGGCAAGTAGACTGCATATCCATATAGACATGGCCACTGGAAGACACAGGTTAAGAGGGTCTCATACTGAGATACAGATTACATAATAATTGAACGTAATACACAGCTCAAAAGCCTAAAAAAGCGACTGATCAAAACTCTGGTGTGGAGTGTGGTCCTGTACAGGGCGGAAACATGGACAATAAGAAAAGAAGACCAGAAAAGATTAGAGGCATTTGAAATGTGGATATGGCAAAGAATGGAAAGAATTAGCTGGACACAGCACAAGACCAATGAAGAAATATTGAGGAGGGTAAAAGAAAAGAGATCAATGATAAAGACAATTCAAGAACGACAGAGAAGATGGATGGGACACGTAATGAGAGGAGACTCACTACTTAAAAACATCATAGAGGGGAGAATGGAAGGGAAAAAAACAAGAGGAAGACTAAGAACAATGCTTTTAGACTGGATGATGGAGAAAGGTGGATACGGAAAAATGAAAAAAGAGGCTCAACACAGGTAGGAGTGGCGTCATTGAACATATGAACCTGCCTGAAGGCAGAGAACAACAGAAGAAGAAGAAGACACAGCTCAAAGACAAAAGCTGTCAGCTGCAAAGGCACAAAGCTTAAGTTCTGGGGTCCATTTCATTTATGGAAAACATATCTGACGGAGTCATTATTTGACTACTGACATCCCTGTGCTGTATGAACAGCTTTTAGATAACACTGAGGAACTGGTTCGATATTTGCACTCCAATTTGTCTGAAAGCAGAATGTTTCTTTTGAACCCTGCTTATCCCACTCCGCCTGTCTTCATTATGTGTAGAGACTCCCTTCAAGAGCCAATTTCATCAGATATGATAGCAGTAAAAATTCTTTTACATGGCCAATAGTTTGATTTTGGCTGACAAAATAGTATCTGGATCAATGTTCCAATCTGTGAGCAGGGATGCAACATTTATAAATGGTTCACTCTTTCGCGCTCATGTCGAGCTGAATGCGATGATAGTAAAATTAAGTTCATATCCAAAAGTCCATGGAGATAAGTTCTGATAACCTAAGAATAATATTGTGCATGGAGATAAGTTCTGATAACCTAAGAATAATATTGTGTATGGAGATAAGTTCTGATAACCTAAGAATAATATTGTGCATGGAGATAAGTTCTGATAACCTAAGAATAATATTGTGCATGGAGATAAGTTCTGATAACCTAAGAATAATAACTTGTCTACAGATAAATAAACAGACATATCAGTCAGGGAGCAAAGGTTTCTGGAGTAAAGTAGGCAGCAGCCGGTTACAAGTCTCGATTTAGGAAGTTTGAAAGAAATTGTGTGCACAATAAATGCTTACGTGCGCTGGCTCTACGGTTCGTGTGTGCTAGCACATGCGCACAGCTTAGACGGAATATTGATCTGGATAGATTTCACCAAATGATATGGTGCAATTTTCACAGAACGTCAAAGTAACAAAACTAATCTTCATCAAAATGACACTTTCGGTACCTTGTCTCCTTGATGAGGTTGAAAGTTAAATTTCAATGGCACTGCAAATGGCATAGTGAATCTTTCAAGAAAGGACTGCTTGTCTGTGGTCTGGTCAAGGCCACGCACTTGCTGGTTGACGAGATTTAGGCAGCCTTTACGAGATGAAATGACGCCCTCTTCAGCCGACATGTGCCTCTGCATTGCCTGAGTCAGCGTGTCGTAATAACCAAAGTCAATCGTCTACGAAATCAAATAATCAATTAGTTAAAAATAATTAAAAAATACAACAGCATCAGTGCCAACTTTCTATTCCAGGCATTATATTTTGTGAATAATTATGAGACTAAGTCTTTCTGCACTTGAAATTAAACAAAATAAACAATCGGTCAATGTGTGAATCTTTCAAAGCATCATGCAGTCTAACTTATTGATTTATTCATATAGAACATTTATATAGCGCCCTTGTAAGAAGCCTACTAACTCCTGCATGGCTAAACAGAGCAGTCTTAAGGTGAGAAAAGAACAGAAGCAAGAAAGTCCTGGAAAAGTGGCAAAGCTCAAAAGGGAGGCCATTTCAGGTCGAGGGACCCACCACCAAATAAACTCAGTTCTTCACAGTGGAAAAAGGGATGAAAAGAAGACAATGTTCAGAAGAGCAGAGAGATATCAAGAGCCCCTATCACTAAGGACAGAGCTTGTGAAGACAGACAGGAACAAGAACTAGTAAGCAGCACCAGACTACGGCAGCTACCCTACACGCAATCCGCTCGCTACTCAGAGAGCCAGTGGAGAATGTTGCACATGTATCTACAGACTTGGTCAAATATGAACATATGGTCGATACAGTGGGCAGCAGGATGCAAGATCCAATGTTTAAGCATCACAGTAGAGCAGATGGGAAGCCTGCATAGAGCCAGTCACAGTAGTCAAGTCTTGTTGCAATGAAAGCATGGATTAAGAGTGGAAGCAGCGGAAACATTGAGTGAATGGCAAAAGTGCTATTGGTAACAGCTGTTATGACTAAGGAGGTTGATAAAAGAAGCAAAGGTGAGCTCTCTATCTAAGGAGATGACAATATATTACTACAATCGCATGATAAAAATATACTAAGAGCAAACTAAAAATAAATAAATGCAACAGATCAAGCAGAGCAGTCAAAATAATAACACTGAGAAGGAATCAAAAAGAGACAGAATTTTATGGCATAGGATAAAGGGAAATATATCTATCTTAAATTTTGTCCTCATATTTCTGATCCATTTAAGTTAAGAAAGGGACGTCAATCTCATTCTCAGTATAGATTGAATATGATTGTTCTGTTAAGTAAGTCTGTGGCATAGAGTCTCTGAAAGTTTCATAAAAGGTGCCACACATAGACCAAGAAACACGTCATAGATTGAGAGACACGTTTAAGTACATAAACACATGAACATACAAATGACTTGGTGCCTTGTATGCCGCCAAATATTCGTATGTGGTGAGATCTCTCTACCATGAGACCAAGTGGCAAAACTTACATCGATGAGTTCATGAACGTTATCACCGAAGTACTTCTGAATGGACGTGTTGGCCGCCTCTAGACACAAGAGGTACTCATTCCGAGCCTTGACTGCCTTCAAGCTGCATTCCAAGTGTTTCAGCTGCTTCTGCATGGACAAAGTTCAACCGACTGTAATGCAACATTACTGGCCAAAATAGCCTAGCACTTCAATGAGAACTAGTTAGTATGGCAGACAGGTAGGTAGGTAATTAGGTAAGGAATTATTGTTCATTTACTAGACATGGAGAACAATGGTCAAATGTGAAGTGGACACCTATGACGGGCTTTCAGCCCATGGATCCTGATGATGATGATGATGACTAGACACTGCTGTCAGAAATGGCAACCAGAGTCACAATCCATCAGTTGGTTGAAGAATTTTTCAGCCAGAGTATGAACATGGCTGGGAAAGCCAGCCAATAACAATATTATAGTCCAGGAAGCCACAGTTGCTATAGATTAAATATGGCCTAACTCAGGATCCATGTACCAGATTGACAATTATTCTGACTTGTGCACCAGAAGACTCATCAGATGAAAGCACAGTTCAATTTATGAAAGCCACAAGGTGCCTTTGAAGAAGAAAAAGTATCTCATCATGTAATGTCATCAAAGCAAAGGGTAATGTAATGTATTCAAGCACTTCATATATGGTGAGATCTCTCAAGGGTGTTTTAATGTCGATGTTCTGCTTAGTCCTAGTGGAACTTTGAACTGTGGAGAGGTTTACAACTGATCAACACCAGAATATATAAACACTGAACACCTTCACATGGAGCAACCCAGCTGAATTCTTTGAAATACATCGCTCCCTCTGAGAATTTATCTCAATGCATTAAACATTTATAATTATATAATGTACTGACGCTTCTGTTATACTAAAAGCAAGTCCTTTGGATGATGAATGTTTGTAGTGACTTAATAAATTCACATTATGCAGCCCAAAAACTCAGTGCTTCCTGTCCAAAGTGATGCTAAAGTACATTAAGAAAAACAAGCTCATCATCAAGAAAAAATGTTCACATAACAGTACTTCAAAATCCACAGCAGCAGGCTCTCACCTAAGTAGGAGAGCACAAACAATGGAGACCCACACAGAACTGTCAGCCGACACTACATGTGGGTCGACAGTAGACATCATATATTTACAGGTTCTGGCCTATATTGCGATGACAAATAGGAAATATATATGGCAACCCAAGTGAGGTCAACACATTCCTTAGAGCTTGTGCTCACTAACAATCAATATATCACAGATATGAGAAATAGACCTGCAAGAGATATATATATAACCTAAGTAAATCTTGTTTCTATCTGATAAGGACACTAAGTCACATCAGGTCGACTTTGACTACGAATATTTGGCAAATCATCACCTGTTCACTTCTCTCCTCTTGCCTGGATTAAGCCAAATGGTTCAAGTTGGTCTCTCAGACCTTGAACTCAAAAGGCTGCAATCCATCAAAATCTCCTTAGCTTGCATAGTGCTGTGCTCCACTATGAACATGCTCCACAGTCCTACTCCACCAGCTGCATTGGCTCTTGTTGAATTCAGTATAATTTTAAATTGGTTTCTTTGAACTACAAAGCCCTCAGCATTTGCACATCTACCTATCTTCATGCACTACTAAGTCCTTAAATCCCTTCCTCATTGTCAGTGACCATCAAGTACAGGTCCTTTAGCTGAGCCACGATGTAGAATAGTCATAAGACCTAGTGCATTCCATGCCTCGGCTCCAAAGGAATGGAATTGACTGCCACTCTCTCTTTGCTGTTCAGATTCACCTCCTTCCTTCTCAAATGACTCAAAGCTAACTAAAACTCCTTGGCTTTCACACAATTTTTGATATCTAACTGCATCTTCACCAGGCGAATGACTATCAGATTCGCATTTTGGTGTGACCATGCACACGCTGTAAATCTGACCATGGCAATGCCATTTATCGATGTCTAACTCATTCCGGCATAAATCGGTTCCATCCATCTTGAATGGTGTGGCATAGTTGACTGGAGGCATTCCAGACTTGGTCACATAGAAGCCTTGAATGGCCTGGCATGGTTGATTGGAGGCATTCCAGACTTGGTCACATAGAAGCCTTGAATGGCCTGGCATGCTTGATTGGAGGCATTCCAGACTTGGTCACATAGAAGTGCAAAAGCATATTGAGCATAAAAGACCGTGATGCTGATGCATAACTATCGAGCCTGTTACACATGACCATCTTAGCCAAGTGGCTCAGCATCATTCACTCTGGCTGCAGCTTTCCTCTGCTCTGTCAAGCAAGGCAATGTGGTTCTTCCACCGACCTAAACCTTCATGGTCCAGCAGAGATGTTTTGCTGTGGGTGTCTCATCATCCTGGAATAGATTGACTAACAACCTCCTGCGATATCAACTCCTCAACCTCTCTATTATTATTATTACAGCAGTTTTATATAGCGCCCTTAAAGGCTTTCCACTCAGAAGCATTCCCAGCCCAACCAAGGTCAGACAGGACAGTCTTAAGGCCAAGAGAAAAACAGAGCAGATTGACCTATAGGCGTATTATCTCATTTCATATTATATATCATAATATATTATATTATGTATTATTTTATAGTTAGTATATGCCTCCATATCATAAGTGCTTGAAGACCATTCTGTTCGATTGTGGTTTCATCAGATTGTTAGGTTGTGACAGCTTCTGACGAGTCTCTTTTGATGTGGCGCAACTTAAATTTACAATAACAAGTGCAAAAAATACGAAATGTTACATGCTGTTAATCTAATCTAGAAAAATTCAGCTGCAAACCTTTTCAATCTGCTTTTCCAGATTTCGCAGTTTCCTTCTGAGCATTGCGCTTGGTCTATCAGTCGACTGCTCCAGTCTCGTCCGTTCATCTTCCACAAGCGTCAGTTTAACCTCCGCCTGAACACACTCTCCGTGATACTTCTGATAAGTCTTCAGAGACTAAAATAACGTCACCAGTAACACTGCTGTGTAACTCTGATTTTCTGATAACTATATCATTGCCAAATCATATAATTTCTTTTTTGACAACAATAATGCAACCATTGTTTATTTCTCCCATCACTGCATTAAATAGTCATCAAAACTACAGGACAATATAGATGTAACAGCAAAGACTAATACAGTAGAAACCCTGTAGAGCAACCTTTGATATAGAACTTAGCACACTCAGTCAAACAACTGATTAACAGTGAACTGACTGAGTTTTATTAGCTAAAGTATGGCTCTCTCATCAATGTAATGTAATGTAATCAAGCATTTATATAGTGCCACTCAAATCAGCAGCGCTCTCAACGGGCGATACAAGTTACAATGGATATGAGAGAAATAGCCATAACCCAGAAAGCACTAAATAACCTCATCCCACACTACATCTCTGATTTCTGCATTTGAGTAGCATACAAACAAAATGAAATAACAGAGAGTTAGAAAAAGTTGACATAAAGAAATTAACTAAGTTCATAGTCTTTGATAAAGTCTGGTGACTGATCCCTCTCTCGTGCAATCACCAGACCCACTGCCTCACACAGTCTTCCTAGCGACTTGAAGAATGCGCCATTTCTGGAGACAATTGAATCACAGCTGAAGATATATCTTTCTAAATTATAATCTAACGGCCATTGATTTCTAATGATTTAACCCATTTACAGTACTCTCATCTCCACATTATTATTACAATAATTATTGCTATAGCAGATATTGATAATGTTGGCAGAAATGAAACTAGATTTTTATCTCACGTACCGCTTGAAGTTCTGTCAAAACTCGAATAAGTTCCTCATGGCTTGAGACGACCATTTCACGACACTGAAGCAGAGAAAATAAGAGAGTAAGCTCTTCAGTTATCACAGTATTGTACCTGATTTCATTGAATTTCAAATGGACAGTTAATGCAAAAGGAAAATTCTGTTTATCGCCAATGCTTGCTTGATACCATCACTACACTGAAGTATGGCTGACCGTTAAAACAAACAACACATGATCACAGATAATCTAAAGTCAATATTATGCTGAGAAAAGAAAGAATTAAGAACTCATAATATTATGTACTCTGCCTTCTTTGCACAGTATGTTAGTTTTTTGCATTGTGCACGTAATTGCAGTGTTAGACTTGCTGTGCCTTGGTGCCTCTTGAGAATAGCTCAAAGGTGTAGTCTCTGATGATCAGCCAGAAGAATAACCTGCCTAAATCTAACCAATCATATATTTTACTAAATGTGCCAACTAAACCATCATACATAATAAATATTTGTAATATTTGACAAAAGTAGAGTGGAACCAATAAAAAAGCTTAAGATAAACTCATTTCAACAATTGAACTAATTAATACGGTTCAATGCTGACAAGCGACCACTGATAAGACCAGAAGAACTCAGAAATGCAAGTTCTGAATAGATATCACTTGCAAAATAAATATAAATGAAATGGCACAACATCCGTTGCTCAGAGCAGTGCTCACCATCGTCCAATCATTCAATCTGATGTACTTTGACTATTGTAATTCCATCCTTGCTTTTCTGTCAAAGTACAAACAGCACCAGATCTGATCCATCCGTAGCTGCACAGCTCAAGCCATAGACAACAAGTCCAAGTATTCGCAAACGACTGAATATATGAGAGATATGCTCTGGTTACTGAGAGCATTGCTTTCAAGACCTTTATACTGATACCTGCCTCAATTGTTGGCACTGCTGTGGTGGTATATATCAGGGAGCTCTGTGTTCCAGTCTCGAGTCAGCTGGGTCAGGGATCATTGCACTCAGAGGCCCATGGAGATACGCAGGTGCCACACTGTCGCAGGTGCCACATTGTCGCACTTCAACTCAAGCTCAATTGTGCATTCTTGTATGTTGAATGCCTCCCACTACACTTATGTACCATTGTCTTTAACTCTGAGTGGCAGACGTTTGCTAACTGTCTTAAAGACATCTGTCAGTTTAGATCTGTTAGATAGACTTCATAAGCACAGTTCTTCTGACAGATACTTTAAATGTGTCCGGATATAGGCATTCATATCTGGCTCCCTCTCAGGCAGCATAGATATACTTCCTACATATTTACTTATTGGAATAGTGGCTTATGAATGATGCACAAAGCATTACAAACATTTCAAAGCCACAGTACAAACAGAGGCTTACTTACTCTTTTGTAAACACGTTGAATGTAGTCGGAGAGTTGGTTCATCTGCAGCACCATCTGGGAGTTGTACAATTCACCCAATGTCCCATGATCACTTCCCAACTTCCGTGTTGTTCCAAGCAGCGTCTGCCATACGGTGTATGTGGAGTAGTCAGGCCACGATTCACGTCTAAAATTATTATAATTACAAGACAATAGAAGCAGAAAACAAAGCATTCAAACAATTCTCTTCAGTTGATCAAACCACTCCATAAAATAGAGAGAATATCTCACATCGTCCTCGTTTACAACTGAGACTTTGGTTCTGATTTTCAGGTGCAGCTTACCGTTCTCTTAGTATTTACTGTACCAACCTATGCATTTCCAAAGTAAATCTTCTCTAATTCCAAGGAAATAAGATGTTTTTTCCTTTTCCAAACCCAAAAACCAAACACAATTAAGTCTGATCCCACACTAACTAACTATTCCTGGCACTGAGTATGCTGTGTACTACTGTGAGTTGCCTTTGGGCTAATTAGAATGCTTTGAGTTTTTTTAGCTTGTTTCCTATTTGCTATTTTTTGCTAATGCAGTATTGCATTAGGCATGAAGATGGCAGAAATGTTGAAGAAGTGTTGACTGCACAATCAGATAGGAAGCCACCTAGTTGTGAGGAAAGGACTCACTTTGCAAGAGAGTATATCCTTTCACCATTGCTAAATATAACTTGTTCAATTGATATACCTGAATTGGTTAAAAGCAGCTTTGTTAATCGATATATCTTTAAGTATATTTAGTTGTGCACGTGCGACTTTATAATCTACCTCTTTCATAGTTTACTTCAAACTTGATCATATGTTAACTTGCTGTATACAACTTAATGCTGATGTGATTGTCAAATGCAAATAAACTTACTTACTTATTTCAGAGATTCAAAGTGAGGAGATTGATACCAGATAGAGACAACTGACAAAAGTTGAACATAAAAAGCCAAAGGCTAAATATTCCAAGTCAATTTTTAACACTTTAACAATGAGCTGCATTGATTTCCTGCTTTCTCAACCTTAAAGTGTTAACACTCAATGCCCAAGCCCATTTGGCTAAAGTAGAGACTAAAAATTTTAACATCTAACATTCGTACATTCCCAGTTAACACAAGTGAAAGTGTCAATAGTTCCAAAGCCCATATAGCTAAAGTAGAGACTAAAAATTTTAACATCTAATGTACATTCCAAGTTCACACAAGTGAAGGTGTCAATAGTAGCAGCTGATGCTCTAAATCAAGACCTTCTCAACTTCATCAAGTTTTTTAACTGGTTAGCAAAACACGTCTGTCTCTGTCTGTCTCTGTCTGTCTCTGTCTGTCTCTCTTTAAGTTACTCCACTCAACACTCACTGAACCTGGTTTTTCTTGTTTGTCAGATCAAGTTTCTAGGTATCTGTTGACTAACACATTCCTATATACCATTTATCCTAAAGGTTATCATTCAGATAAGAAGAGACATATGGATCAGAAATGAAATCTTTCACAGAAGAAGGTATCAGCTAACATCTAGTCCAAAACCCAAGTTTAAGGTAACATTCTAAGCCCGAAAAATGGTGTCAAATGTGAGGTTCTCAAGGACTTATATAAACAGCCTATTATTTACATACATAATCAAGGTTCATTTACCAGCCAGCCACCCAGTCAGCCAGACAGCGATGATTGGTTGATCTTCAACAGGACAACAAATTACCTCTACAGTCTATGGTTGCAATAAAAAATGTTAAGTGGAAACAGTGCTAAAGTAAAGAATAATCCACTGCTGTGAAGCACTAACCCAATCTAAAGCAAAGTAACCGGACCTGATAAAAGTACCACCGCTATTTCCAACTCACTCACCCACAGGTAATTTAACCACTGACCCTGAATTAAAGACACCTCTTGAATAAAAGAAAAATGGCCATCAAATGCCAAGGGCTAACAAGCAAGCCATAAAATCATTAGAACCTCTTCAGTATAGGACGAAGGGTTATCATGACCAAATAAAGATAGAGATTACAAATGATTAGCATTGGCTTGACACACACACACACATGCAGACACACACACAAGCAATTATGTAGACTTGTGCACACAAACTCACTCACATACACACTTAACCATTCAAAAACTCATTTTTTCAGGATTACCCAGGGTCAGTCTTATATTCTTCAGCATTCCCAGGGTCTGATATTTCATTCCAGGTTTCATTTCTCCATTAGGCTGACTAGAAATGATCCCCAGATCTTTTTATTAAGCACTGCTTTCACTTAACATCCATCCTGTGACTGGTTCCTTTAAAACTGATGCAGATATTCCATGACTGGTTCCTTAACTGAAGCAGCCATCCTGTTGGCAAATAACAAGACTTCAGCTACAGAGGAAACCTTAATGGAAACAGATAAAGGGTAAATTATATCAAGTAACTGCAATAGTTTTCAAAATAGTACAAATAAAAAAAAATGTTAAATTATACAGAAACACAAAAGTAGATATTGTGTTTACTTTTGTCTTTCGTTTCTGTGGCGTGTCATTGTCTGCTTGACGAGTTTCTCCATGCTGTGTGCATACTCTGTCTCCACATCCGCTCTCCGACGATAGAAGTCTTGCAGTTCGCTCAGTATCAAAACATGCGTCTCCAGTCGGAAATCCAGACATTTCACCTGCTCCACCAACTGTTGCCGAATATCTGCAGAAACAACAACCAACAATACAACATATTATACACAGCATCATTTTCAAAGAAAAGTCATTAATCGACATGCAGAGAGTGTACCACTAATCCACTATAAATGCTACCGTTACAGGTAAAGTCAAAATAACTACATTAGAAGCCAGATAAAATGCAAATTTTATGTAAAAAAATCCCCATTTAAAACATTTCTTTTCAAAAATTGTTCAGTAATTAAGTATTAAACTATTATGTTTAAAAACTTAATGAATTTTCCTATAAGAATTAGTGTGATAATAACTTTCACCAGCAGACATTCAGCATAGAGTAATATGGAAGAAAATTTCACACAAATTTATCTGTATTAGTTCTTTCAAATTATATAATATAAAGAAGCATCTCTTTAGAAATCCACTCATTTACATGCAACTGTTGAAAACCAATTTGATTTTGTAAGACAGCATGTCTTGATAATGCCAGCAAGAAATGTTAAGCAGAAGTTTGTATACCAAGCATTCCTTTCACCTCTCTTTCAGTCCCATCTCTTTCCTATTTAAGCAGAAAACTTTTTACGCTTTGAACAGCCATAATGTACTATGGGAAAATAGCTATTCGCGTAGCCCACATGACATTTAAAGACGATTTCAACTGTCAGAATACAAAAAACAAAAATAGACTGCCATTTGTTTGCCAAAGTCGCCAGAAATCGTCACAAGAAATTGAGCTTGTGCACCTCCCAAGACCTCCTTTAATTGATTTGTAATCATCCAAAACAATATGCAGAATATCATTCTCTCATCATCTTTTGTAGCTGAACTTGCATTCACTAGGTACACTGGTACACCATAAAAAGGCATTAATAAGACTGTGTTCAGTGTTCACCAAACAATAGAGACAACAACAGACGACCCTTCTCTTCCTCAGTCCAAACCATGCAGAGTTTGAAGTTTCTTCATATTGCCAATTAATAATTACTTATGTGTGAGTTAGTGTGTGTGTATACGTGCGTGCGTGTGTGTGTGTGCGTGTGTGTGTGTGCGTGTGTCTGTGTGCTTATTCATGAATGTATGCGTTTTATGCAATTATTTAATACAGTGTCTTTTCGAAGCACTCTCAAATAAGTTTATCAATCCTCCTCGGGTAAATCATGCTAGTAAGCATAAAAATACAAAGTCTGTAAATATTGTCATTCTACTCAAATTCTAGTAACATCCAGTCCAATACACAATGTAGGAACTACAAACACAAACAACATTACCAACCAAGGAAAACAATACACTGAGAAGGAGGCACTGCCCTACTTTCCTAAGTGGCCACAATGGCAAACAAACTGTCAAGGGACTGCTCTTCCGACACTCATTGCTGTCAAATGGCTGGCATCGTGAACTGACGACAAAGACGGCGATGATGATGATGATGATGTCAGTGATAGCGACAATTCCTGTTGAAAATGATGCCGAGATTGTCTTAACAAAACATACCATACTTTGCCAATCTTCATGTACTAATAAACTTTTTTTACTATCATACAGTGGCACAGATCTAGAATCGGAAGAAAAGGAGAAGTGGCAAACTGGTGACTATTTCACCTATCACATCGCTCTATCAACTGTATCATTATATGTGAACATCTTTCACTGGTGTCATTTGTCTTTCCTTCCTTCCTTCCTTCCTTCCTTCCTTCCTTCCTTCCTTCCTTCCTTCCTTCCTTCCTTCCTTCCTTCCTTCCTTCCTTCCTTCCTTCCTTCCTTCCTTCCTTCCTTCCTTCCTTCCTTCCTTCCTTCCTTCCTTCCTTCCTTCCTTCCTTCCTTCCTTCCTTCCTTCCTTCCTTCCTTCCTTCCTTCCTTCCTTCCTTCCTTCCTTCCTTCCTTCCTTCCTTCCTTCCTTCCTTCCTTCCTTCTATCAGCCTGTCCATCGTCTATGGCTGTCTATCTGTTGTTTCACGTCTGCGCTTCCTTTGCATTTTCAATTCCTAATACTTCGTTAGTGTCTGTCAGTGTGTGTTTGCCAGCATGTCTGCTCTCATGTCAGTTTGTTGGGGACAATGAATGACTGAGTTTAATTTGGAACAGACATCACTCCAGACGCCCAGGGTAGTAGTCAGGGTGTCACTGAATCAGATGCAGCGGTGTGATGTGAAGGGCAATTCCTCCTTCAAGTCCCACGGTCTTTCCATATAATTATGCCATTTTGAAGCTTATTTCTCACTTGAAATGGATGAAATTACATGCACACATATTAAACAGCATAGTAATAAACAAATTAGGCAGAAACCTTTATTTGCTGGACTCCCCTATAATCAATTCCCTATCAACTCAACATGTGGGAAGACAGCAACCTGGATTCACCATTTTGGAACAGTCTTCCACATAAAATAATGTAGACCCCACACATAGAAATCCCGATTTAGGTTGATGGATATGGGTTGTCCGTCTGTGGCCTACTTGGTATAAACACCATTATTATCAACAACTGAACCGAATAAGGCAACAGTTTCATTAGGGTGCTGTTCACCACTGGCTGTGACTCCTCATGACACCATGGGCCGTGACTCCTCATGACACCATGGACCGTGACTCCTCATGACACCATGGACCGTGACTCCTCATGAGACATCAATCTGAAGTAATCTCTGCACTCTGGAGCATGTTACCTAATTTACATTACAATCATGCATCATCCCCCCTTCCTTTACAGACTAGCATTTCTACTCTTCTATGCATTACTTTACTGCTGTTGTTGAAAATAAAGCTGATTAATTGATTGATTGAGTGATTGATTGATACTCATCTCTTGAACTCTGGAAATTAGCATTTCCAATATCTACACGCAGACATGCACGCAAGAACGCTCCCTCTCTCCACCCCTCTCTCTCTCCCCACAAATAATGTGAATTTAAAGTCCCATATGTGCACAATATGTGCACTTTACTGTGCAGGAACTTCACTACACCTATTTATGATGTAATTCTTCAATTTCAGTAATAGCCACAACCCAACAGCTTTAACTCAGAAACTCTTTCTATCCAGCTTAGAGTAGGGCATAACTGGAAAAAGGCCTCGGACATTCGTCTCCGCCGAATTTTTTGGGACTATTCAGAAGTATTCGCCTCGGCAAATATTACATGCACAAATAGTTAAAATTGAAAATTCTTCAATTCAATAATTTTTTGACAATCTAAAACGGTGATTATAAATTTAAGGCCATATTAGTAGTTATTACAGGCACAAACATTTATTTTGCTAATTTTTCATTACACAAAATGGCGAAAGTCGAAAATTTGAAGCTTCACCTGCAGATGGTACTTGCCAGGCCAGAGTTGCCACTATTATTTGGTTGGTGTCCGGATACGGCAAGTAGTACTTCCAAATCCTTGGATTCGGTACTCGGTGGAAATTGTCTACTTGGTTATGCCCTAGTTTAGAGTTAGAAGGTAATTATTTATTACTCAAATCTGTGTTCCACAATAAATATTGCAATTTTATATAATCAGGACAATAACAAATTATAAAACTATTAAAAATGTTTCGTCATTTAGAAACTTCTCTTTGTAATTACCTTTGTCCATTTCATTTATCACTGCTATTTGTGAACTCATGAGAATTTGCTTGCATTTCACCAGTTAATTATACGTTGGCAAGAGTTATTGACTCCGCCGCAGTTTGCACTGTGACAGTGCCAGTCCCAAGCCTGGATAAAAGAGGAGGGCGACGCCAATGATCCTCGTTATCACACAATGTTGTTAAACTGAAACTAACTAATTATACCATTATCGAAGCAGGTCACCTGGTTGCCTTTCTCCTAGAAATGTTCATGGTACATGAGCTTTATTAGTTGCTGGACCCAAAATGTCTCTCTGTCTCTGTCTCTCTTCTCTCTCTGTTCATTGTGCTCAGTTGATCAATCATATGTCCTGTCATTTAGTACTCAATGTAAACCACCTTTACCAATTGCCTAATTATCTCCAAAGGTTGCTTCACTGCCTTCAAGGACTGATCTTCTGGTTACTGAAATGGTGTATGGCTGTTTTGGGCAGCTCTGGTTGATGTCATGTGCTTAAGGTATGGGTATCGTATAAGTCACTAATTAATGATGATGATGACGACGACGATGATGATGGTAATTGAATATTAATCTCTGTGAACTTTTTATACCAGTAATTTCACGCAGTGAACTTTCTGTGCCGTAAATAATCTTTACAAACTGGTCTAGAAACATTAGCCTGTTAATCACTGTGGCTCTGCCAAATCAGACCTTGTGCAAAATGCAGACTATGCTAACTGAACAGAGAACATCCAATGAAAACTGATAGTCATAAACAATTGTATTTGAGACAGTTGCGACAGAGATAAGAAAGAGGGAAGACAGAGACTGGGACAGTAAGAGACACAGAAAGCAAAAGAAAGAAACATAGAAATATAGAGATACAGCAGAATGAAAGAGGGGCAGTGAGAGAGAGAGAGACAGACAGACAGACAGAAAGAGACAGACAGATAGAGAGACAGAAAGAGACAGACAGATAGAGAGACAGACAGAGACAGACAGAGCAAGAGAGACAGACAGAGCAAGAGAGACAGACAGACAGACAGACAGAAAGACAGACAGAAAGACAGAGAATGAAGGAGACAGAGATTTATGTTCACATAATGAGATCTCTCAAATAGCTTGCATTGCAGATGCAAATCATGCAAGTTAACTACTAGATGTCTATTTTCATTAACAACACCTAACAAAGTCCACCATTTGATGGAATACTAAGCCATCAGGACAACACTAAAATATCCAATCATAATATCACAGTAACAGCCGCCACCGAACTGGATAACACCCCAGACTGGAATAGCACAAATGCCCTGGAAGATAACTCTCAAGTTACTCAGTCTCAAAGGAAGCAGCAGTGACAAAGGAACAAAGAGCAGCTTCAATTAACTTACAAAATCAAGACTGATCAGGATAAAAGTTTCAGACACATCTAAAAAAACTTCTAATGCACTTCTAATTGAAAGAACATTGCACGTGTGGCATTCTTAGAACATGCCAGTACAGACACAAAGAAGAAAGAAGCAATTGTATTGAACATGTCTTCAGCCGTCGGTCCATACAATATCCTTTTATTAGCCTCAGTAAAAGTCTCATCATCCCTCTGTGTCTGATCAGCTCTCGTCGGATCTGCCGCTGAGAGCAATCCCAGCATCATAATCATATTGTGGAATGCTATATGGAACAGAGAATTCACTAAATAGTTAGCTGTGCAACTTGAAGCAAAAATTGGTCCAGAGATCATTTGTTTGTTGGCTGTCAGAAGAAGGATCTAAGAAGATAAAGAAAGCGGCCATTTTCTAGTTTTCTGAACAATATATACTAACAGATGAATTGTTTCGCAACCTTGTGTCCTGTATTGTTTCATGCAACTCAGATTCACATGTACCTTGTTGTACTATCTCATTTTTACATCAAACTGCATCTGCTTATATTATATGAGTTAGGCAATCACAAGTGCAGCACTTTTTGGAAGATTCTCAGAAGGCACCATATAAATGTATCGCCATATTTGTAAATAAAAAAACATACATGCACTGATATATGTATTGTATGTGATAAGCATATGGCTACTACGTGCATTGACACATGTATACATAAAACATATACGCAATTATGCATGCATGCATACATAAGACTTTCGATGAATTCGTACACACAGAAAAAATCCCCAGTTGGCTCTGCACTTCAAAATAAGGTGCCTGGCTTCAAACCAGACTCCAGATCTGCCATCTTCTGGTTAAGATTATGCCTGGTCTTCTGCCACAGATCAAGACCTTTGACCTTTCACACAAGCTCCACCTATAAACATTGACTACCAGCCCTTCCAGATATGAGAGACCTGGCCCATGGAATCATGGATTCTAACTTAAAATGGTTAAATATTTACGTCACTTCAGTATTTACAGATGAATTCTAATTCCTTATTCAGGATCACAGTCAACTGATACACCAAAATCCTAATCTTAGATTCATACTTCATTCCAATCATTTATATATTGCCCCTTCAATAGACCTACACATAGGTGCTCAAAGATATATCCAAAGAAGTTTTATAAAAAAACACTGTATGATTTGTAGCACTTAAGGATCACAGCCTCAATACGTCATAAATCATCATATTGCTTTCATAAAATTACCTAAAATTCTAAATTGTGATGTACTATCTCATTGTAATTAGAATAAATGGTGATCAGGGACTTGGAGGAAAAGGTTTCAACAGTGCTGAGTTGATAAGAATAACACTGGGAAGAGCACTGATTGTAATTTAAGAGCTACATAGATCTATATAGCACCTAAACTCCTCACACCTAACTAACAAGACGATGATCGAACTATAGACATGAAAAGAAGAAGGAATCCATGTCACAGAGAGCAAGGAATGGTAAAATCTTGTTCCAGAACATGGGCTGAAGAAGGCAAAGCTTCCATCTGACATTGTGCAGTGCATTGCAGAATGAAAAGATCTGTGGCCAGGTATTAGGATGATGACCAGCATTTGCTATATATGGCTCACATGACCAAAATACTCTACAGACACACATCAGCTCATCATTACAATTTGCAAATCGCTCAATAGTGGCTGATGCGCCGCCTCTTTGGAATAAACTCGCTCTAGTCTTAAGACAAATATCCAATCCATCCTACAAACTCACCAAAACAAAACCCCATGCAATCTCTCCACAGATCTTTCACTCAGAACTGAAAACACTGCTTTTTCACAAATACTTTCCTGATTCCTCCTCTTCCTCTACCTCCCTTGCTGTTTCAACTCTAAGCACCATCAACCTTAGCCGTCTGACCGTTCGCCTGCCTGGCTCCCTGGATCTTGATCCCTGCCAATCGATTTTGTTTTGGTGTGACTTTGCTTTTGTCAGCAGATGTAGACATTTTGAGTTTACCATAAGGATATCCCACTGTCACAGACAATTGAAGCAAGGAGACTAGTTGTTTGGGGCACATCACAACATCACACATTATGACAGAAAACAGAACTAGTCTAGACCTCTCTACAAGCTTTAAGATCTCGCCCTCCCCCACCCACCTACCCAAATAGTTTGAGAATGCTATCACACGGACCTAAGTGGTCGAGCACACACTAAATAATGGACCACACATGACCTGGAGATGGAGATGGAGTAGAGATGGCTGCAGCAATGTTCCAGAAATGGCAGGCCACAAACGATTATATTAAATTTTACTATATTTTAAAATAAAATGCAAAAGTTCTGCATCCTATTACAGAAACCCTGCTGAAATGCACAAAGAGAGCTGCCATACATAGCTGGAAGGTTAAATTAATGTACCTTCTTTACAATAGGCTGTAAATTTTCTAGCAAACAATCTGTCATAATTGCTGAAAATGTTCATCACCCCCTCCACACATCTTCAAAAGCAATTCACTATATAACTTTAACCCCTGACCTAAGACCATGCATTGAGAACTATTTCATTGAATGATTGTATGCACAAGCTTCACCACACCCATCACGGAGTCTTTAAAAATGACACTGACAAGCAGAAGCTTTCTTCATCACCACGAAGCACATGGGAAAACAAGCACTAACCTTTCAGAAAAAATGCACAAAGAAAAGCCAGACGAAACTGGCTTTAAGCTAATTCACTTACTTGCTATCCAGATTGGCTCACGATGTCGACGAAACGAGTTCTTCAGGGAAGATGATCTAGATAATCCCCTTAACCCACAAGAGTTTACATTCACGGTCGAGATCTGATAATCCATTTCTGAATTGCGTCTGTTCTGCCCCAAAATCGAAAGGATACATAAAACTTAATAATATGTACTTTATTCATCACAAACACCTCTACCTACCATAGGGAAACTAAAATTTAAAATGTGAACTATGTTCTACTATACCTATGAACAGTGGGGCAAATGATGCATGTTGTCAAAATGACCAACAAACACCATGTAACACTAGTCACCTACTATGAATTCTAATACTGTAAAATGTAAGCTGGATACAGCTATCCTGTTGCAATACATAGGTCAACACTTTGATCAAATTCCTTATAAAATAAATGAACTGAGAGATACCCATTAGCATATAGTAAACATTTTAACAGCTTAAGCATAGCAAATTATTCAAACTTCATCTTGCCAGGGCATCTTGGAGACAGAGGTTACTTCGCAATATTGGGTAATTTTACATTTATGTCCTTGCAACCGGAAATTGAAATAAAACCAATCTATTAAAATCAGAGTTGAATGTATGGATTTCTTCTCTGGATGACTCCTCTGATAAGATTCAGTGCCTGTGAATAAGCTGGTACCCTTTGTTAAGCCTTAGAGTAGACCTCCAGAATTTGGAGTTTATGACAATCAAATTAATTATGACATAATTATGACATTGAAATTAATTTTAAAATGAGTAGTCCATTCTCTAAATTGAAAATTCCATAAAATCTCTTAAATCCAATCACGCTGAATAATATTATCGTGGAAAAGAGAAACATTTCGAGCCTATGTAAGTGCAGTAAGATCATTTATTCCATGGAACCCTAGAAACATCGGGCAATGCAAAGACTTCTGTTAAAAAAACCAAACTAACTTTGATACACAGATGCCAATCATGATAAATATCATCTATCATTTGCAAAACACACTGCCTCTAACGGACCTTCTCTGGCTTCATGTCTAAATCTAAGTCCGTCTCTCTTCGGCTAACTGTCTCTTACTCTTCTTCTTTTTCTCTGACAATCTCTGTCAGTCAGTCTCTCTCTCTCTCTGTGTCTCCCTCTCTCTGTTCCTTTATCTGTTCCCTTGTCTGTTTCACTTGTGTGTCTTTATCTCAATCTCTGACTGCCTTTCTTTCTTCTTGCAACTCTTTGCCTGTCTATATCTCTGTCTGGCATTCCCTGTGTTATTGTCAATCTCTGTTCATCTGTCTGTCTGCCTACCTGTCTTTGTCAGTATTTATCGTTTTGCATTTACTCAGTTTTATCACCTCCTTCTGTCTGTCTGTCTGCCAGAATCTTTCTCTGTCTGTTACATAAACATCCTCTATCTTCAGACAAACCAGTGATTCACAGCATATAGTTTCTATCTAAACAAGGGAGGATTGTTTTCAGGACTAGATGTCTAACCATTAGTAAGCTGGCCGGCCTTGATGAGCCAAAGCTTCAAGCATCACTGAAGTCAGCCACAACATATGAAATAAGATACCAGAGCCAAGTCTGAAGCATGGATGGTAGATGGATATATGGATGAATTTGACTGATAAGCATTTGAAGGAAAACAGAAATACATTCATACCATAGAAAAGAAAATGTTTCTTCCTTAAAGACTTCTACAATAGAATTCTTTCCCAATCATCTACTGGCTTAATTTGTTCCTTTTGGATGCGAATCAGTACCAGACAAGGCTGACACAAGATCCCAACTCCCTATGGTGAGGAACAAAGACACTGTAACATTTCCCAGTAGCTATTTTAAATCATAGAGTATCAATGATACTTATTATAACTCATAACAGAGGGTGTTTAAGTGGTTCCCATGACAAGAGCCCCGTGTTAGAACCACTGCATTTTTTCATAACTTCTCCTCAAAAGTATGCTAGTGTCCACCCAGACACGATTGCCATCCAAACAGTCACACATCTACACCTCTTGAACTTAATTATTTCTTCAATAAAAGTGCTTTGTCTTCTTAAATAATATATAACTTTGATCTCAGCCATCGTCCTTGGTGCTAATTCAAAAAGTGTCTCCAACTGCACTGGTCTTCTCCAGTGCAAAGCTTCACACAATGGGATTAATGTTTTATAAACATATCACTTCGAATGCAAGGCCTGCTGAAAATCACCTTACAACCTATCAATAGCCTGATTGGAACATTACCTCAATCCTCTTAAATACTTGAGAACAAAATTTGACTTTGAAATTAAAACTGAAATCTGCTCTTAAATGAATGTAAGCCAAACTGAACTCCGACAGCTGCAACTGTGACCGACAACTTTTGACTAAACTGAACTGAAGCCACAGCTGAGTTTTTTCCAGATGGTGACCTACTTTTCAAAGACCAAACATTAAAACTCATAATGAGGCAGTTCAAAGCTGATAACCTGTCCTAAACAGTCAGCCACTGATAGGGCAGCTGTCTTCATTAGGGAAATCCCTTCTCCGCACTGCAACCTACTATTAACCACTGACAACTGGGTGCCACACTAATCCCCAGTTCCTTTGGCAACCTGCCTACCATAAATTCTAGCTGATAAGGGCAAATCTTCCAGGCTGTAATCACCTCAAGGGCAGAGCCACAAATCATTCAGCTGGAGAGTTCAACCAACACCAACCAACACCGAGTGGACTAATAACAGTTTTAGTACTGAAGGGTAAGTGTCTAGTTGGACCATTGCAAAGTTCATCTGTTAACTCAGCGATGGCATTCAGGATTAATGGAAATCCCTACTAGGAAGGATAGTTTGATCATCCACTCAGCGATGTTTATTATGGCTGTAAGAGCACCGCTTTTATTGGATTTGGCACTAAAGTCTCTGCACCACAATGACAGACCGTGACGTTTGGATTAAAAGACATTATCACCATAGCATCTCTAAAACTTCTACATAATCTCATTCGAAATGAAATACAGTGTAAATGGAATGCTCTGAATTAGTGGCTGGAGGTGATTAGTATGATCTGGTGTCTAATGACTTATTGAGCATTTCCCATGCAACTATCAGTGAGTTTTTCTGTAATTTCTGTAACACCCTCAATCAGGCGAACAGTCAACATTCCCCATATTATATGAAAACCCAGATGAATTGGCAATTATGGACACACAACAATTAATTTAGTGGTCCTCATTTTATTGCATTGGCATTGCCGCACTTTGAACTGTGTATAACCTTTAAGGCTTTTAGCCTGACCCTCAAAGTGTCAACCAATACACACAATATTATTTTTTGCTTACTATAGGGCCTAACTAATTTTGTTTCCTAAAAATAGCTAACTGTCTCTCAGCTAACTTAGCAAACTCACAATTTATCTAAGCCAGGCAAGGTTAGGTTTCAAATTTCTAGCAATCAAATAAAGTTCATTACATGATTAAACATTGTCCACCAGTTTTGCATTGAATTGTCACATAACAAATCATAAAATCATCAATAAACGTATAATACATACCTTTGAGTAAATTTATATATCCGCTATTGTTCAAAGTTCATAATAATTCTGATTTGGTTGAGAATTCCAAATTCTCACAACTAGAAATCCGTAGTATTGAGCCGCAGCCCTGGCAAGTGGCGGCTTCTGGCAAGTGAAGCTAGTAGGAACCAACGCACCCTCTCCTCCTTCAACCAAAGAGAAGCAGCCAGATACCTCATGCAGGCCGCAAAGCATTTAGCTCCACAGAGGATGACCGCAGTATGCAACACTCTGGCCTGCTATCGCTATCTGTTTCTGTCTTTGTCTCTGTCCATATGCCTGGCTTTCTGCCATGCCTTAGGACTGACATTCTGAATGGGTCATTCCAATCATTTTATTGTTCTTGCAATTTAACCCTTGTACCTGAGGATGGCTAGTATACTCCTTTACAACCCTCTGTCAAATGGGAGCACATGACCAAGCAGAAACAGAGGCTGTCAGTGCTCACGGGATTGCCCAACTAGCCTACTGCTGCCGGTCTGGATTAAGGGCAGCAGGCCATGAATACATTATTTACTTTTCTTAATGGATAGGTCAACACAGTACTTGAAAACTCTCAGGACACCCATCTACATTTTGTCCCATCTGATTCTCTCTTTTGAAGTGGCATTTACAATTACAATTTAAACCTACAATTACTTCACAAATTTTCACCTTCTCTACCTAGCACCTGAAATTGAAAATTAGCTGCAGACCCAACTGGGGAAACCAAATACTCCCACATTGTCCCATTCCTTAAGAACAGTCTTTCCATGGAAATCAAATGGCACCACTTCTAGAGACACAACTCCAGTTCTTTATAGATTTTCCGGGAGCAACTTTTCTCATGAAATGAACACATCAGTTAAATCCAACAGACAAGTGCTTTAATGTTCAGAGAGAACAGATTCATGCATGCAAGGGCACATACATGTAATGGAAGGAAGACTACTTGACCAGATGTTGGTCTGCTGTTCAACAGACCGGTTGAGTTAGAAAAATATATACATTTAAATAAGAAAGCCAGTTCAAATTGCCAGGTATATACAGTCTTACATTCCAGCAAGGTCATAGTGACTAAACCATGATCTAAGTTTGCAACAGATGACTGTTCTTCTTAATCATCATCATATCCCTCCTTTCCCTTCTCCTATAATTCCTTATCCCCTTCATTTTTTTCAATTTTAATTAGGATTTGACAAAATCTTAAATGCCTAAGGCTGTGTAGTATTTATAGACCCATGCATAATTTATTTGGGTCAGCTAATAACAATTCATAAATTATAAAACACTCACACAAAAAAGATTTACTGGACACACAAGAGCAGTTGCTTATGTACAGCTAAGTTGCTATTATTAGGCAACCTGTCAGATCAGGGCCACGGACAACAGCTAACGCATGCAAAGCTTGTGCTACATCTCCCAAGTAAAGGGTCACTGCCTAGGCTAGTGCTATCCAACCTTTTTGACACAGCGTGCCAATAATAAATTATTCTTGAAGCAGCAGGAAGTACCAGTAAACTCAAAAACAAACATTAAAATTCATTGAAAATTAACTTCATTAACATTTTATTATGGAATAATCATATTGAATTATCACATGCATGCATGCCATGTTTTCGCATTGTCAAATGATCGTAAGATCGTAATGATCATTCCACGCAAACCTAATGTCTTGCATTATTATTACAGCAGTTTTATATAGTGCCCCTTCAAGGTCTTCTACTCAGAAGCGCTTCCAGCCATGGTCAAACAGAAGAGTCTTAAGGCCAGAGAAGAACAGAGCAGATTGACCTGTAGGTGTGAGACGCAATGCTACTGGAAGGCCATTCCAGGTCACCGGACCAGCCAGTGATAGAGCACGGCGCTGTGGATAGCAGTCTTCGCATGGGGCACAACCAACTCCGCTTGTGCAGCAGAACGCAACAAACCATGGAATAGAACAAGAATAGAATGCGCTTTCGTACAGGAAGCCAGTGGAGCTCACAGCAGATTTATCTGAATATCCTAGAGATCTCATTTCCTGTCATTCTGCATAATATAATTTCAGCACAAGTTAGAAATAACAATTTTATAGTAAAGCAAGAACTGCATGCAATGAGAGCATTTGATCAAGGGTACAGCATTCAAGATGACATAATGAGGAAGCAAAAAGTGCTAGGATCGCCACTTGGTAAATCACAACAATCATCACTAGTGCATCCATGCCAGACAAACAAATATCCTTAGAACCTAACACCAAGAATAAGATAAGAATTTCAAGCTGTGAGAATTTGGAATTCTCAACTTTATCAGATTTGCTCATTGCTGTCATTCATCCGAGAACAAAGAAAAGAACACTGTGTTCATTGGTTGTTATACAAGTGTTTCAGAAGTTGGGTCTTGGGTTGTGATTTCAATTTTGCCAGAAACGATGCTTTCCTCACATGGTTGGAAAGAGTGTTGCACCCATTGGATTCATCGACAGCAACAGTAAATCGTGGGACTTTTAGCATATTTGATTTTTCTAAGAGAATTATACCGGACATCTGTTTCAGTTGTCTACTACCCCACCGTAGATGGGGTGATTAGGAAGTGGCATATGTTTGACAGATGCTCAGAAGTAATAGCCCAAATATGCCCTATTTGGCAGCCCTAATCTGCATGGTATTTAATCCAATTAATATTACACTTAACCCCAACAACAGTTACACTCTTTTAAAACACTTCAAAAAGATATTTGTCATGAAAGCTACTCATAGGCATCGTAAATGAATTGTGTTCTATGAATCTGAAATTCAAAGCTCAAGAAGATGTTTAATTAATTCCCAATTTGCAATGCTCACAAAATTAATAAGGTGGCACATCTTCAGAAGTTTATACATTATGAATACAAAGCATCCAATTGAATGTCAAATCCTTAGAAACTGACATGCTACTTAAATGTGCATTAACACCTCTCATACAGCGCTTCACCATTGGACTGGCTCCAATTAGAGGACTATGATAACCACTGGGCTTCAGTGCCAGTTCCATCTGAAATCCCACACACAGGACTCAGTCCCTTGAATTCTTCTTGTCTGTTAAAAACTCTAAC
Organism: Bimastos eiseni; assembly: GCA_959347315.1. Classification (NCBI taxonomy): domain Eukaryota; kingdom Metazoa; phylum Annelida; class Clitellata; order Crassiclitellata; family Lumbricidae; genus Bimastos; species Bimastos eiseni. Next base: position 30,977,269 of record OY365809.1, on the reverse strand, counting down.
CATTGTTTTGAAAGTGGATGTTATCGGATTGACCTTGGTTGAAACAGGCCAAAGCACAGAACATATCAAATAGACAGAGAAAGACTAGTGTAAGGATTCCCTGACTGGAATATAAACTCATGGCCGTTGCTCTGCGTCTGCCATTGGACAGCGAATTATCAATGGCTGACCATGTCTGAATTTGGCTTTGCAGAGCACGCTTCCACCAATTGTTCAGATACGGATCAGATGCTACCATGAAACCCGTGACCCTGGTTAATCCATTCACACAGATACGAATTACTACCGCAACTGCATCTGAGCCAATTTCAGAATACATCCATCTGCTCTTGAGTAGTGAGCAAAATGTTCACATAATTTTAGAATATACAGAATATGTATATTCAGAATATATTCAGAATACAGAATATTCAGAATATGTATATGAGAAATGCATTGTTTCCTAACAAGAAACAAATTTTATTCCAGTTCCTCCTGTTTGTATGATCTCCAGTGGTAGTCACTTTTTCTCTACATCAAAGAGCTTTGTGTTTCAGTTATGCATCAATCTAGTTCTGCTGCCTTGGAAGACTTGTAGATTCCTTGCTTCCACTCATCTCAGCTCAAGGGGTTTTATCGAGCATCATCGTACCTTCCTCTTGGAACAATAGCCCACCTTTAGATGCAGTCACTGTTTCAACTAATTCAGCTAAACACATATTTTCTGCTTGCCTGAAGTCAGACATATTTAGGCCAACTAGATATGCGGACACATAGTGCCTTAGGGAGCAGCTTGAAAGAGCTAAGTAAATCATTTGTTACATAATATTTAATCTGAGCAGTACTAGTCTAAACTTCACGCCTTGCTAACTCCATATGCCTACATCACAATCAAACTCATCAAACGGAAACACGGTGGGGCTGTGAGATAGACTTGTTGTTAAATCCATTACATCTGTCACATATATATATATCTGAACTATTCTGAGATAAAGAAAGACTGAACCATTTCCCTCAACCATCGAGCAAGGAATTCCAAGCTGTCAACTAACATCGTAATAACTGATAATGGGCAAACTTCCAGACAGAAATTACAGCATGACAGAAGGTGAGGAATTCTAGAATCCATCTGTAGCCTATGCTGGTTTATTGTTAGGTCATAAGGAGAACATTATTCCCACTCAATCTCATGCATAACGTGTGCACATATCCTGCTCACCACAGTCAGACAACCAAACAGACTAGCTAGGTCTATTCCTGGTAGCATTAATTTCACTGCTCAGTTCAGGCCTGCATTGTCCTTTAGGCCATTCAGTAAAACTTGTAAGATGAGGAACTTGAACCATGAGTAATTTAAGAGCTAAACATGTCAAGATATTAAGTTTCCACTTTCCAATAACTTAATAAATAAATTGACCAATCAATGGACTATAAACAAAGCAGAAAAGAGAGGAAGGTGTGAAAAGCTGGCATTTGGGAAGGTTATAAAGATGCAATGCAAATAAAGTCTAGGCCATACATGGCATCTTGTTACTACAGCCCCAGCCCTTCACAGAGCTCTACAATGAATTCTGGGGTTCAACATAGAACCAATTCTTTCCTGAAAACTGAGTCTGATCAAAACAGATGAATAATTACCTTGCAAAATCCCCTGCATTACATCTTAAAATTGATTAGAAGTGTCAGATGGCATGCAAAGTTACAAACAACTGTAAGCAAAGAACAACAACAATAACTCAACACCATCAAATGGATGAAAGGTGCACAGAAAGGGTGAGAATAGGTTTTCTATAAATGTCAAATTGGTTAATAGTATTAATACAGAGTCAATATTCAGAAAATTCATCAAACACAGCCACAGATGAAATAAGATCTCATAAGACCAAAGCAGTGAAACAGCCCTGCCATCTGGTGAACCACAAAACAGCAATGATCATGAATTGAGCTCAACCGACCAAATGCAACACGCTGCTGCCATCTAGGGATAAACAATAAGAAACGACGACTAAACATCATGCCTATCATAATCATTTGCGCGTTCTACACATTGCATTTGTAAGAACAGAAATATTGACGAATAAAATGACAAATGCAAACAACAGGAGAAACGGAAGAGATGAAAAACAATGACGAAAGATAATTGTAATTACGAAAATTTGTATAGCGCCGTCAATAGCAAGCTACTTCTAAGGTGCTTTACACGACAGTTCATAAATGAGAGTTCCACAGATGCGACTGACCGCTGCTACAGATGGCACGAAAGATAAGCAGGAGCAGAAGAGGAATTACAAAGATGCATTGAAGGAAAAAATTTAAATGAGAAGCAATGCCAGAATGAAGATTAGTGAAAGAATAAAATGGTTGACAAAGATGAAATCTAAGCCATCTAATCATTTAATCGCTTAAAGATGGCAGGGTAATCGTTTAACATCCAAGTTTACAAAGTGCCAGTGTAAATCATGAAATATCCTTTTGTCCAGCAGAGAGTCGATTCAAACTCTGTATTTTGGAAACATTTGGTCTATGTCATACCAACCAGAGCATTACTAAAGCACTTCATCTCCATTACATACAGGATGCATGCACTCGTTATGTGTGGGGATTGAGTGGGAATATGTTCTTCTGAGTAGATGTCTTGAAGGGGTGCTATATAAATCCCCTCCAAATAATTATTAAGGAGAGAACAAACAACTTCACAATTATTAAGTGGAGAACAAACAGGATGATCTGAAGTACATGATGTAAGTAAGCAATGCCTTTGTCAGAGGACGTTAGGAGTGAGGAAAAATGAAAGTCAGTCAGTTTATCTTTTTTAACAACTACAGATATTCCTCAGACATAGGCCAACTGTAATCAGACTCACTCTTATCAGACCTGAAATTATCTGACTGATACATCTATTGTTATGATTACTCTTATCATCAGTTCACATGTTAAGCTTGTAGTTGTCAACAGTAACCACACACCTCCCCTAGCCACAGTGGTGAGACTAACAACAGATAAAAATTAAACCTAAATTAAGGAGATAACAAAATGGTGGTAACAGCAGTTGCAAATAAGCGATCTGATAGCAGGAGTAGCAGTATGACCATCAGTGTTATTCGATATCTACTATACACAAAGTTCAGATTACATCAGCTGCTTCAGTCCATCATCAAATACACCACCTGACTGCTTATTGACTGGCAAATTGGCCATCAACATCATTCACAAGTTCCGGTTGCGATTCTTCTACTGGGGCGGACCTTCTTGAACAGCAACGCACCTACATTATAATTGTAATCTCACATTTATGTTGTACCATTTCAAGAAAAACTCCTCAGTTGTGCTCACAAAGGAGCTTCATGTTCTTGTCTCAAGACCAGTAATACAATTACATTTATCTCTGACCAACAAACATTTACCAACAATGTTAAAATACACTCGTTTAGATCAATTAGACAGTCAGGCATGCAGTGCCTTTGTAAAAAATCGCAGATACATACATACATATATACATAGCATTACATATACAGTATTACATACATACACACATGCATACATACATACATACATTCATACATACATACATAGTATTACATACATACATACACACAAACGAAATATATTTTTATGCCATCTCTGGGATTCAGATAAAGAACAGCTCAAAAACAAGGTCATGTTATATAATGAAATCATTTTCTACAGGTGAATTAATTGTGGCACCTGTGACCAGCACCACTGTCTGTTCAGCCCCCTTCCCCACCCACCCACCCACACAGCAGTTCTATCTATACCTCTGACCATCTTACATCAGAATTCATGTTGCAATGAATCATCTTTTATGATCTCGCGTGCATATACAAGAAGACCACATCTAGTGTTCATACGTACACTTGTGCAGTAATATTCAGACAAGTGTCCATTGTGTTGACAAAAAAACTGGCTCCATACTCGACTAACCATGCTTTATATTCTGGCTTCAGTCCATTTCTTAGAGTATGGATATAACAAGAATACTGATCAGACAAACAGGATCTCTCCAAGTTCCCTCAACCCATGCATCCCATCCAACCTTCTCATTTTGTGGTGGTCTATTTTAACGAAATGTATAATGTATAACGTGGTGAAGGGGAGCAGTTGGCAGGTGAGCATAGGTGAAGGTGAGCAGTGGGTAAGGTGAGCAGTGGTGAAGGGGAGCAGTGGGGAAGGTGAGCAGTGGGGAAGTTGAGCAGAGGTGAAGGTGAGCAGAGGTGAAGGTGAGCAGTGGGGAAGGGGAGCAGTGGTGAAGGGGAGCAGTGGGGAAGGGGAGCAGTGGTGAAGAGGAGCAGTGGTGAAGGGGAGCAGTGGGGAAGAGGAGCAGTGGTGAAGGGGAGCCGTGGGAAAGGAGAGCAGTGGGCAGGTGAGCAGTGGTGAAGGTGAGCAGAGGTGAAGGTGAGCAGAGGTGAAGGTGAGCAGAGGTGAAGGGGAGCAGTGGGGAAGGTGAGCAGTGGTGAAGGGGAGCAGTGGGGAAGGGGAGCAGTGGTGAAGGGGAGCAGTGGGGAAGGTGAGCAGTGGGGAAGGTGAGCAGTGGTGAAGGGGAGCAGTGGGGAAGGGGAGCAGTGGTGAAGAGGAGCAGTGGTGAAGGGGAGCAGTGGGGAGGGGGAGCAGTGGTGAAGGGGAGCCGTGGGAAAGGGGAGCAGTGGGCAGGTGAGCAGTGGTGAAGGGGAGCAGAGGTGAAGGGGAGCAGTGGGGAAGGTGAGCAGTGGTGAAGGGGAGCAGTGGGCAGGTGACATAGGTGAAGGGGAGCAGTGGTGAAGGTGAGCAGTGGTGAAGGGGAGCAGTGGGGAAGGTGAGCAGTGGGGAAGGTGAGCAGTGGGGAAGGATCTCACCGGATCAATGCATTGATAACGAGCAGGGCTCAAGGCCAAATGGTCTCTATAGGAAAACATTCAATTAGCCACTAGACACTGCAAACACCCATCTAACGGATTCACAGCTACTGTGCATGTTTGCAAGCTACAACTGGAGGTCAAGTGTTGACACTAAGCGACTTGTTCCTTCATTTGGTTTGAGAGACATGCTACAGGTATCATGTTCATATATGTCACAGCTGAAGACAATGATCACATGACAAGAAATGAAGATTGCCTCAACAATACATTGATCATGGAAAACACCTCATCATGCATGAGGTCCCATGATACAGAGCAGCGTGACGACGGAAATCATTTCTTCATACATGTGTATCGCAGTATGTCATCAGACTCCTATCCTATTTACGGATTTATAAAGTGCCTCTCACAGTACAACCTAGTCAGAGGCGCTCGACTCACTGAAGACCTGTCTCCTCCTGCTAATGCTGCTGTTTCAAATGCTGGATAAGTCCACTTGGGAATAAAGCAACACAAGTTCAGCCGCGAGAATACATTGCAATGCACATACAATGACAAGCAACACAGTCACCACTTTCTAAACACACATTTAAGATTCAATTCATTTGGTTCCGTTGTAGTAAATGGTTGGCAAGCATTGACAGGTGCCTGAAACCTCGGTCTGTGACATAGGGTTAACCCTGGATCAAGAACAGCTTTTCTCAGCACTCACATAAATCGGCTTACTCAGAGTTTCTGTTATCAGGTTATTTCTCACTCCCTGTACAACAACTCTGCTATGATCCTAATCCATGCTTTTCTTACTAGCAGATTAGATCAATGCAGTTCGATCCTGGTGGATCCTCCCCTTGAACTGATTCCTGTCGGCTGCTCATCTTACATGACGCATGAAAGCTAACGACTCTAGTTGACAACTTAGCAAATGGCTTAACTTTAGGGCTAAGAAACAGCAGTGTTGGATGGTACTTCTTCCCCTTTGGTAAATTTATCACTCATCGAGTAATTTTGACATCTCAGCATCATGTTGGCCCTTAAAATTGACCAATTTCCCAAACATCACATGTGATGAAGAACCAAGTGATCTCCACCATGTGATGAAGAACTAAGTGATCTACCCCATGTGATGAAGAATCCTGGTAACAAAATCTCCTCAAAAATCAAGCCTAACAGATCCTGTTGATAACCAACTGAATCACCCAACTGATAGTCCATTACGCAAGCCTTTCGTGAGTTCCACATTCTGGAAATAAATTTCTTATATTCACTCAAAATAAATATAATAAATATATAAATTAGCCCTCCTCAGAATCATTTCTTATCACAACTTTAATGACATTTTGTTTATAAGCATGGACAAAGCCATGTTCCAAAGATTATTCCTCTGCTATCAATTATGCATGACTGTGAGGTAAGCCTTCATTGTAGTGGGGCATTCATCAACATCAGAGATTGACAGGACTTGTGAAAACCCATTTCCATTAGAGCATAACCGGAAATCGCCTCGGACATTCACCTTGGCCGAATATCTAGTTTTCGGGGCTATTCAGAAGTATTCGCCTTGGCAAATATTACACATACAAATAGCGAACATTTTTTAATTCAATAATTTTTAGAAACCTTTAACATTCTATAAACGAAAATTAGAAATTCATAGTCGTATTAGTAGTTGTTAAAGACACAAACATCTATTCTGCTAATTATCCATTACGAGAAACGTCAAAAATGACGAAAGTCGAGAATTTTGACCTTCTCCTGCAGATGGTACTTGTCGGGCCAGAACTGTCACTACTATTCGGGTCGTACTCAGAGGACATTCAAGCGTTTTCCACATTACATTAGGTTAGATGCAAATACCTCAAATAACATACACATTTAACAATTTAATTACAACTTTAGCAAGAACAGTACATTACAAATTACATACCCATGGCCGTTACTGCTTCCTACAGCGCAGCACTATGGTCTGAAGAATGCAGCAAACTATTTTGTAAGTCATCAAATTCTCATTCCCTAAAACAAAGTGTGAAGAATTGCTCTTTGAGTGTGGACATCAGTTTAACACCTATTCTTGAGGTACTGCTCATTGGCAATGTATAGAATCATCTGTGTAACAACACAAGGAGATGGCTCACAGGGCTACACTACTGTATGTCCACACCTCCCTGCCAAACATACACAGCAGTGTATGAAAATCAGCTCAACAAATGATTACAGAGACAAGTAGTGCTCTATGAAGTTTCAACAGAGTAGTTTATTTGCTCAAACTGTTTGCTTAGCAATTTAATTACAACTTTAGCAAGAACAGTACATTACAAATTACATACCCATGGCCGTTACTGCTTCCTACAGCAGTAATGCCATCACCATCACAGTTCAGCATTCATCCTGTTTACCCATTTAAGTTACCCCAATCAGGACCAAATGCAGGATTCTCCAAGAAAGTCCTAAATGCACAGTTGCAAAGCATCATCACAGGACCACGAATACAGATCTGCAAAAAATATGTGAAGCAAAAGAGCAATTTGCTCAGATAGGAGTTAATACGGTTTATGCGCTTCAAGTTCAACATATTATGTCGTGTTTTGCAGAGACGTTCATCGGAAAAGCAGAGCACAACATGGAACCAGACAGAGCAGCTGTTCATCATAAAACAACACAGCAGCACACGGCACCATCCATGCCTCTGGGCAGCAGCAGCAACAAATGTCTACAGAAAATGTATCTTCAGAGAATGATATATTCTGAATCAGAGCAAGAAGCATTTCATTTCACTAACAAATTGTAGCCTAGAAATAGAATTAAACTCTAAGATACTGATTGGGTAACATAATATGTTTGTCTGTCTGTCTGTCTTGTCTGCCTGAGTCTACATGTCTTTCAATTAGTCTGTCTAATGTCTATTCTGAACTCTAGCGTTGTTATTACCAATATTTACCCAAAAAATACCATTTACAAAAATTCATTTATAAGATTAAAATAATGGTGGAGTTCAAATAACCAAAAAGGGAAGTCTCGTCCATTAATGCCTATCATTGGGAAAATAGTTCAACACAAAATGTCAGCAAATAGCAGACCGAATTACTGGTGATGAGGGTGGCTTTCTCATTTTCATCCTCTATGCAACATTATACTCCTACCAGTAACCAGCAGTATTTTCCATAACCATAGCTAATCCACCCGCATCCAAAGTTTTGCCTGCATTTATTGCCAACCGACAAACAGACCAGTAACACCATACAATGGCTTCAGCAGCATTTAAGTTTACAATACTTCTCTTCATCTTTTTCTTCTGTATGACATCTGTAACCTAGACTTCAGGTGTTTCCGCATACACTAACCTAACAGCTCAGCAGTGGCTCGTCCAATGGCTTCTAATTCACAGCCAACAAAATGTCTCAGAAAGGAAAGTGTAAATGCTTCAGAAATGAAAGGACAAGAGACTCAAAGAGGTAAGGACACAAGTGGCTCACTAGTCAGCTTTTCTGCTAACTTGACAACTAAAGGCATCAACACAAGCTGACACCCATATTCAATCCATTGTGATAAAGATGAGAAAACATCTTTGTCTGATAATTGATGCCTATCACAAAGCATCTGCAGGGACAAGCCCTTTCTTTGAATGCATTAGCTCTACCCTTACTCTTGGTATGTTGGTCGGGTATAATGTTGATGGTGCTGTGCTAGAAATGGCCCGTGTGAATGTTAGCCTGTACACAATTACACATGTCTGTATAATTCTTTATGGCAGTGATATATACTGAAAGTCATACAAACAGACATTTCTACCTCATCATTAAGGCAGTTGTTATCAAAGGCAGTAGTATATTATAGCAAAGACTCTGGGGACTGCAAATTCAATCTGGTGGGAGAAAATGTACAGAGTCAGATCCCTGGACTGAATGGGATAAAAAAAATTATTTTATTGGGACAATGGTGCAAAATGTTCAATGTCTCTGAAACCTCATCAAACTTAAATGCAAACGACATATATACGAAAATAACTGAATTTCTATAAAACTGATGCGAAAACTAAAGATCTGAACATAGCATAGTCTTGTATCCAATTGTTGTTTTACTAGAGGTCCAACAGCTGTTATATTTTAATTCCACTCAGTTAGAACACTTTCTTCAATTTGGCAACCTATGACAGGTTAGAATCAAGATTACTCCACTAACAGTGGAGTTTACAAGTGGAGTGGAGTCAGTGGAGTAACCTTGGGTCAGAATAGTCTAGTTATCTGGCAGTTGTATGAGAAGCTTTGTGTGTATCTTTGAACAAGGCTTGTTCAGGAAAGAGTGTGACAGAAACTTCAACCTATTTTGGCCTCTCGCTCACACAATCGTTCTCATTGCAGACTATATAATAATAATGTCCTGCTTGGCCCATGTGGCAAAGTCAATCAATCACTCAATCAATCAGTCAAGTGAACACCAATAATAGCAATCAATAATTATTCCAGTCACTCAAAGAAGTCCCGTTAACAAGGTCACCTACTATCCAGCTTCTTCAGAATTTATGACAGCATCTTCAGCATGGGGTCATAATTCATCCAGACCATGTTAACTTCATATGTGCAGTGTTATTTAGGTCTTGTTAACTTCATAAAGTGCAGTGGGTTTTTTCCAAAGCAAAGCATGATTATTATTTTGAATGTCAATACAAGGTAGAAATCTCTTATATGTGTAATTGAAAAGAAACAAAAGACAACACAATAAAAAACCTACAAATAATTTCAAGCATACACAGCAATTACATAACGTTTTGTGCATTTCCTAAAGTGATGTACCTGTAGAAGGCAGATCATTCCATAAGGTTGGTCCATAGTAAACCAAAAAAATAACCTAATCATCCTGATCAACTGCTGTAATTAGCATGGACATCTGATACGCAGATAAAGTAATCATTCGATAGGTTGAAAGAAGCATTTTATAATTCTACAGATGCACACATGTGAAATTAGTGAGGTCAATTGGCTTGAGTGTTAGTGAGACAAAGGCTGGGTAGTCTGCAGAGAAAAATGTTAAGAAATGCCTCCTGGGAATGTGGCCCTAGTTTTATTTTCATCTATGAGGTCCTTATTACTGATATCATCCCCATTCTAGTCTTCCAGAAGAACTCTATAAAAAATATCCCTGAGATCATCAACCCAAACGTATGGTCTTTCGTTATCATGCACTATAGACATGATTTAGACAGAGTAATAAAAACAATTTAGTGTTTTCATCATTTTATCAATTGACTGTAAGGCTTTACAGCTCTGAGCTCTCATTTAGTACAAAGTAAGCACCATCTAATTACACTGAATGCAAAAGAAAAACAGGTAAAATAATAACACATCCAGTTTTCATTTTGCCTTTCCATTGCCGAAATAGTGATCATATTTAACACGCACACTACCAGAGCAGAGCCAAGAAGAAAACAACTTCACTGGAAGAGGCACCGTAAGCGAGTTAGTGTCAGCTAGCCATAACAAGATATCCACCAAGCAGCAAATGTGTCCAAACAGAAGAAAGTGGGAAGGTTAAATGCCATTAATTTACTTGTAACTACGTTTTGTTTAATTGATAACATTAACCAAAAAACTATACTCTTAAGGCCAACCATTGGAAACAAGCAAAGGTCATCTCCATTATTCTCATGGAAAACAACAAAAATGCGTGGGCATGACATTAGAAAGCTTAGACAAATGAGACGAGGCTGCTGATAACATTTCCTCTAATTTGGTCAAACAGTTATACAGATATAAGCTATCAACAATTACACACCTGAGAGTTATGCAAACTGCCTTTTTAGGGTGGGGCAAGGACTTCGAGATAGGGCATAACCGAGTAGACAATTTCCACAGAGTACACCATGTGATGAAGAATCCTGGTAACAAAATCTCCTCAAAAATCAGGATGGATGAACTATTTGCCGGATCCGGGTATGAACCGAATAGTAATGGCAACTCTGGCCCGGCGAGTACCATCTGCAAGTGAAGCTTAAAATTTTGGACTTTAGTCACTTTCGCCGTTTCGTACTTGTAATAACTACTAATATGGCTTTACATTTTTAATTTTAATTTTTAGATTGTTAAATGTTTATAAAAACAATTATTGAATTACAAAATCTATTTTCAACTACTTGTGTGTGAAATATTTGCTGAAGCAAATACTCTCGAATAGTCTCGAAAAACAGGATATTCGGCCGAGGAGAACGTCTGAGGTATATTCCGGTTATGCCTTACTCTTAGATAGCTCAGAAGAGCTTCTAAACATTGCCCAGGAAGTGGGACCTTTCAGTGTAATACACCGTGCAGTGCACAATATGTTTTTAAAATATCAGAGAATAACGAGATCATTGGGTGGCATTGGTTAGTTGGTTAGATGACCTCAAGTCATCTCCTCAGGCACTTGTAAGCATCCATACATACTAAAACAGAACTTGAAATCTTGATGGTAAGCAACTCACTGGAAAAACAGTGACCTTATTCCAAGTTCACCATGTGGATGATTCATGACATGCCACAGCGCACAATTACATTACCCAGCTCAGCATCTGTACTGTAACCACAGAGGTGAAATTAACCCAACAGCAAGCCCAGTGAAAATAACAAACGTCAGCCTGATTAAAAACATACAAAGATTGTAGCAACAATGTCAGGGACCAAACCATTACAAGAAACTGCAGCACACCCAATCTATGTTTAGCAGAAGCCAGAAACATGCTTATGCAATCCAACCTAAACCCAGATAAACAATCCACCTTGCCAGCCAAAACACAACTAGCACAGAAGTTCGTCTGAGCCAAATGAGATCACAGCCATCTACTCCAGCCATAATTATCGTAAGATGTGTATACAACCACATGATAACTTACAATATAAGAGAATAGAAATCTTGAGCACAGGCCATGATCTTGGATCAAATCGTTGACTACTGGCTACTCTCAAAGTTCCACTGAAGGTAATTGAAAAAAAGCAATCATTAGTTGAGCAGGTCAAAAGTCCCAGTGCTCAATCAAAGACTGGCTTAGAGAACAGGACCTTACACAACAACTGTCTTGCGAAGACTCTTCTCTCAGATGTGTGGTGGTTCACATCGCATCATAGAACTCACTTTTCTTGATACAAGCATAGAGTTCAATATGGTCAAACCATTCACCCACAATGCCATCTGTGGAATCAGCCTCACCCAACCATTTTGCAACAGATAGACAAAGATGAAGGTCATGGTCATGGTCAGTTATATTCAACTTCCTTTAGATAGTCAACGTGATCCTTTGTAATGTGATCTCGATCCAACCATATTTGCTGCATGAGTGCAAGCCCACAGTATATTGATGATATTCAACAAGTCCAATACTCTGATTCCCTTCCTTATGTCTTGTCTCCACTTACTATATAGTAGAGGTAGACAATGGATCCTTTAAATTGGTCTTGGTTGACTCAAGATATCTACCTTTTGTACTTCCAATTGAAAAAATCAAAGTGCAGCAGCATTTCCTCAACTCTTCCAGCAGCCAGATTTTCACAGACCATGTTTTATTTTGGCAAATTCTATTCGCTCCACTTTGTCTGCTACTTTCCTGCATATTCGTAATGCAGATTTACTGTAAAACCACTTTGCAGGTTACCAAACACATATAGTTGAGTAAAAGCTTGACCATATATTCCAGTAGTTTCATAATAGGTATCTTCACAATGACATTACATTGCACCCAGAGCTTCACATTTCAGGCAAGCCATCAATCGCTCTCCTAAAATGGTCGTTCTCCTAGGTCGCTCTTCTTCGTCACTCACCTAGCAAAGGTCAATACAAGTGGTAAACCGCTCACCTAGCCAAAGACATCACATTGTTGGCTGTCGTTTGATCTGTTGTACTTCAAGACAAACCTGGAGCCAGACCTCTCGTTTCATTTATCTCATAACTTGTTATCTGACTCTGTGATGATGATGAGCCGGTCCAGTCCGATGAGGATGCCAACGACAGCTCCGATCATAATAAAAATCACTGAGACTCAAATGATGATAGTTTTGGAGCAGACAACAGACATGATAGAATCATATTATATGCCATAATGCCAGTGCCAACCAAGGGCAGTGACAGTGATTGCATGAATGACAATGGGTCGATGTGATGTGATAACGCTAATGAATTACAGATAATGTTATATAAAATGTTATTTTTTATTTGTTGTTATTGTTCAGTTTCTATCATTCTTTTTTGTATAATTCAATAACAAAATATTGAAATCACTGATTCACTGAGTCATAAGCGCATTGCTTGCCTTCACAATCAATTTGCAAACTGCCTACTGTTTCAAAATCGAATGCTCTGAATTGCACTTCTCCAAAACTTCTACATACATCACTGCTCTTTCTTGATACCATGCCCACACATATGGCCCGCACCAGTCCTATTGAGTGTTCATGTTATAAAATTGCAAAGTTGCTGTATTATGACTCTAGCAGAGTACACACTGCCGTAATACTTGGCAATTAAAGAACAATTTACATGAAAACTTTCTAACAAAGATAATTTACAATTGCACCGGAGACCCAATAAAGGACGGGAAATGTATTCACATAATACTATAGCGTATAATACGCCGGCCTTAACGAAAATATATATATACTATATAGCAGAGCGTAATGTACAACAGTTGCAGCTGTTATTTACATAATCTAAGAACAGTTTTGCAACGCGTGCGCGACCAAAAAATTGCACTCGGCCTTGAAACGTCAAAGCATAACAAACAAAATCAGCGATTATCCAAGCACAAACCGCAAACCTTTAACATGACAGTCCACTTCCAGCATGGCATCCTTGTCTTTCCGATGTTTAAAATCCATGTTGACCGTAGATTACAGGCTCGCTCTGACAAACAGTGTTGCGATTAAACTTTCACTCTCGACTACGATGTGACCAGCATAAACACAGCTGCACACCAAAATTTCCTTAAAAACTAAACCGAGTAAAGCATTGGCGGCGAGAATTCAACAACGAGCTAGAAAAGACCGCTCAACGCAAAATCTGCTACTATCAGATACACAACGGTAATACCCAGCCTAATAGCGTAAATTGTTTAATCGCATTTAGTGCAATCTAAAGTTCTTGGTGTATGCCTAAAACTAGTCATGCAGTGCGTGCGCGTAAGCCTAACAATTCACTCTGCACCAGCGCATCAAGGTATACAACGCGACGAAATACGGCCCCAGTCATCGCCGAAATGACGACGGCGAGATTAAGACGCGTATGAATACATAGGCCTATATATTACCCTATCATATTTTTTCTCATGTAATGTAAATCTTCGAAAATTTCTCAGCGTCCACAAAAGCCACGTTAGAGAGGCTATAGGTTATACACCGGCGCTATGCCAAATCAAGTCCGAAATAGCCAAGCCTCTCGTTCTTTCAGTTATACTCGACCCCGCCATTTCTCAGTCAGGTCTTGTACGTAGTGCGCTTCTGAACTTCGTTTTGTGCAGGGAATTATAAAGAGGGGTTTTAAATTACCACAGGTAGAAGAGAAGCATTCAAAATAGATGCAATATCGTTCCAACAAAAAAAGACTTTTAGAATACTCTTATTTATCACCACCTGTAGGCATGGCTATGGTACGTACACAGATGACACCAAAAGTACTCTATGTACATTATTATTCTTCCCAAGCTCTTGAGATCTCCACCTCCATAGGCATATAGCAGTTACGCAATATGGTTAACCCGATCTCTCCGATTAATGGATGTCGTCCAACCTCCTCGATCTGCCCTCAACGTAGGTCTATATCCTTCTAAAACAGAATTCACCGCCATTATATAGGCCTTTCTGATCAAATAAAGAAATCCCTTCCATGCATTTCTGCGCCTAACATGCAGCCAACATGGTCGATCAATCGACCACTGCGTCATTTTGATGATTAGCTATAATGCGTTGATGCCTTATGGGAGTCTATTTATCCTAGGAAGAATCAACTTCCCGCGGGAGTCAATTTGTCCAAGGAAGAATTAACTCCACTATTCCATAGCTATCGCAGTCGAGAAAGGGGACCAGGATCCAATTTGTCAAAAAAGAAGCAGAGGGGTCGAAAATATATTATAAAAAAAGACCTAATAATAATTTCCTAAGCTGCAATGAATTTTTTATTCGAAAATTTTGTCGAAAATTAAAATTCAGTTAACTTAGCACGTCGGGCAAATGATCTAGGCCTAGAGCCTACATGTTAAATTACTGTCAACAAAACGTGTTAATAGTCCTACTTGTCGTAATCATAATCTACACACTTTTAGGAACCCATGCGCGGGGCACCAGCTTATTTACGAGCAATAAAATTTGAGAATTCGCCTTCTATCTACATGAACAACTTTGCGTAGGCCTAGTGTTGTACCAACAGAACACCATGTCGCATTTTAAATTTATTCATGACACACGCGTCATTAAATTTACTCAAAAGTTTGAATGTTTTTTACAAGTAAATTATGTTACAGTATATATTTACTGAGTAAGTTACCTTCTAGCATTAGGACGTTTCAAGAAAGAAGATACCGTTTGCTGACTGTTAACTCGTCTCATTTCTGTTAAATCCAACGCTGCGGCAAGGCAGAATCACTCAAATGCCCGTTTTTCATTATATTTTGTATAGGCCTACGGGCGTCCGCAGGAATATTCAATAGATTGTTTGATGCTGCCTACTGACTCACAAAGTGAAGTAGTATTAAGTTTTAATTTAACGACTTACTCCCTCATCGAGGCTTGGACTAGTTCCGAAGTTAGCGTGGGGGTGGGGGAATATTTGAAAATCTGGATGAACGTGTGTTTCATCTGGCACATAATGCGAGAATATGGTTTCTGAGCGTCGCTCCCTGCACTCAGTGTCAATTATTTATGTTTATACATTTCCGTGTGTGCATAGCCTATATATATACATATATGTCCTTATATATATATATATATATATATATATATATATATATATATATATATATATATATATTGTCCTTATCTTATACCAGGCGCTTAGCCGGTAATTTGTGAAAAGCAACACATACGAGCAGGGCAGCTAATTGCCCGATTTGGTTGAATTCATTCCGTCTCGGCTCCGAGACAAAATGTCTCGGCTCAAATAATTTCTTCACGACTGAAATCATTTTGAAGCCTGTCAGTCCATGGCCGGAAAAATCTGTTTCGGGTAATGCCTGTACGCCCACTGAATGAATGTAAGGGGGTCGAGTCGACCCCCTCGGGAGTCGATCAGACTTTATAAGCAGAGGGGTCAAGGGATAAAAGCATTGGGGTCCAACCCCCTCGACCCCCCGGCAAATCGGACACTGAAGGGGACACAGTCCGACACAGTGAACATACACACGGAATGCGCTACTTCAAACGGTGCGGAGGAAGAGCTAGAAGACACGGCGAGGCGGCGAGCCTACTATCGGCGGCTTCGGCGCCGCGTGACCGAGGAGCAAATTAGAGGGAAGGGAGACGCAACAAGTGTCGTGAGGAGGGAAAGGAGACATAGAGTCAGAGCGCCGTGAAGAGGAAAGGGGGACACAGCCAACAAGGCGCTGCATCAATTTCGCCACAGTAATAATCATTATGGAAAATTATGCACAGAAATTATTAACGATAGCAATTCGTCGTCGGAAGATCGAAGGAGCAAAAACAGCCAGAGGCGTCAATCTCCCTCTAAGTGATGGATGCAAACCCCCTTACTAAAAGTGTGTAGATTATGATTACGACAACTAAGAGGAAGGCAAGATATACCCTCTCTAAGAATCAATAAAATATCCTCCTCTATCTGAAATTGGGGCATTTGCCTTCGGACCGCCTATCTGGACGCCTCTGAAAATAGCATACGCACTTTGTGAGATACTCTAATACTCTGGCACCGGAAAGAAACGAGAGGATTGGCTATTGTGGACTTAATTTGGTATAGCGCCGGCGATTAAGGTGGTCTCTCTTACGTGGCTTGTGAGAGCGCTGAGAAGTTTCCGAGGATTTACATTATATGTCGCCGAAATTGTGAAAAGAGAACCAGCGTCGATCTAAATTAAGTAACGTGGGAAATTCTTGGTTTTAAATTTGGAAAGATAAAAAACGGCGATTGTGTGACGTTAGAAAATTGCCAAATTTCGTTCGTTTTTGACGTGATTCATATTTTGTTGCCATTTGTACTTGAAGCAAAGGACAGAAAAAACATTCTAAAGTAGGAGGCATAAGAAATAAGAATAATAAGTATATATCAAATTACTTAAGATTTGCTATGTTCAAGGTACTTATGATTTGCTATTTTCTTTCATCGATATAGGCCTTACTCGAGCTGGATGGGTGTATTATTATGTTACGTATACAGTTTTGCTACCTGTTATTTTCCAGAAGTTGAATCAAAATCATAATGCATTTCATAATTTTAGCGGCGAGTTAGCCCACTGTTGAGTTAGCCCATTGTTAGAGTTTCGTTATTGTATTTTCTGAATTCTGAAAGAAGAAGTGGGATCTTTCTACCCGTTTAATTGATATGTATGTATGTATGCTGTGGGATGTTACTCCTTAAAACTCATTTTGTATAAATCAACGAATGAGTGATAACACAAGCAATCCCTCATAACAGGTTAGATTCCCAAAGTTTATGTTTCTCACAGCAGACCTGGTTACAACTTGCTCAGACAATCTTTATGGATGAACCAAAACTCTGTTCGGAACTCGGTTCGTTCCGATTTTCTTGGTACTCAGACTTGGAGAAACAATGGATCCAAGTATTAATCTTTCCGACTTTCTGTTTTGGAAATTAAAATCGTTTTTTATTAATTTACAAAAACGCCAATCGACTTAACTAGAAGTATGAATACTGTTGTTTTTATTTGCAAAATGACAATTGACCTAACTAAAAACACAAATACTGCTGTTGTTAGTGCTTACAAGTTACTAATTCCTAGTGTTAGCTAAGACAAAACTAAAAATTCATTGAAGTTGTTCAAACTTCTAATCTAAACATCAAGTTCACTGAGAATGAGACTTTTTTTAAATATTCATAATTCGGACTAGGCAAAATTCGACTTGTCAAACTCGGACTCAGTAAGAAATTTAAACTTGGTTGATCCCTAACAATCTTCCAGAGCTGACTGTTCTTGCCAACTTTAGCTGCTTCTTAGTGCCCTTTTCCTTGCCAGATCTTAGAACAGTTAATACGAAGTCACACATAGCGAAAGAATGAACCCTTTATACACCCAACTAATTGCCATATGTCCAATGCTTCCAATATGGAATGTGTACTCTTCTCACTCACTAGATGTCCTCTACCTGAGGGCAAGAGGCCTCATCCAAAAATGTATATTTGTTTATTCAATTAATTCCCATTGTCATAACACAACAGGTTACATATGATAAAAATATGGGTTGTTATAGAAACATGGGTTGAGAGTGAGTGTCTCTGTCTATTTGAGTTAATAAATTTATTTGTATATCATTCGAGCAATAAATAATTTGAGTATTAAATGTTATCAATAGAGAAATGGTACCTATGGAATTTCTAATCATTACTTTCAACACAGGAGCATGGCTTATTATATTGTTTGCCAAATCCCAAATTATTGACTCATTATAACAGATCGTTTTAGTGTCAAAATTAATTTAACCATTGCTTTCTCACATGCCCGCTACAATAATGTAAAAAAGCCCAAAACAGTAAGAGAAAATTTACTAAGAAGAATGAAACCTGAATAAATAGACGTTTTGATGACGTGGCTTTTTTGGACACTAGAAATTTTACGAGTATGATTACTGTTTTAGTCATGGCCGTACCGAGGGGCAGTGTTGTATGCAAGACTTGAAACTGCAAGACCAAGACGAGACTGAGACAGTGAGGTACCAAGACCGCGACACTTGGTTCAAGAAAATACGAGACAGTAAAAGTCAAATGATCCTATATAAAATGCTGTAAAATTCTGTTGTGTCAGTTTTCGGGAATAAGGTTCATTTGTAATTTCAATTTGAAACTTATAATGTATACAGCACCAATTCCCAAGGACAGTTTTTATATTGCCGCGTTTGATCTTTTTCGATATCTCTTCTTTGACCTATCTTCTGACTACTATAAAGAAAGCCTTTTTAGACATGTCTGAAATATTCAGATGATTTTGAACAAGCAAATTCGATACCAAATGCCAAAACAAAATGATTAATTTGCACATATCTTTACACACCCTGAGAAACTTGAAGTTGTTCCTATCGTTTCAGTTATGGTGGTTTTACATCAATGACAAACGGCAAGCCATAGCTACTGTTTTTTCCAATAGGTTCAAATATAGGTTCTAGAAATAGGTTCAAATTGCATAAATGCAAACTTCACAATTTCAGGTTCTCTCTCAGACATCTTTCCACTTTAAGATAATTGAATTTATTTCAGTATATTGTACGTCGCACGTTAATCAGAATTACCCCCCGTTTCTCGTAGATTCCAGTTTCAGTTTCTAGTGCAAGATTCTAAGACAGCTAACGCGAAACATATCGAGACCGTTTGTTCGAGACAGAACAAGACTTTTTTCACCTCAAGACAGTTTCTAAAAATTGGAGACACTGCCTCGAGACTGAGAACGAGACAGCAGGCTTCCGAGACCAAGACACTAAAAAACTGTCTCGAGACTATACAACTCTGCCGAGGGGGACCAGCGAGGCCTAGGCAAATGTGGAAAGGGCGCAAGTTTCAGGATGGAATAACTTATTATTTTATAAAATGCACAATTCTAAAAATGTGGGGGCGCCAGATTGATGCTACGCACAGGGTGCAATTAGATAGGCACAGGGCGCAATTATAGCTTGGGTACGGTCCTGGTTTTAATAATATTTCATGATCAATTATTCTACCACTACCTGAAGCAAAGCTGCTATTTATAGGTCTTTGGCAAGTTCTCTTCATTTGCATTGATTAGCCTCAAACTTTATAACCCCATATTCACAATAATCTAGCAATTTTTTATTGATTTCCAAAGCTGCCATTCAGTAACTAGATTTAGATTTAGTGATTTCTGTAGCTGTTTGTGTTCATGCTTAGTTATAGGGATGAGCCGAAACATGGCTTGGCCCGAGTTTCATAGTACTTGGCATAAACTCAGACTCGGACAAACATTGGGTCCGAGTTTTAATCTTTCAAAATTTCTGTTTTAAAGACAAAAATCATATTTTTTAATGTACAAAACCACAATCGACCCAATTGCAAGTACAAATACTATGCTTTTTATTTACAAAACAACAATCGACATAACTAAAAACCTAAATAATGCCACTATTGGTATTTACTAGCTACCAGGGCATAACCGAGTAGGCAGTTTTCAGCGGGTACCGAATCCGAGTATTTGGATGAACTATTTGCCAGATCCGGGTGCAAACCGGATAGTAGCGGCAAATCTGGTCTGCGAGTAGTGGTGGCGTTGGCCTTGAAAATTTGGTTTGCAATAGCGGCAATACACATGTTCCGCACATGATGTTCATTTAAAACATGTTGAAAGATGTACAAAAATTGATCTTTTATCTTTCTTTTGGTTCGAAATTGCGTATTTTGCTTTCATGCAGCTCTGCCACTACCAGTGAGTACCATTCGTAGGCAAAGCGTAGTTAACCTGCCATGTGCACCGCCACGGAGAACTATCTATAGTCAACGCAGAGTCTATAGCAATATCCTTCATATAGCATGTTATCGCACTCTAGGCTATAACAAACTATTTATTATTTAATAACTTTATTTGTCAAAAAACTGTAAAACCTTGTTATAAAATTTGAAATATGAAGGAATCAATAACGTCTTTACTCGCTACTGTTTACCGGAAAGTGGGTGGAGCCAATTCACGTGAGAAAATTACTGATTTGGTTGCAAGCTAGGGAATGCAACCAAAAGAAATTAAAATGTATAAATTAACATCATTATTCTAAATAAAATTCAATTGAACATTAAGTTCTTGTTAAATTAATCAATAACTTAGAAGTAAGTCTGTTAGTCCTAAATTTATTTGATGAAAAAATATTATTTTATAAAAAAAATAATTTTTTTAGAAAAAAGTTATTTTTAGCTATTTGTGGGTGTAAAATTTGCCGAGGCAAATACTTCCGAATAGTCCAATATTCGGCCGAGGCGAATGTCCGAGGCGATTTCCGGTTATGCCTTACTAGTTAGTATTTCTTAGTGTAAACTAAGGCAAAACTAAGAAATTCATAAAATGTGTGCAAACTGCTAAACTAAAAATCAAGAAAATGAAATTTTTTAAAATAAATACTAAACTCGGCTTGAACCCGGACTCGTCAAAATTAAACTCGTAAAACTCAGTACTCAGACTTGGCAAAAAAATAAAATTTGGTTCATCCCTACTTATTTATCAGTGCTATTTAGCTGTCCTTTTAACTAATGGGACTTGGACTTTTGGTGAAGGTTTAGTTAAGTTCAATGACATTTTGGTGTCAGAACTATGAGCAACAATTTCTCTTGTGATGTTGTTTCTAACATGCTGCAAAAAACTTGTGCAGTAATTGAGTAATGGTACACCTGCATGACTGTGAGACGTGGACAATGACAAAGAACATGGAGAAAAAGATTAATGCATGTGAAATGTGGATATGGAGGAAGATGCAGAGAATATCGTGGACGGAGAAAAAGACAAATGAAAGGGTGAGCATGGAGATTGGAGTTGAGAATGACGAGACGTTACAGCAAACAGCGCTGAGAAGGAAGCTGGGTTTCTTCGCACATGTCATGCGAGCAGATGGATCAGAAATGGAAATGATGTTGGTGTGCAGAGAAGGAAGGAGATAAAAGGGGTGACCAAGGACAAAATGGATGGACGAGATACAAGAAAGAACCGGAATGAACCTGGAGGAATTAAGAGATGTGACTTCAAAAAGAAAGTATTGGAGATGTTTTTCAGCTGCGATTGCTTAAGTTCCAAGAAATGACAGCATAAGGTGACACCTGCATTTATAATTAGGGCTACTAATGTGATATGTTATAAAGCATCAATAATTTAGGATGCTAAAATGAAATGATACTGGAGAATGAACTTCATAGATTACTGACAAAGCATTTGTTACGTGTTTTTGTACAGGATGGTTATACATAAAGCTGTATGTATAACCATACTTTATGTATAAAGCTTGCAGGATGTTTATAAGCTCGCTTTTGTTTTAGAGGAACTTCTGGCTTCTGTAAAATGGATTCGAGCAAGAATAACGATGCAGAAGCAGTGATCACTATTGATGATGACGACCACGATGATGACGACGATGATGATAGTGACGATGAAGAATGTACGAACTATGGACATCTGGAATTTTCTGTAAGTGAAGACAAAGTTGAGAATGTGAACGGCTTGAAGGAAAAGCTTAAGTCTTTGTATGGTGTAAGAATCACTGAAGACATCAAAGCAAAGGAAACAGATGATAAGAATGCCATGCGACAGTGGTTCAACATTGTTGGACCTTTGGATAACTGCCGTCAAGCCAAGGTAATTCTTCATGTTTCTGATTCTTGAGCAGTCGTGTTACAAATTGTGTACTGGTATTGCTGTGTTTGTGCTCTTTAAAGGAACAGGAATGAAATGTTTGCATGAAAATATCTTTAATGGGAAAGCTGA
Source organism: Bimastos eiseni (assembly GCA_959347315.1). NCBI lineage: Eukaryota > Metazoa > Annelida > Clitellata > Crassiclitellata > Lumbricidae > Bimastos > Bimastos eiseni. Next base: position 30,954,838 of record OY365809.1, on the reverse strand, counting down.
ACTCCTGCCTGGCCTACACATCTTAAATAAATGATTACCTAGCTGTTGCTTGAAGTACCTAGAAATAAGTTATTTACCTATGCAACCTGCATCATGAACTCTGCAAGAGGACTTTTTATTTTTCACAGCTTGTAACTGTCCATTGATCAATAATTGTGCCTCACCCGCCCACAATAGAACTGGGCGGCAGGCAATTTGCCAAGTTATTCGCTATAAAAGTTTGCTTTCTATTAGGGATGAACCGAAACTTGGCTTTGTTGAGTTTGCTAGCACTCTGCAAGAGTCTGCATAAACTCGGACAAATAACGGGTCCAAGTTTTAATGAAAATCGGCTTTCTGATTTTGTGTTTTGAAAACAAATATCAAAAATATTTTATATACATAACAACAATCTATGTAGCTAAAAACATGTTTTGAAAATGATAATCGGATTATTTTATTTACAAAACGACAATCGACCTAACTAAAAACACAAATACTGTTACTATTAGTACTTACTACCTACTACGTCATAGTGTTCACTGAGGCAGAACAAACAAATTCTTAAAAATTGTGTGAGCTGCCAGACTAAACATCAATGGAATGAGACTTTCTTTAAATGTTTGAAACTCAGATTCGGTACAATTCAACTCGTAAAACTCAGACTCGGCAGGAAATTGACACTCGGTTTATCCCTACTGCATATGCATAGTATAAGTAGGATAATATTATATAATCAATGATACTTGTGCACCATCTCATTATAAGGACGAATAATTCACAGGACTGAAATGTCCCTGTTGAATACCATATGACTTGTTGACACCTATGAATTGCAGCACCTCTGGCCATTGGAAAATGTATCACTTCTTGTTTATTTGACATTTGCATGCAGTTTAAAAAAAAATCATGTCAGTGAAGAAAAAATTGATGAACAAATATGGTTCATGCCAAGGGCCAATATTATTATTCAGGACTGATAACTCTTATTAGACATTGTGAGACTATAGGTGGAGCTTTCATACAGTGCACTAGATATACAGTTATTTTGCACAAGTCCAAGGCAAATCAAGCACGAAATTTGGTACAGCTCCCGTAGATTAGCACACACACTCATTAACACAATTATGTACATGTTTATGTAATTAATTTGAAATATCTTCATCTTTGTAATGGTTGAACCACAGACCACCAAAATTTAGCATATCTATATTAGGTAAAAATCTCTGGAGTTAATGATTAAAATAAGAATTTTGTCCTGAACATAATTTGTTATTTTAGTATGATCCAGCAAATAGTTTATAATTCATAAGTAAGAGACGAACACAAAACTTAAATTGGAAGTACGAATAAATGATATCGTAAACAAAAACTAGGATGAAAAGTAGAATTATTTTTAGAAGTTAAATCCAAGAAACCAGAAGTGAATTAAAACTGAATTAGGAATTATTTTAGAAGTAAAATATCACAGAACAAACATATTATATTTTTATTAGGGATGTTATTCGAAAATCGGAATTCTGATTATCGGTTTTGAAAGCGATTTCTGTTATCTACAAAATTGTAAATGGCAGTAGTAACTATGATTCAGGTATTAAAAGACCAATGGAGCAAGGTGGTGGGACCATTGGTGAACGGGAATGGTGAAATGATGCCTGTTTGTCAAACAAGGAACTGTCTAAGAGATTGCAGTGATGCAGTCCCTGCTGCGTGGCGCGAAATCGTATAAGCCCACGACCCTCGGGACTGAAGGGGAAGGCAGCTGTAGCAAGATATAAGGGGAACTGGAAATGGGAGCTGAGCAGAGACACCTGTTTCGGTGTCTGTCCATCAACGTTCGCACCTGACTATGAGTGGTCCACTCCGAATGTTGTCAGCCGGACCTAATCTGGCAGACGTCCCATGGACGGCCGTAGCCAGAACTTGGGTTTAAAATTGAAGAAATTCATATAAAGTGAGGACAAACAGTGTTAGACTGTTAACAGTGTTAACAAAGACTGTTACTCTCTTAAGGAATAGCTAATGGCTAGTCCGACGATGTGTGCGGCAGCTCCGCGGTCCATGAGAATTATTTTGCCACCTTTCAATGATGATCAATTGGTTATTCTTGTGGACCAGCCCATAGTATGGTGTCTTCGACTCTAACGAGCTGATAAGCCGTACCGATATTGGGTGCTGACCTAGATGGTATCGGTCCGAAAGGGCTATGGGCCATGCTAGATGACCCCTTGTCGCCGACGAACGTCTTTGGGCTGTGTACAGGGGATGGGTGTCGGGGAAAGGGACTGAACATCTCTAACACACCAATGAAAACCGATAATTGGTTTAAAATTGGATTTTTACATCCGATAATCGGTTTGCCCCAAAAGCCGATATTAACAACCGTAATTTTTCTAAATGAAAAAGTTTGAGGGTGATATCAATTTATGCAATACACACCGGTATTTACTGGGCTTTATATAGTGTACTTAAGGCAGCTCACCACACCTGTGATTGAAGTTGTCAAGCTGATAGTTTGCAGGTTGTATAGGAACTACTTGGTGTACATGCACACAATTTTACAATGAATTGAAGAAGGAATATATGGGACTTCCTATGATTCGTAAGAGTAAGCCTTGGAGTTTATTTGTTTTTTACTGGTCTCTGTTGCAGAGGTTACACATGCTTAAGTGTTTTTTTAAATTGTGGTCATTAATATAAAGCTAGAATGTGATAATTTGAATTTGATTTGACACCTGTAAGTAATGCATTTTGCCATGGTTTTCAGGCATTCATCTTGGCATCATGTGACCCTGGACAGGCAGCAATATTTGAGTTTGACCCTACACTGCACAAAATCGTCTCGTGCGAATCGCAGAAAATGAGAATAGAAAAAGAATCAAAAACGTTGCTGCTCTTTGACAAGAGTGAAGAAGGCACCGTTGTTATTCAAGGTGCAGATGAGATATCTGTTGGAGTTGCTATGTCACTGTTAGAAGCTGCCGTGTACAACGCATCCGTTGCTATGATGTCTCCAAACAAAGAACACCAAGCGTTGTTTGGAAAAGTAGGTGAAGGCAATAATCCTCTGGGCAGCAAATGGCAGACTGAAACATATGTCATCAGTGATGATCAAATGGAAGTTGATATTAATGATTTGGAACTGGCTACTGGTGAAGTAGCTTTAGATGTAATGAAATCGCCTGATCCGGAAATTCAGCGACTTGTGAAATGCGGAAGGGAAAAGAATTATACTGACGAGGAAATACGTGAAGTCCTTGAAAAAAGCAGCAAAATTCCAACAGCTAGTGCCTTCTTTCGTGCTCTTTACAATTACAGAAACCTGAAAGCAGTTTCGTCTGAGTCTTCTGCCCTTCAATCTAACAAAAGCAACGCATCACAGTCTTCAGATAGTGACTTTAAACTGGACTTTGATTTACTGCAAACAAATTATATTGCACAAGAAGCAAAAAGCAATCCAACTTCTGCTACTAATAAAAATGGTATTTTAGATCATGAACTCTGTGATGATATACATGTTCAAAGAGTGGTCAAAGCAGTTGAAAACAAAATGAAACAATTTTCTTCAGACAGAATAAGATATCCTGCAAACCAGGATGTGTTTAGTGATGCTATGCAAAGTGTTAAACCTGTTATGAACCTAATGAGTATTTCTGATGCTGAAGAGAGAAAGCGACAAGCTGAAACAAATCAGCAGCTTAATCGAAAACTGTTTGTCGAGCAAGTGTCTGCTGCCACCTCCCCTAGGTCCTACAGCTGTGACAGAGTTACAAATTTAGATGAATTTACTTTGCCAGTTGACGTTAATGTATCAGATTCCGGTTTAGATGTTAATAGTGGTTCACCATCAGGTAGAAAACGACACAAGAAGAAGAAAAAGAAGAAGCATGCTGATCTCATTGCTCAAGAAAATGATTACCGCAGTCGCTCTCCATACAAGTCCAGTGATCATGATGAGACTACATTGCGAGCTCAACATGGTCTGCAAACAAGGCTGTCAAACACCGCAACTGCAACTGTAACTCAAGCTGGGCATGGGCATTCACAAGCTGTACAAGTATTGGATTATTTTCATAAAAAACCGGGTGCTGTTACTAAGCATATTGAAAATGTATCTACATCCAAACAGATCCAGACAAATCATATAAAGCCTAATCCATCTTCACTGATTCCACCATTTGCATTGGCAGCTTCACGACCTCTTTCGATCAGCAGCGACCTGCGTTACATTGTGATAGATGGCAGCAATATTGCAATGTCGTAAGTACTCTGTAACAGGCTCACGGCATATAGACTTTGTTTGTTCAATGTAAACTTTTGCTAGGAAACAGCTTTCTTGTAACTATGAGATTGGTCTTTCTAAGTGAAATTAGTACGAGATTATAACTTGATGAGAAGTCTTATACACTTCGCCTTATAGGTGCAGTAGTGCATCATTGCTTAGGAACAACATATATATAGTTTTATGTTTTTTTAGGAACATAACTTGTGGGTTTATAATGCTCAGTTTATAAATGTGCAGTCCCCAAACTCGAAAGGGAGAAGCAGCCATGGATATTAAGTGGAGGCTACTTCATTTTCGCCCTGTGTCTAGCATCAATCTGGCGTCCCACATTTTGAAAATGGTGCATTTTATGGAATAATAAGTTATCCCATCCTGAAATTTGTGCCCTTTCCACATTTGCGCCCTGGGCGATGGCCCCGCTGGCCCCTCCCTCGGTACGGCCCTGCTCTGACCTCTGGGTTGGCACTCCAGAATGTTCACCAAGTATTTATTTATTTATTAAATTTGTAACGCGCACAAGGTCACACCTAAATGTGAATCGGAGGCGCAGATAGTCAGTTGACAGGAGAAGATGCAATTAGATTTCCAAATCCTTGAAAGCCGAAGAGAAATAGTGAGTTTTGAGTCGCTTTTTGAAAGAAGGAAGTGAATTTGAGCTACGAAGAGAGAGTGGCAGTCGATTCCATTCCCTAGGAGCAGAGACATGAAATGCACGAGAGCCCATAACTGTTTTGCATCGTGGTTCAACTAAAAGACCTGTACTTGATGATCGTAAGCAACGAGGAGGAATGTAAGGAGTTAGTAGAGCATGAATATAGGTAGGTGTACTGGTGATGAGGGTCTTGTAGGTCAAACAAGCTAACTTAATTTTGATTCTGAATTCAACAGGGAGTCAATGTAGCTGGTGGAGTAGGGCAGAGGAGCATGTTCGTAGTGCGACACATTGCACTACTCGAGCTAAGGTATTTTGGATACGTTGAAGCCTTTTGAGTTCAAGGTCTGAGAGACCGACAAAAAGTGAATTAGCATAATCGAGGCGAGAGGAGACTAGTGAGCAGGCTATAGTTACAGACATATTTTTAGTTAGAGCCGACCTTATGTGATGTATTGCCCTGATGTGGTAGAAACAAGATTTACAAAGGCTTGTTATGTGAGGTCGAAATGTGAGCTTGCTGTTGAGGGTAACCCCGAGTGCTTTGACAGAGTCTGAAAGTGGCACAGCAGTGCCCGCCAGTTCAATGTTAGAGAGCATAGGGAAAGAATGTAGGCGTTGACATGAGCCAAATGATATTGCTTCAGACTTGTCTGGGTTTATGGCCAAACCATTGAAACAGAACCATGCATATATAGACGAGAGGCATTCTTCCAGTTTTAGTTTACCAGACTGATCGGTGTGTGACAGAGCAATATGAAGCTGAGTGTCATCTGCATACTGTTGTAATTGAATTCCAAAGTGTTTAGCTATGCAACTGATTGGGGAAGTAAAGACTGTAAATAATAGAGGGCCTAGGACAGATCCCTGTGGCACTCCAGCAGTGCAAAGTGTGGGCTCTGACCGAGCAGATCCAATGCCCACCTGCTGATTGCGGTCAACCAGGTATGAAGCTAACCAGTGTAAGGCAGTCCCAGAGACACCAAAGCTTTTTGCAAGTCTTGAAAGGAGTAACTGGTGGTCTACAGTGTCAAAGGCTGCACTAAGGTCAAGACACACAGAGAGGCAGACTTTACCATTGTCAATAGATGAGAAGATGTAATCCAGTGTAGAGACAAGAGCAGTTTCTGTGGAGTAGCCTTCGCGATATGCTGACTGGTAGGGACGGAAGTTGGGAGAGGAAGTAATGTGTCTCTTGATACGCATAAGAGAAAGACGTTCAAGGATCTTGGAAATGTTATTGAGGTTGGAGATAGGCCTGAAGTTAGACAAATTGCTAGTGTCAAGGTCAGGCTTTTTAAGTAAAGGCATGATTAAAGCAGATTTGAAGCATGAAGGAAAGCACCCCTTAGCAAAAGGTAGACTGTCACACACCTGCGGTGCACTGGAAAGAGCTAGAAGGAGCCCATAAATAGCCCATACAACATTAACCTTCAGATTAGATCTAACCTTGCAACTACAACATAGCTAGTCTGTAAATGGCTGTGTTTTGACAGCCATGACACGAAATACAATACAATATGTTTTATAAGCTGCTAAAGTCATTTATTTTTGGCTGTGGCTAGGCTAGGAGCACCTCTGAGTAGTTTCCCTTGAAGAGACACTATATAAATCATTGAAATGAATGTATAAAAGAATGAATAGTTATTACGGAAAGTGTTTACGTCTAAGACATTCAGATGCTTATGTTTTATGAATTGAATTGATGGATGTGTGTATATATATATATATATAAATTATTATATATATATTATATATATAATAATTTATAAACTTTGGACTCGAAGTCAATTGTCACATCTAACCAAGTGCTGTGATAGGTTATATAGTTTGACTATGAAGAGTTTGTGATTGCAGTATTAGGAGAAGATATCAAATAATAATTTTAATTCTTGATTTCACAAGGCATGGCAATGGAAAATTCTTCTCGTGCCGAGGTATTGAAATTGCTGTTCAGCATTTTCGTGAGAGAGGTCATAAAGAAATCACTGTGTTCGTGCCTCAGTGGCGAAGACAAACGCCAAGGTTTGAAGACCAGAATCCGATCCGAGACCAGGATATACTGGAAAGACTAAAAGACCAAGGTATCATGAATTTCACACCTTCGAGAAGAATTCCAGGAAAAAAGAACATCGTATGCTATGATGACAGGTTGGTTAACACACCTAATGAAACTTGAGTTAATATATTGGATCTTATTCTGTTGCCCATTTATATTATTATGCTTGAATATAATAATAATAATAATATACCTAACAGACTTACCTGATACAGACTTATCTTTAACCAAGCCATATTGTAATGAAAAGTTTGTGTATTGTTATGTGAAAGTTGTGTTTTTTATAATATTCAAGACGGCAATTTATATTACACCAGGATTGTGTACTTGAAGTAATGAGAGCAGTCATATCTGGTATTTAAAAAGACCAGTCTTATGCCATGACTTGAATATGTCCACAGAAGGTGTGCATTATTCATTTGGTTAGGAAGACTTTTCCACATGGTCGCTGATAGGTCTAGCAATATAGTGGGAACGTTTTTGCCAAACATCACAGTACTTTCGGTTGATTTCTTGATGGTGACCATTGGGGCATAACCGGAAATCGCCTTGGACATTCGCCTCGGCCGAATATTGAACTATTCCATTTCATCGCATAACATGTCCGAAAAACCCCAGCTTCCTTCTCAAAGCCGTTTGTTTTAACGTCTCATCATTCTCAACTCCAATCTTCCTGCGCACCTCTTCGTTTGTCTTCTTCTCCATCCATGATATTCTCTGCATCTTCCTCCATATCCACCTTTATCATGCGTTGATCTTCTTCTCCATGTTCTTTGTCATTGTCCATATCTCACAGCCATATAGTACTGTAGGGAAGATCATTGCTCTCACTAATCTTTTCTTTGTGTCTATGCTCACATGTTTGTATTTCCATATCTTTTCCAGTCCGTTCATTGCAGTTTTTCCTATCCCACCCTTCTCTTTATTTCCGAGTCACATTTTCCCACTTTTTCTATTAATGATCCCAGGAACGTGAAGCTTGTTACCACCTCTATTTCCTCTCCATCTATACCGAAACTGTCCCAATCAGCTGTTGTCATTATCTTTGTCTTCTTTAAGTTGAAGTATAGGTTTGCCTTCTCACTTTCTCTCTTCAGTCTTCTTATCAGTTTTTACAGATCTGCTTTCTTCCCTGCCAGTAGTGTTATGTCATCCGCATGTCTTAGATTATTCAATGTCCTTCCTGCTATCTTTACTCCTTCAGTTGCCTCTTCCATTTCTGCCCTCCTCATTATCCTTTTTGCATACAGGTTGAAAAGAAATGGGGACAGGATGCACCCTTGCCTCACCCATTTCTTGATTTTAAATTTGTCTGTGTCTCCGAATTCTGTTCTTATCACCGCCTCCTGGTCTTTGTACAATCCCTTTAGTAGTTGTATCAAGTGTTTTGGTATTCCCATTTCTATTAGACTTTTCCACATCAGTTCATGGTTAATGCAGTCAAATGCTTTGCTATAATCGATGAAACATATGTGTATTTTTGTCCATATTCCCTTTGCCTTTCCATTATCCACCTCATGTTGGCAATATGATCTTGCGGGTTCCCTGGGATTTCCTAAATCCTGCTTGATTGTCCGGATGCTCTCTCTCAATTGTGTTCTCCATTCTTTTATGAATTATTTTGAGTAGTATTTTACTTGTGTGTGATATCAATGCTATTGTCCTGAAATTTTCACACTCTTGCGTCTCCTTTCTTAAATAAAGGGATAAATATTGATCTCTTCCATTCCTCTGGCCACTCTCCGGTTTTCCATATGTTTTTGTTGTTGTTTGTTATTGTCTTTACCATTGCGTCATCTCCCGCTTTTATCAGTTCTGTGGGTATTCCATCCTGACCTGGTGCTTTGTTGTCCTTCAGTTGTTTGATTGTCCATTCCATGTCTGCTTCCATAACCACCAGTTCCTTTTCGTGGTCTGTTATATCGGTTTGCTCTATTTTTACTCTCTTGTCTTCGCTGTACAGCTCCTCCGTGTAGGCACCTTCCATCTTTTCTTCATCCCCTCTTCATCACCAACTATGTTTCCATCTCCGGACTTCAGTGAGCCCATTGTAGGTGTAAATTTTCTCGTTATTGCCCTCACCTTTGAGAAAATTCCTTTCGTTCTCCCTTTCTTTCCGTCTTTCTCCATTTCCCTGCACATTTTATTTAAATATTTTTCTTTATCTTTCCGTGTTTGCTTTTGGAAGGCACTGTTCATTTCTCTTACTTTATCTTTGTTTCCTGTGCTTTTTGCAGCTTTCCTTTCTCATGTTATTTAAAGTTATTAAATAAGAAATATATTGTTATAGCCTAGATTGTAACGATATGCTGTATGAAGGATATTACTATATAGACTCTGCATTGACTATAGATAGTTCTCCATAGCTGTGCACGTGGCAGGTTAACACGCTTTGCCTACAGATGGTACTCGCTGCCAGTTGCTGGCCAGATTTGCTGCCACTATTTGGTTCGTACCCGGATCCGGCAAATAGTGCATCCAAATACTCGGATTCGTTACTCAGTGCAAATTGTCTACTCGGTTATGCCCTAGTGACCATGTTATGACCTGTTAATTTGTTACTTCTTTAAGACTCATGTGTAATGCAGTGGTGATGTACAAGGTATCAACCAGTGGTACATCAAAATCCAGGCCATGATCAGATCAACCTGCTGAGAAAAATGATATATTGTGGATAGGGAGTTTAAGTTGAGAGTGAAATGTCATAAGCGACTAGCCAGAACGAACAGATGCCAAATACATGCCCAGGGCTCCTTGCATTGGTTGTGTAACATGTGCTGTCAATCTGAGAGTTTGACTGAGAGAAACTTGGAAGGCAATGCCATTCCCAGTCCCAATGATATATCGAGAAAAGGAGGATCACATGACTGACTCTTATGTCTGTGGCTATTCTGCTGAAAATAAGGAATCTATCAAATACTCCAATCTGCCTTCAGCCAATAGACTAGTACCATATGACAACTATTTGCCAGTACATAAGCAACCATAGACATGGATCCTGGGAGGTCGATGAAGGTGCCACAATGAACTTGCAAGTGAAACATGAAAAATGACTAGGGGTAAATTTGATCTTTATTTCTGGTGAACCTCATCAGATAACACAGTCAAAATTAAATGACCTGGTCAGGGACTTAAGCTTGGATCCACACTGAAAGGATGGGGTTTGCCATCTTCTGTACCCACCAAGAAGATAAGAAATTCTTTGTGCAACCTTTGACAACCTCTGTTTTTTCTCTTTTCACTTGTTTGGGTTGCAAGCGTGGCCTACAGCAGTGGCATCTATTTACAGATTTATTACTGTTAAGCCTGAGAGGCAATGTCCACCCTTCCATCTCTGTTGATAGTAAAAGAAAGAAAGAAACGAACGTAAACATATGCATTACAACTGTAGCTGGAACATCTGGTGATCTAAAAGTAGTGGCACTGCTACTAGCAGTGTAGCTAGGATATACTGTTGCTTCATATGCGAATGAGACAGTCATGCCATAGAGTCAAATAACATCGGAGATAATGATTGGCCACTCTATAAGTGTTTATTCCCAGGGCAGAAAAGAGTTTCACATAGACCACTTGTCAACACAGGAAAGTTAGTTTTGCACCCTCTGATGACTGATGAGAAATTTCACAAAACCGATGAACAAGGGATTTGAGGGAAGACATTAATTGATGTTGAGAATTTTCTCAGTTTCTCAGCAACTATAAATGTGTCTTCACCACTGCTTGAAGACTCATAATTTTAATGTAATTGTAAAGTTTAGCCTGATAGCTTCTTTAGCACAGGTTTGTAATGCACAGCTGATAATTTAATTATCTTAAGCACAGCAGAACTAAGAGCAGAATTGTTGTGTTTGTTTTTTAGATTTATTCTGCGCCTTGCTCAGGACACTAACGGCATTGTTGTGTCAAATGACAACTACCGTGATCTTTATGTGGAGAAACCAGAATGGGCAGAAATCATTGAAAGAAGGTTTTCACCTATATTATTTTTCCAATTTATACATTCTGATGAGAGGGCATTGCATTTTGGGTACTTTTGACTAAAGGGTTACATTGCACTTTCATAATCTTGTTCTTTTGGTTCTCTGCCCTTTTAGGCAGGTGCGTACATCGCCATTTGCCACGCTCTCTGTCTCTTGCCTTCAACTCTCTGTAACACTCTCATCATCCAGTCAAACAACATCATTCTTGGTCTTCCTCTAGTCCAGTGCTGTCCAACCTTTTTGGCACCGCGGGCCACTTAAAAATTATTATTGAAGCCGAGGGCCGCACAAGAAAACTCAGACTTAGCAATGTCTACAATTTTAAATTTTATTGAAAATTATAAACTTGTAAAAATGTATTATGCTATAATAATCGCATGTATGTATGCCCTATAATAGTTCAGCACCCAAGTTTATATTAATTAAGTGAAAGAAACGTCCAAGCATGTCTTCAGTGAGATGTTTGGCTTTGAATTGTGCTTGCAATTTTTTTAATTTGTGGTTGATATTCAGTAACTGCTGCCCTCATTAGATTTTCTAAATGCTCATCAGTCAAAGAGTTTCGTTTCTTTGACTTGATGTTGGTCATTGCAGAAAATCCAGCTTCACAGACGTATGTGCTTCCAAACATCGTCAATACTTTTTTACAACATTTCGATATGTTCGGAAATTCTTCAGAAGATACATATGTCATCCAGAACTCAGTTGGCTGAATATCCTTGTGTTTGTCACGAAGAGCCACATTATGCTGCATTTCAATTATTTCAAGCTGTACTGCACTTTCATCTCCTCCCAATAACTGCATCTTTGAGGATACGATAGAAATATCGCACGTGAATGGATTTTCAACAAAAAGTAGCAGGGGAGTCAGACTGCGAATGTCACTGAAACGAGCAGAGAAATCCAATTTCAACTTTTGTAGTGATATATCAAATTGTTCACTTTTGATTGCATCTGGAAATGCTTGTGCAGCTTTGGAAAGTGCAGGAAAGTGGGTAAAGTTTGACTGATTCAATTGACTGATGAATAAATCTAGCTTTGCTTCAAAAATGCTAACTTCCTTCATCAGAGTTGGCAATATTTGATACCTGCCTTGCAATTTCAAATTCAATTTGTTCAGGTGGTCTGTGGTGTCAGTAAGAAATGCCAGCCTTACAACAAACACTGGCATTTCCAGATAATTCAACAACTCTCTCTTGGATTTCAAACCGAGAAACATTTTGACTTCTTCAATTAGATCCCAAAATCTCGCCAGTACCTTCCCTTTGCTCAACCAAAGAACATCAGTATGAAGAACAAAATCACCATAATTGCTTTCGTACTCTTCTAACAATGTCTTAAACTGCCGGTGATTTAAAGGATTGGCTCGAATAAAGTTTACGATTTTAACAACAATATCCATCACATTTTTCAGTGCATCATCTTTCAGTTTTGAGCAAAGAGCTTGCTGGTGTATGATACAATGATAAGCTTGGAAAGTTGGGAAATCATTATCTGCCATCAGCAGACCAATCAGGCCCAATCTCCGCCCCACCATTGCTGGGGCACCATCCGTGGTAACTGATACAAGCTTCTTAAAATCAATACCATTTTTTAATAAACACTCCTTCAGTCCGTTGTATATATCCTCGCCCCGTGTGGTATTTTTCAATGGAATTAATGCCAACAACTCTTCTTTAAATTTAGGTTCCATGTCAAATCTAACCCAAATTATAAGTTGTTCAGGTCAGTGACATCACATGACTCATGACTCGTCCAATGCAAGACTAAAGCCGGATGCATTCTTCAAATCAAAAAGCAACTGCTCCAATATATCACTGGATATAATTTCAACACGTCTTGCTACAGTCTGGTGAGATAGCTGAAGATTTGATATCTGTTTCTTGATTTCTTCTTTGTTTTTAAACTCAGCAAACAAGGAATCTGCACTTTCTTGGAAACATAGTTTAACAGTTTCACCATCTGAATATGGTTTATGCTTTTTAGCTAAAACCCAGCTTATCTTTAAAGATGCCTCAGTAGCACAATCGCTTGAGGTCAACATCCGACGAGAAACACTCTGCTGGCCATTCAGATTCTGTTTTAGAGATGCAACTTTGTCTTCTCTTACCTTCGTACCAATTGGATAATGTTTGTTAAAATCTTCATGCTTACACGCGTGGTGTCTCTGTAGATTGGCTTTTTTCAAAACAGAAATGGAGTTCTGGCATATTAAACACACCAGCTTATCATTTGACATTGTAAACACAAAATCCAATTCCCACGACGCGTTTTTCTTCCGTAACTTTTCGTTTTTTCGCTTCACTCGGTTTACTTGTCATTTTTTATATTTTAGATATAAAAATATTGTGTATTTATTTAGAATAATTTTAATAGTTATTAATATAATAATACAAAACGTGGTAGCGTCCTAGACATCCACTTCCGGTTTTATTAATTTTGACCGGGTGTGTTTCTTTCAATTACTCGCGGCTCACGTTTTCCGCTCGACGGGCGGAGAACTTTCTAGTAATTAAAGCTATTTCTCATTATCATTCGATAGATGGTGTTACCAGTAATCCTCTTTACATTGTTTACAATATAAAACTTATATATTTTGTTGATCTTAACTCACGTGCAAAACCTGTAACGATGGAACGGCTATTAAAGTAGGCCAGTGATTGTGTTTACATTATTTTTTTACAAAAATTGCAAAAAATTTGGCAAACTCTGGCGGGCCATTTAAAATCAGCCCGCGGGCCGCATGCGGCCCGCGGGCCACACGTTGGACAGCACTGCTCTAGTCTCTTCCCCTCACTCTTCCCACAATTATATTTTTTAGGAGGGAGTCTCCCTTCATTATGTGGCCCAACCATTTTCTCTGTCAGATTCAAATTCCTATCCAGGATCTTTTTTCATCCACCATTTGTAGTAATCTCTTCATTTGTGATATGTTTAATCCAGCTGACTCTCTACATCGTTTGCTATATCTACGTCTCGAAGGGCTCCAATATTTTGTCTTCTTTCCTCATGGTCCATGTTTCCGATTCATATAGCACCACTCTCAGCACCATATCATAGACTTTATTATTCATTTCTTCATATTATTATTTGACTTTCCTCTCGTTTAATCCTTTCTGTTATAGAAGGCATCTGTTCTCATAGCTATTCTTCTATTTATTTTCACATGACACTTTGCATCATTTGTGATCATACTTCCTAAGTAGCAGAATTTCTGACTTGCTCCAGTTCCTTCTCCATCTGTAGTGATATTTACGGCTGTTTCCTTTCCTCTGCTTTTGATGTTTTGTCCTTTTGATGTTTATTTTCTTATCATACTCCGTTGAGATATTATTTAGCCACTTCACTTTAAAAGTGGCAGATTGCATTACAATTGATTGTCTTGACTTTTGCAGAGTTCTCTCCTATACGTTTGTTAGAGATCTATTCATGTTACCTGATGACCCACTTGGTCGTGAAGGACCAAACCTCGACGAAATGCTATCTGTCACCAGCAAAAGCACTCGGTCTGGTACCCAGAATAACAGGTATAAGCTGAATCTAATTGATATCAGCACATTTGGCCATTGAAATATGATCTATAAACTATTATATGATTACTAGCCTTACAGCCCAGCTTTGCTTTGACATAAGAATTCCCACCTTATAGATCATATAAAGCATCATAAATGAAATCTCACACTTTCAAACTAAACGTGGCAAATGATATAACTATACCCTGAGTAAATAATTTCCGGCTCTTTGCATTTGAATTTCATGTCCTCTGAGCGGCTGTACCCATGTGGCTGGCCCGTGTTCGTACGGGTGAAGCTGCAGTTGACAGAGAGGAGTTTACAAGTGGAAGAACAGGAGGTTGCAAGGAGCAAACGCACAGCCGTAAGGGGCCGTTCACATATTATATAACTCATAAAATCCCAATTTTTGACCAACCCCCTTACCCCTAATAACGTTATATAACAGCAGCCATGACCCCCCAATTGCACAATTTGAAACTTTTATAACAATACAATGTTAGTTAGCACTTTTATAGTAGTAATAATTGCCTTCATCCATTTGAAGAACTGTAGCAAAAATTCATCATACACCCAGTTAGCTCTGTGACAAAAGCTATCTTAAAATTGCGTACTCTCTCGTGCCAATAATGATTAGACCGGATGTATGGATCCATGCTCCTCTACATCTTAATATTCGGACTTTTAATGGTGCTAAATTCACTTGTATTAATTATGGTAACTAATTGGGTAGTCGACGATTGTCACTATTTATCTACATGTAGGCCTACTAAAACAGCATGATAATACATTTAAAAACACTATTTTAGTTTCCCTCCTTTTTTGCACTAGAAATGAGCATTACAGTATCACAGAATGGATTGGTTTAATATTGCACTGTCAGGTATTTATCGATAGGCTCGCGGTACAACATTACTCTACCTATTTTTTAATAGCGTATGATGTATACAGAGTGTATACTACAACTACAATTGGGTATCTAAGCAAATATAAACTAGGTACACTTACTATAGAAAACGAAATGAAACATTATGATAATACTACCAAAATAATTGTTTCAAGTGAATTAATTTTAATTTATACCAAAATCAAAACAAAGCACACAGAATTGAATTTTAGAGCATTTAAAGCTATGCACAGGAAATTGTTAAAATTGTAAATAGGAAATTGTTAAAAGAGTATTTATAAATAATAAGTAAGAATGCCAGGTGGCAGCTAATAGTGTTAGTTTTGGTTCACAACGTATAGTGAACTTCGATTAAACAATGAAGGTCCGTGGTACATGGAATTTCCAATTGGCAGCCAAACAGGCAAAATAGCATAAGCTGAAAAAAGTTTGTTATATGACAAAACCTTCAACCTACCCCCCACCCTACACAATATAACGCTAACAAAATAGGAAACCACCCACCTACCCCTTGAGCGTTATATAATATGTGAACGGCCCCTAAAATTGCTTCCGAGCAAATGTGGACGATTTGCTGTCAATTTCTTGATTTGCTTTGACTTCAAGTGTTCCAAACACACCTGATTTGCATATCAAATTACTAGCCAGCTTTGCATGATGTATTAAATTAGCTCCGCCTTCATATGACTAGTTGCAAAACTGTTGCGTAAATGATATGAAATATCTGCAGTCTTGGCAATTCGAAACTAAGAATGTCAAAATATTGGAATTTTAAGTAAATGGTGTGTTGAAAATAGTCACATTGAATTATAAATTTGCAGAAGAACATTTAGTAGAAATTTCATGTCGACAGAGCGTTTCGTTCATCAGCCTTTCCTTAGAGGAAAAAAAATTCTTGTTTTATAGTTAATATTAGTACATAACTACATTTTCATTGTAACTAGGGACTTATTACCTACATTTCAGTGATGTTCAGAGGGGCCTAAATGAGAATGATCTATACTATAATTGTTAAACTTGTCCTTTTGTGTGTGTGTGTGTGTGTCCATTCCACTAAACGTTTGCAAACGAAATGTGCTGGCAATATGAGAAATTTTACAAAATGTTCTGTATCATTCTTTTGTTCTCATGCCAATTTCAACTCACAAAATTTTGCTTTTTGCTTTAAATTCTGATATATGGACATTTTAAGTTTCGATATGGTGACATTCAATATTCACAACGGTGGCCATAAGTATGCAGATATGTGCATTCGTCATCAAAATACTGCATCGCGTTGAAAGATTACATTCACGAATCGAACTCTCTGGCGATATGATATTTTTTACAATGTTCTCTTGCTAATTTATGAGAATAGTTGCTTCCTATCAATCATCTGTCCCAGTGCATCACTTTCATGAGTTAATAAAATATCTTAACTCTCTGCAGGCCAACCTCAGTTAACAAAGGATAAAAGAAATTGCCTGCTTGACACTAAATTGTTACATTAATGATAAATTATTCTGTCTTTACTTCTGTAGTATGTTGTGAGTGTTTGTCTTGCCTAACATTGCATACTTGGTAAGTACATTGACGATAAGGTATGTGTGCATGTATGTATGTGACCAACTATCCAGTGTCTTTCCAAACACTTGTCTTTCCTTACCTTTCCAGTCACTTATATTTGATACTTAGACCTAATATTACAACTTAGGTAAAGACTTTGGTAATTTAATGGAAGTTAATAATAAGTCTCCATATTATCTGTTTTAGTCGTTTTCAGCTTCACAATCTGGCTCCAAATCCACGATCACAGTTTCAACGAAATCCCCAATTTTTTACACAGCAGTCTCCAAGCACTAGTGTGCCAGTTATGCCGATAGGACAGTGGCAAGCAATTCCAAGGAACGCTCGACCAGGCTATCCAAACACTGTACCGTGGATTCGACCCACACATTCTCAGGATGCTGGATTGTGGACAAATAAAATAAACCACGTCGGAATCCCTGTTCAGACTGGCAGGTTCCCATTCAGGACATCTTCAGCACCCTTTGTTTCACATATCAGGGAAAACCCAAAATTCATTGTGGAAAGAGGATTGAGTTCTCAGACTAATTCTCGGCCACAGCACATGATGGTCAATCCTAGTCCACAGTCAAGGTCGGAAGCTGAAACAAACGCAATCAAGAGTCGCTTAATGGAAATGTTTCCAGATGAGGAGGAACAGATAAAGGAACTGCTGTTGAAAAATAAAATGGAAAGAGATTTAACTTTGCTAATTGACTTACTGCTAGATGAAGCAGAAGAAATGTAACTCAAACCTTGACATTCAATATCTGACACTTTTAAATATACAGATCGCTTAACTTCAAGCCTTGTTTTCAACTTCAAGTGGTGGCTCCGAACACCTAATAATTTTTACAACGGAAACTTCAGTTTTTTTGGCTGTCACTTGAACTGCGTTTAAGAAACATTTCATCAGGAAAACCTTCTGAATCAATTTATTTCAGGAAACTTGTTTTGCTTCCATTGTTTTGATCTTATTTTTATTTTTTTAGAATTTCACAATGGAAATTGGAACAATACCAAAGTAAATAGTTTAGCCAAGCATGACATCTTTTACTTGCTGATTCTTTTGTTAGAAGTCATGGCTTAGCTTCAAACTGCCATAGCAATTGGTAGAACATCTTGCTACTTTTTTTGTTTTCTTAAATTTTATTTTATGCTGAATTATATATTAAAACCTAAATTTGTTTGTGGCAAGGCCGTACTGAGGGAGGGGCCAGCGGGGCCCTGGCCCAGGGCGCAAATGTGGAAAGGGCGCACATTTCAGGATGGAATAACTTGTTATTCCATAAAATGGACTATTTTCAAAATGTGGGGGCACAAATACTATTTTCAGAACGTGGGAGTGCCAGATTGGTGCTAGGCACACCACGCAATTACAGATCAGTATGGCCCTGGTATGTGGTAAGATGCATGTACAAGGGATCCAGTTGCAGCATACAGGTGTCCAATGGCATAATTTAATGAAGTTTAAAAGTCTTTTTTTTATCTGTTATAGTCTTTTTCGGCCCCACCCTTTATCTCCAAACAAAAGATTACAGTTTCTACAAAATTCCTAATTTTTTGCAGAGCAGTCAGTCACTCTCAAGTTTTGTGTCAGTTCTGCTGATAGGACAGTGAAAAGCTGGATTTTGGATCTGACCCACACATTCTTAGGATGTTGGACAGTGAACAAATAAAATAAATCATGTGGGAATCCCTGCAGATTGGCAGGTTCTCATTCAAAACATCTTCGGCACCACTTGTATCGCATATCAGGGAAAACCCTGAATTTATTGTAGAAATAGGACCACATTCTGAGAGTTTAACTGTAGCTGGTTCATTTCTTGACCCGACTGCCAAACATCAGACTAATTGTCTGCCAATCATCGGACTATAATTCTCTGCCACAGCACACTAAACGGAATCAAGAATCACGTAATGGAAATGTTTCCAGATCAGGATGAACAGATAAAGGAACTGCTGTTGAATAGTAAAATGGAAAGCGATTTAAGTTTGTTAATATACCTACTGCTAAATGAAGCAGAAAAAAGTGTAACTCAAACCATGACATTTAATATTGGACACTTGAAAATAGAGATTGCTTAACTTCAAGCCTAGTTTTCAAATTAAAAATGGTGGCTCTGAACTAGGGCATAACCGAGTAGATAATTTCCACATAGCGTATCGTCTCACTTCAGGCTATGACAATAATAAATTTATTATTTAATAACTTTATTTGCGAAAAAAATGTACTAAAACCTTGTTATAAAATTTGAAATACGAAGTTACCAACGACGTCTTTACTCTCTCACGTTTACCGGAAAGTTGGTGGAGCCAATTCAAGCGGGTAAATTACTGATTTGATCAATTGGTTGCCATCTGGGAAATGTAACCAAAAGAAATTAAAATATATAAATTAACATAATTATTTTAAAGAACATTCAATGGAATGTTAAGTTCTTGTTTAATTAATCAATAACTTATAAGTAAGTCTGTTAGTCCTAAATTTATTTTATCAAAAAATATTATTTTATTAAAACAAATTATTTTTAGCTATTTGCAGGTTTAACATATGCCGAGGCGAATACTTCTGAATAGTCCAATATTCGGCCAAGGCAAATGTCCCAGGCGATTTCCGGTTATGCCCTACTCTGAACACTTAGTCATTTTTAACGAAAATGTCTGCGTTTTGGCTGTCGATTGAACTACACCTAAGATCCATCCATGTTCATCAGGAAAACTGAATCAATTAAATTCAGTCAAAACTGTTTTGCTTCTATTATTCTGATTTATGTTACCTAGGATTTCATGGTAGGACATGGAACAGCACCAATGTAAATGGTTTAGCCAAGAATGAAATCGATTCCTAGTTGGTCCTAGTTGGTTCAATTGTTACACACTGACAGCAGCATAACATTTCCTTGTTAGTTTTTTGGTTTCTTTAATACATGCTAATACATGCTGTGATCAATTTGCAAGACAAAGAGGGCAGGAATATAGTCTGACTGGGTTTACAGTTCTGATTTTAATATTCCATATTGTGGACATCATATTTAGACAGTCATATTTGTGTACGTATCTATTTTCAGGAGCCCTCCCCCATCTTATGCAAAATCATCGAAATTCGAAACCCCTCCACCCTCGCTGTGTACGTAATATGTGGATGGCCCCTGTGACTAATGGACTGCCAGGCAGACCTCAAATTTCAAATACTAGATGCAGCAAAATGGCCCTCCAATACACAATATGCCCTATCAAATCGCAAAACTAGGACCGAAACATTTGCTACATTAACTGACCCAGTTAGATACATTGGTAAGAGCATAGACTAGCTGTGTCTCAAGTGAAAGAGAGCACGCATATTGGAAGTTCTTTTCCAGAAGGTGGCTTTTTTATATAAAATTACACATCCAGATAAAATCTGGTACAGTCAAATCAAACAAAAGACATAGAAATCTCAATTCCCATAACAAATATAATTGCATTTTCAGGTTTACTACCGTGTAATGAATAATTAAATCCAAACTTGCACATGACTCCGCTTAGGTTCATAAAATGCCGATTCTTCTGCTGTTCACTATATTCAAACAACTCTTAGGTGAATTCTCATCTATAATTTATACTCGCACACTAGTTGAACACAAAAAGTGTAAACAGTTCACAGGAGAATTCATCAAAATATACAGCATTACTAGTCATGAAACAGTGAACAGTTACTGACTAAATCTGCAGCGCTCTCGTAATTCAAAATGCTACGAAGCATCACTCGTGACTGTCGTAGCAGCTGTGGATTTTTGCCGACTTGGTAGTCTTTGCTGTTCACTAGTTTGTCCATCAGATAATGTATCCATAAAACATTTGTAAATGGATGATGTGGCTCCCAATCATTGCTGTCAAAATAATATAGGCAAACACATTAATAAGATTAGCCGGCTTAATTTAGCATTTCATCAGTACACAGTTACCTGTAGAATTTAACTAAATATTGTAAAGCATCCATTGATGGCGATGCCAGTCCAAGGTTGAAGTTCCATCTTCGATATTTCATCCCAGTGTAGTTCAATTTGTTTTCAATGCATTCACTTTGTGGAGTCAAGTCAATTCATTCACTTTGTGGAGTCAAGTCAATTCATCCAATTTGTGGAGTCAAGTCTATTCATTCACTTTGTGAAGTCAAGTCAATTCATTCACTTTGTGGAGTCAAGTCAATTTTCATTCACTTTGTGGAGTCAAGTTGTCTACTCAACTTAGCCAACAGCTGCTTTTTGTTTGTATTGTATTCCATTTATTTTGATAATAGTATCATGGCTGTCAAAACGCTGCCATTTACAAACTAACAAACTGTTGCTTGAGAGGGATAAATGCTGTACATATACACCACATATCCCTTGTTTTTGCCGCCTTGTAACAAGTTCAAAAGAAGTTCACCCTTCTAGAGCTGTTCTCATTGTCATAGAAGAAAACTCTGCTGCACAACATATCCATAATGTGACATCACCTGTCCAAAACCTGGACAGTTCTCATTATGTTCTCTAATGTATAATTATAGCACAAGTCAAGGTCCATCCCTATTTGCAATGCCACATAACCTGTTGTGGGTTTCTGTCTTGAGAAGGTAGAATGTGGCAATAACTTAGAGGGATTACCAAAAGTTGTTGACTGCTAGTTTATGGGCTCAGTTCAAAAGCATTCTCTGGGAAAATAGTTTCAAGAAATGAATAGATTTGTAGTCAGTAGGTAAACTAGCACTCCGTGTGCTTTCTTGCAGTTTGTCGACCAAGATAACTGGTTCCCATAGAACAATTTCTGTATATAAACTTCCCACACAACAGTAGTCATATGGTGCTATTTCTCACATTGACACTTGCGGAAACTGTGGCAGCTATCGGTTGTGATTTGATTTGCATCTGGCAGATCAAATTCGTCCTCAGATAACAGTCAAGTCCTTGATAATTTGCAAAACATCCTCTACAGAATATTTTGTTTTATGACAAAAAAACAAAATCTCGATGCCATATTTCATTGTCACTAAACAAGCGAGACATGACATATTGGCGAACAGCCTAATGACTGTGGGGGCCATTTCTCTGTGCGTAGACATCAGAAGCAGACCAAACCCATATAATGATGATGTCATCTAGCTTACAAAAGTAAATTATATTCTTTGGGTGACAGCTGTTGACATTTTTGCACTGACTGCAGCCATCTGAAGTGTTGGCTTATGTCGAGAACCAACCGATTACGATGTAATTATGATATCTATGGTTTTGCACACCTTTGCATTGTGAAACTATGATGAATTTGATGTGCAGGTGCTTCAACAAGTTTCATTCAATAATAAACACATAGGCCTAAGCTATCTCAAATTGTATGAATGGAGACATCAAAGACTTAGCCATCAACAGTATGCATATGAAGTGTAAAGAAAACACCTTACCGCAACCAATGTGGCTGTTTTTGTGCTATTTATTAACCGATCTTTTCGTCTTATCAATTCGTCTATAGTGAATAATTTACAGTTAAAACGCATTGGCACAGGAATGGAGCAAGCTCCCATTAAGCAGCAAATGATGTTTTGTTCTATATGTCTTTGTCTGAAGTACCAATCGCTGTTGTACACAGATGATTCTAATATAGCCTAACATTCCACAAGATCTATACTACATGATGCAAATTAAAGATCTTTAACATGCCAACATCGAATAAATACACAAATACTCAATATTCAAAAACTAGGTAAAACTAACTGTTACAAAATACAGAAATTCCTTCTCACCCAGTTTCTTCCTTCATTAAACGATAGATCTCAAATTGGTAGTCGCCTTTGCCAGTGAACAGAGTATGATCAGAAGAGAGATCAGTGAATACAGTACAATCATCTGAAAAATAAAACAAAATACTAATTTACATTAATTTAAGGCACTAATAATAACAAATGAGATGAGACAAAACGAACGCATTGCCACGTCTGAAATGAGGCTTAGCTTATGCCCTGCTTTTTCATACAGTTTTATTGTCAGAATAATGGTGTCTATCCAAAATGTATGCATAGAAGATGGACATACATACAGACAAACATAAAAACCTGACTCAGATTAAGCATGAGATGTTCAGTGGATTTGGCACAAATGCAAAAAATTATGATCATTCATTTGCACTCATCAAAACCCAGGACTGGCATTAAGAACTAAACAAATTTAATGTGACTTCAGGACAGCTTTTGGGTACATAAACTACAAGCTAAGCAGAAGTTAAACTCTCCCCAGAGTCCCAGTAATAGTGCTAAAACTAATATTCCACAAATCCACAAGCACACTGATTATTTACACAAGATGTATTCAGCAAATCTTTACCAATGTTACCAAACATTAGGGCTGCACTTAGCAATTATAAAAACATTCAACCTGTGACAAGAAACTACTCACAGGCAACAAAACCAAATTTATACAACAAATCATTCATGCATGTATGTAAGGAAACCCAACTTTAACAATAACACAGCAAAGACAAAGTAAGAATTAAAGTGAACAGGTTTATAGAATGTAATAACCTCCACGTAAACGAGATAATGTGAAGTCGATAATGGTCACTTTTAAGCCATTGGTAGCCACTTCTTTTGTTTCTTCATCGAAAATATAAGTGATGGTCGGCTGTTCAGTGGGCTTGATAAGGACGTTGCCCCAGTGCAGGTCCCTGTGTTCAAACTCCAAAGACCTCTCAGCAATTGCCAGAGACATGCAAACCTGAGTTATTATGCTGAATACCACACCCAAACTAGTCAGCTGAAAAACAGAGAAACCAACGGCAAAAATTATAAACACCTCAGCACAAGTAACTGTGCCAACAGATAAATTAATGACTACCTCTAATCTCCTGTTTCAATATAACTAGAAATTTTAACAAGAGAGCAATTCATGCTGGACAACAGGTTTTTAAAATGTTGACAACATATGCAAAATTAAATAAGCAAATATCAGATAAGGCTTACCTCAACACTTTCAAGATTTGAGCCACTGTCTTCAAAAGCAAATATGATAAATAACTGATCATCATTGAAATTATCTAAAACAAAAAAATAGATTTCATTAGCCTTCTTTCAAAAATGAAACCATCCTACTTGCCTATGTACCTACGCATACACAAGTGTCAAGGCAACAACAGTGCTGACCAATCAGACACTTGACTGACAATCTGAATGTGAGAATTGTTTAGGCAGTCTTTAACCCTTTACCCGTTTATTCAAACATTTTGAATAACACCTGTGCCGTTCAATTATTTTTGCCTAAACATGCTGTTTCGTGACTGAACATAGCTCACAAATTTTAACTGAAAAATTTAAATGAAAGATGTTTGTTGTTGTTATTTTTATATGACACTTCTCTACGACCATAATGTTAAAGAAATGTACATGGAAATAAGTCATAAGTAATGTTTCTCTGTGTGATTGACCTCCAAGTATAGCGCTGTCCAAAATGGAACATCACAGTGTGTAGAAAAAAAGTGTGTCCAACAGCAGCCAGTTAGTCTACAAATTGTAGACCAAAACACTACCAGTTCAAGTTATTGCACAAGCCCTTGCAGTTATACTAATGCAAAACACTTTCAATTTATCATTGTGTCTGTTCATTTGTTCAAAATAAAGACAAATTCCATTGGAGTCTGATGACTTTGAAGCCACAAATATTGCAGCCCATGCATCAGTTTCTCTGACAATATTTTAAACAAAATCTTCCATAAAGAAGTGGATACTTGTGTCACTAATACCGACTTTTATGCACTGTCTAGTCTTCCTTCTAACGTGGAATTGTTGGACGAGTTGACCACCTGAGAGTGATGTAATCACAAGGTGCCAATTTTTTGCCATTAGAGTCATGGTCTGACTAGGGCGCTGTCGTGAATGTCTTCATCTGGGTCTAAAAGCTGTCCGAAAGTCTTCCGATAAGTAGGTCTATTCCGTATCCTATAATCAGAGCTCTGAAAAGTCCGATTCATCTAACGAATCGTTGTTTAAAACTTGTTCTAGAACAATGTTTCACATCACACGTCTTAAAGCTGCTCTTCTTAACTGTGTTAGACATCCTCAGTGTTGCAAATAATCCCAAATTTGAACCAAAAATACTGATATAAATGACACAAAAACAATTGGGGAGAAGCCATTTGGTTGCATTGACAATCTAACTGATAGATAAATACCATAGACAAACAATATAGCGAGATAATTCGTTGCAAACTAGTAGGGTACGGTCAGGACTATGAATGGCGAATATATTCGGGGTTAACGCTGTAGGCTGGATTGCCGCCGGCGAATATATTCAGGATAAACGGGTAACGGTTCAACTATGAAGGAACCTTAAGCACATCCATAATAAATGGTGCTGAGCAAAAGCTATTGATGGAGGACTGCATAACTGCTAAGAAACCCTGATTGATGATGTTGTGCCATCAGCTAATATTTGGCACATCATCATAAAATTATTAAAATACCTTAATTAAACTTGAAGGATTAATATTTAGATTTTAAATAAATCAAGATCATACAAAACAGTACACAAACAGAAATCCCATATAAACTCAGTCAGAGATAGATTGAAAAACATCGATCCTCCTAAATACCTGGGCGATCATTTTCTGAGCCAACTGCAGAATCAAATTTATCCCATTGATCAATCAATGTCTTTGGGTAAGTGCCTTGGACCAGCGATACTCTGAAAAACAACTTTCAATCATCAATCAATGTCTTTGGATAACTGACTTAGATAAGTCTGACAAGTTTTACTTTATTAAGCCTCCAATTGCTCAAATCCGAAACCCAACCAAAATAATATAGCTCAGTTTAAGAACCTCTCAAATGTGTTTAAGCATACAGTAGACATTTTTTATAAAGAGAGGTGGAACTTAAACTGAAGCAAAGATAATAATCAAGCAAGGTCTAGTTAAAACCATTTGGCATAAAAAGGAAAGTCCAAACAGACACATTTCTGTCAACACTTCCGAATTATTGACCCTACAAATGGTGAACAGTATTTTTATCATCCACATGGTATTGCACAGCTGTTACATACATGGAAATGCAACACACTGGAGAGGTGCATGCCAATGACTGTTTCTGAATTGTTAAAGAACTGATTATCCTAAGAGAATTAGAATGATCTTAGCGTGTATTAGAAATGCCATTTTAATAACCAAGTAAATAAATATCTTCCACAGTTGGCAGTTATTACTCTAGTGATAAACTATGGTCATCAGGTAGTCATTTAATATCTCATATATCAGATTACCTTTTCACATGAACAAAATTCTCTGTTCTGTAATGTCCTGAATGGCGAAGTGAACTGAGTTCTCTAAAAATACATTTAATTCATCCCATCTACACAAAGCCACTCACAGATATCTTGAAGGGGCGCTATACAAATCCTCCAAATAAATAAATAAACATATTAAATCCAAACAATTATATATAGCAAACGAGATGCATATTTCAACAAAAACAACTCAAGTCCAAGTCAAGCAAAGATGGACATGTTTAGACCTGTGCATGCCATTACACTGGCAACATGGCTGGATGAAAATAATACAGCATAATATAACCTCAGATTTTGGATGCAACCTGTGCAACTGAGTCGGTTCTACACTTGCTGGATTGCAGTTAACATTATTACGATATAGCAGAGATGCTTCAGTTCCTGCTGACTAGACAATGACCTACAGTAAGTTGGGTTTGCATCAGTTTCTCAGTAACTAGGCTTTAACCCTTTAACGACCAGCTACATAATGTTTTCCTATACATTTAGTACACACTGGTCGTTAAAGGGTTAAGATTTGCTAAAGATATGACCTTAGCAAGTCTTGCATTGCACTACTTGTTTCCAAGACTAGAATTTGTCTTTGTGAGTCGGAAGGACAAGAGATGTTAGGAAGAAAATGAGCACATCATGCTGCGAAATATGAAAGACTTTACCTTGGCCTTAAGCAGAGAATCGTCTCAACTTTACTTACGGTAATATTTTTATTTCCCCGACCAAAATATTATTATGTAGACTAAATTCTGCAGTACCAATAACTATTGAATTAGCTATTGATTATTAGCTAACGCATACTTGGTAATAACAATTTCTGGTAGGATTTCTTCGAAGGTCTTCTGCTTCTCTCCATTCACCAACTGCATGCCCTCGATTGGGATGATCTGAAGGCAACAGAGGTCATCTTCAAAAGCATAAGTTTCACTGAAGTCCTGATGCCATGCACAGTGCCCAGCAACAGATCTACCAACACTTAAGTGATGGGCAAAATACCTTTCAGCAGTAACTCCGCCGCCACTGTTTGGACTTTGACAGTGCCAGTCCCAAGCCATGAGAAAGAAGGAGGGCGACACCAAATCATCTTCAATATGGAACAGTGTCGTTAAAAATCAACACACCTTTCAACAGTATTTTAAATACAGTATATTTAATAGTATATTTAAAATAATTTTGAAAACAGTTCCAAACACTTTTGAGAATTAACATTTCATTCTGTTAATGCTACTCACAAGTGGATTTAAATGGATTAGTGTATGTGACAGTCATTGATGCATAGTTTCTATTGACTTGAAGCATTGATAAAATTGTAATTGTAGTAGTTTACAAAATGGTAATTTGAATTTAACATAGCTGTTGCTTAGAATTTATCTACCACTTAGGGAAGGCCCTGTGAGCTCCTAACAATGACCCCCAGATGATTGAGAATCGACACACCATCGGTTTGAGGCCCAGACAAAGTAAACAAAGAGGACCACGATATAGAACCCTGATAATATCTTAATTCTGAATACAATAAACTCAAAAGTAATGACCAAAAGATAATTAATTTTTCAAAATGTCCTATTCTAGCCAAGATCTGAAGCCTTGTAACATTAAAATACTAATTTTAGCAGCAGCTTGTAAATTCTATTTTGGAGAAGTACTTTAGAAAACTATTGTTAAAATACTTTAAGAAAACATTTCAAAGTATCCTGAAAATACAAAACAGGATAGTATTATCTATTTTAAAAATATAAATCCATAAAAAATAAAATGATACCAATCACTACCAACACTACATTACAAGAGCATTGACATGCAGTTGATTTCAAAAGTTAATTTCAGAATAACTGTTGCAAACATAAAGCAATACACATTTATAAGTTTGTACTAAAAAGTTTCATCCATTTAATAACTAGGCACCAATTTTATAACATAACACCAATGTTGTGTACATTAGAGCTGTACTGATATCACTTTTTGCGATTATGCCGATACCGATTATTGCCAATTATTAATTTGCTGATACTGATTATTTAGCCGATTATTTCATTGTGTTTCTCAAGACGTCCGGTTCCAAAAGATAGACCTACTGCTACTGCCTATTGTTGTGATTAAAACACTTGCTATGTAGGGCCAGCGTGTATGAAGCCTTGAAAAATTAACGGTCGTAACTTTAGTCCAGCCTTGCGCCCAAACACGAACTTCGTAGGCTAAACCAGCTGTAGTCAGAAAATAGTGTGCACGAACTGAATTTGAATATTGGACTAGTTGGTCTGAAAGACTAAAGTGGACGGCGTCAAACTCTGATTGACATGGTAAAACCAGTGACCTCGTATGTGTAACTAGACAGAGCTTCGTATGTTAAGCTGCCCAGTGACGTTGAATCCACTTGAAAGAGCAAAAAAAGAGTCCAACACATGAGGTCGTACTCTTACACCATGAGCGCAAGCGATGTACACAAACGGTTATATTCAAAACAAGCGCTTCTAATGCTGTGACTGGTCAACCTTCTCCAATGTGGCCACTATGTTGCACATCCACGAGGGCATCAATATGATTCCCACTGTTGTACATGAATATTCATATACTTCAGCCTATGGGCTTAAGGTAACTGGCCACGTGACGCCAGCTATATCTGGCTCAATAATCGCTGTTAAATAACATTAAATGTAAATAATGGCATTGGATGGACTAGCGCTAGTCGGTTTTTAGAGAGCCTAGGCGTCCCTATGTGTTGCTGTCGTCATTTTCCTCCTAAAGACTGAAAATAATAGTATAAAATTTAAAAAAAATAATTTTTAATATTGGCGCCGATATCTTTCCGATATCTGATACCGCCGATATCTCTATAATCGGCGCCGATTATGAGTGCTGCCAATGTATCGGTACAGCCCTAGTGTACATCTTAACCCATAATGGCTGGTGTCTAAATACTGTGCTCATGCAGCTACATAGGCTACTGAAAATAAAAAACTTGAAAAAAATATTGTGACAAACATTAACTCAGAACTTTTTATTACTGCTACAATGTAAGTCAGTCAAACAAGAAAAGAAGCTATAAAACAAGAAATATCCTTCCATAAAAAAATTACACTGTGAGTAAAAGCATGTAACTTTTATGTATTTCATTCACTGTAAAGCAAGACATTAAAGCATGGACCATCAAACCGTTTTGCAGACATACTTTAAGGGCTACGTTTTCACCATTCTGTTTGACTCGGAAGACTTCTCCATAAACTCCCTCTCCAATCTTTACACAGGTTTTCAGCACTCTACCCAGAATAAAACAACTACGTGTCATTTTCTTAAAATTTTCATTTGATAAGCATGGCTACTAAATTTATATAATTTACATCAAATATCAATATATACATGACACACCTTCCTGATATCTGCTATTTGCTAAGAACTGAGCCCAGCACTGTGAGGCAGAAAAACTCCTTTAAAATTGTACATGACTTTAACCATCTGTAGGAGGAGATCTAATCCAACATAATATAGTTTTGATAGAACCTCTGTAATAGCACTCAATGCATCAGCTGCTAACTGCTGATAAACATAGGGATGAATGGAGTGTCAATATCTTGCCAAGTCCAAATTTTACGAGTTGAGTTGTATCAAGTCTTGAATATTTAAAAGTCACATTCTCTTGTTTTCAGTTTGGCAGTTTGCCACAATGTTTATGAATTTTTTTTATGCTCTCGGTTTATACTAAAAAGTAGTAGCTAGTAAATACTACTAGAAACTGTATTTGTGGTGCTTTTAGTTAGGTCGATTGTCATTTTGCAAATAAAACAATCAGATTTTCGTTTTGAAAACAGAACATCGGAATGCCGATTTTTATCAAAAATCAGGCCCATTGTTTGTCTGAGTACTACGAAACTCGGCCGAGCCAACTTTCTGAGTCGAGTTTCTGTTCATCCCTATATAAATAATTGATAAATGTACGTTGCATACACGTGAAAACCAGAAAGACCGCCTAGGAAGACATTAAAGACATGCTATTTCAGACAGATGGTCCCACAACTGAAATAGTACAGGTACTATGGAATTGTAACTGACCTAGCAGGAAGGACAGTTGCAAACGTACAAGGCTGTGTTTGTTCACATTGGCTCAACACTTTTTCAACAAATGTAGGAACACGATCCAGCTGTGGCAGACGTACTGGTGTAAGCATTTCCTGTTAAAAAGAACACAAAATGATATTACTACTTACTATGCATAAAAACAATTTTAATGTACCAACACAATAACAATAACCCAGAAAGTATTATTTTTGTCACTTACCATACACTTTGCCCTTTACATAACAACATTTGGAAATCATCTGGAGGCAATGAGGTGTATTCGTAATTTCAAGACAATTTCTTATCCACACAAAATGGCAGTGCTCCATTACACAATATGATTTCATTATTACCGTTTATATTGCTGTTTTTTATTAAAAGTTAAATTTAAATGTCAAAAAGTTAAATTCTAATGAATTTTTTACAAATGAACATTTCAAACATTTTCCTTCTACAGAACCTCTCATAGGTGCTACCATTGACTGCTTCTTTAAATACTGTCAATTATCAAGTGTCAGTAGCTGCTTCCAAAATTTATACAAAGACGATTATGAGAGTTATGATGAGATGAGGAGCTAAGATGAAGCATAAGCCTATCCTACATATGATATTTACTTTCACAATTCTTCAACATGGCCATATACTCAAATTAGACCATGTCTCTAGACACAAGTGCAATGTACTCTACAGGTTCCCCTCTGAGCAGCGCTTTGCAGCGGCTGGGACAGCTGCCCTATCTTCGTGAGATCTGTTTGTCCTTAGTGACAGGGGCTCATGTGCCCTCCACTCATCTGAACAGTCTTCTCCTCATCCCTTTGCCCACACCTCCACTAGGCAGAACCACACTTTCTCGATGGTGGAGTCGGTGGACCCCTCGACAAGGAATGGCCTCTCTCTTGAGCTTTGCCTCTTTCACAGGAATTTTCTCTCCTATGTTCTTTTCTCACCTTAAAACTTTTTTTTGTCATTCAGCAGTTGGGCGTGGCTGTGAATAATTTTGAAGGGAGCCTTTGTAAATGTTTGACATGAATAAATGAATGAATGCATAATTAACTGTACAAGTGGTTTAATATCATGCATTACAGACTTCATTTAGTTGCAACTTTAACTGAGGAACTACACGTATTCGTATGCTGATGAATAGATGGACAACCTATGTTTGAATAACAAATGCTAGGAGTGAACTGCAGATCTGAAAATGGTGCTGTGAACATAACAGACTTGTTGAACAGATTCTGGGCATCTGCTGGGCCATACCAGTACACAGCAAAGTCATTGCAGCTGATGCTCAACTGCAGTGGAACAGTGTCTCCAGGTAACTGTTGCAGGCATTGCTAGCCAATGCACAACTAGCATCTCAACTAACTCTAAATAACCCTTATCTACCATATAAAATAGAAAAGTGTCTGTAACCTTGTTAAAAAAAATATTTTCACCAATTTGACTGATTGCTCCCAAATAATAAACAAATACATCTTGCCACCCAAGGGAAACACATAAGGATCCCAAAAACTTACCCCTTCCCCATTTTTTTTATCATACTTCGATGAAATCGGACCCAAAATTAGGCATATTTTTCATGTTAATTAGTAGTAATATGGACCTTCACCTCTCCTGTTTTAAACCTCTGTCTTTCATCTAGCCAATCAACGCTCGATTAAAACTAAACAAGGTCACAAACACGTCATCAGACCTAGATTCGGACCTATCATGTTCGTCGGCAGTGTAGGAGACCTTAAGACCCGTTGTTTACAAGAAACTTTGTTCTCGGTTAAAACGAATAATAATTATTTTTAATCAATAATTACGGAATGGACGACTTTATAGCAAATTCAAGTAAGTCAGGTACGGAAAACTTAAACGCAGTCCTTCAAGATTATCTACGGGCAACCGATGACTATGCAGAAAATTCCATAATTATAGTAGGCCAACTCTACATGCATTTTTCTCCTACAAAGTTTTTGCTGTGCCTGTAATCTTTTATCCATCACTTCCATTGCACCCTGTTGGAGCCAGGTAGAGGTGTAGATGATGCCTGCATAGGCGATCCGCCGCAGGCAGTGAGTAATAGCCACTTCACTGTGAGTAACGCCACCTTTGTTCAACCAACATGGGGAAGCAATGTTCAACACATTTCAGAATTTTAAGGACTACCTTACATTATTTCGACCCGGGCTAAGCCGGGTACTTCTGCTAGTCTACACATAAAAACCAAATCAGATGATAAATTTATAACAAATAAGGAAATGTTTGTTTTCAGCAACATACCGCATACCTTAATAGAACGAGCTGATTTCTGAAGTGCCTGTTGCAGATACGCTGGCATCTTGACACGTGGAGTCAAGAAACCATTTTCCTGACAGACGCCGGCTCTATCGGACAATGAAGGCATCCGATATGGTGTGCCATCTTGATGATGCTGAGGTAAACATGATGTTCTATCTGGGGCTAAATCTGTCTTCGTTTTTGGGGTAAATAACATCTGGGTTGAATCGGACATTAATTGGAGTTGATTGCTTGAGATGGTGCTGAGGACTGAAGGGGTCTCTTTGCATCCAGATTCACAATGGCTCATAACACATGACGTGCTAGACATATGTTCAGTCTCTGGGCTCTCATTTTCCACTTCATCCTCCTCTAAGATACTGCTTAGACGAAAACCTGAACGCAATAATTCGTCATTGTCTTCCATATCAACATCATCATCACCATCATCATCATCATCAGCCTCACTTTCACTACTCCTGATAATATCCTCAGCAGCCAAATCTTCCATCAACGAAGCATTTTCTTCAGTTTCAACATTACTCAGGTCAGCAACACAGCTTACATTAAGTGAACTTAGTCTGTCTTTCAGTGAATGATCTCCGCTGGATACACTAAAGAGCTCTGACAAACTCATCTCAGCAAATGATCTGTTCCCCTGTTTCTGGAAACTAGTTCTTCCTGGTGGAAGTTCTGCGTGGCTATAATCAACACGAGGAGGAGGAGGAGGTAGAGCAGTGGATCGATCAGACCCTGTGGAAATAATGGCAAGCCAATCATATACAATCAATTACATGCGGTGTTCGTCACACACTGAAAATTCAAACATGTCAGTTAACAATAAGAAACAGATACCCATAACAAAATGTTTAAGCAATCATAATTACCAAAATATAACTCATGTGAATCTTAAACTGAAAAAATGTCCAACATATTATAATAATGAATCGATATAGATCTGAGATCTACCTAAATTCTGCACTTGGGCTAGAACAACCATTATATCACAGAAATCAGTACTTTTCAGTTACAGGAATAAAAACATCATGCAAAACGTTTAAAAAGTCTTCATGTACCTTTACAATTGGTCAAACTCCAGTCACAATCAGCTGACTGGGATGAAGAACAATCCCTTGAGAGAGATGATGTATCACTGTGGCCCATGCCTGATAAGTTGCTGCAGTTGACAGAATTATGACCATCTTTGCTCACATTTTTATTGCTTAACGACGAGGAATTTGTATCAGATAAAAGAATGTGAGACATGCAGTTGCTTATCAACGAAACATTTTCATACGATTCAGAAGGCATCTTCAGTTTCTCTTTGTCCACCCATAGACTGCTCATTGGTAGAACATCAACATGTGGCGTGCTACAGTGTACGGGAATGGGACTTGCATTCACTGGCAGCTGCTGGTCTTGGTGCTCATTGGTCCAGTTTGTTTTCTTAGGTGTTGTCTCAACTGGCTGTAAGTCTGTTTCAATTGGTGGAGAATCAGAAATAATTAGACTATACTTCTCAATGTCACTGAAATTAACAAATGAAGACGTTCTTTCATCTTCTAAGCCACCAACAGTCTTCTTCTTCTTCTTCTTGTTTCTGTAACCTGCCTTTGTAGAATCAAGAGCTTCAACAAGCACAACACATGGCTTCTCTGATTTTGCAAGCTTTGGTTTCTTTTCTTTTTTAGAAGAATTACCGATCTTTGCATTTTTCTGCATTTTATTTGTTGCTTTTGCTTTTTTAGAGTAATGACCTCCCTGGTTATCATTCTCATTAGATTCATATGTTTCTTCTGCATAGAAATCCTATAAAAATTGGAAAGCAACATACTTTAAGCAGCAAATATTCATGGTTCCTTTTCTAGGCAATAATATTTCCAGCAGAAGTGACCAAGCATCAAATCTAGACAAATGTTATCAAGGAAAGCTAACTTAAACTTCGGCCTCATCTTTTATTAAAGACAACTACAATAATTATTCAGTGTCGGTAAATCGCTTCTTCCACAAACGACGACTGAGACTGTCTCTGCTTTCTTGCGTTCCTGCCTAAGAAAATCTGCATTGGCAATTAAACTTTAGATATCATATTGCACTCATACTATGCAGTGCAGAAGTGTGGCACAGTGGCCGATTGGTAAGAGTGGTCAGCCCACTCAGTGTGCGGTTTCGACCCTCATCCAAGGAGTCACTGTGAAGAGACCTTGAGCAAGTCCTTCGCACACAGTTGCTCTTCAGTACAACTGCAGATGCGTAGTCAAGGCGTGTGTGCACTTCTGAGTAAAAAAGTTGGAAGAAGGGCAATATTAAATTTCAGTTGTAAAGCAACAAGTTGCTTAGTAAAGTGATAAACTTTAATTGACAGTTCAGGTAATGAAGACTTTCTATTATAATTTCACAGAAGAAAAAGATTTCAATGAAACATTTAAAGAGTGAGATATCCCAGTAAGCGTCTCAAAGCCTCCTTAGAGCAGGTAGCAATGTGACAACCAGTCATAAGATGCATAAATTATGTAAATGGCATTCCCCTTGTAATGTAAAGTGGACAAATGCATTGTCTACTCGTTTTCCATAATTTTGAGCTGCGTCAAGAGCACTATTTTAGCTTGTCATGCCCAACTGCCCAAACCTTCCATATCTATTGAAGATGACAGCACTACCACTAGTAATGAAACAATGTCTCTTAGCTGTATGATAACTAGGGCCCGTATCTTATACTACCGACATAAAATGGCCTACGCCGGTGTAGCGAGTTATGTTGGTAATTATAAGAGCAGCGCAGCCTTTTACGCTAGGTGTAAATCTACTCCGATTCTGAGGCAGGAGTAAGTCCTCTACGCCTAGCGTAACGGCGATGTAAACAAAGATGGCAGCGCTTGTGATTCGTCGCATTCGACAACGTTTTAGACGTCAAAACGTGTTTAGGAGGTTTTATAATTAATCCGTCGCCTTCACTGACGGCAAAATTTATACTGCGCCTCATTTTCGCCGTTAAAGATGCTAAAATTTCACGCGGCACCCGACAATATTGCATTCGAAGGGTCGTGTCTGTATGCTGTATATAGCATGGATAAGGCAGTTAGGCCTGCCTACCGTTGATTCTGTTTAATTGGTTTCTTCTCCAACCGTTTTATCCAGTCCATCCTCAAATTAAACCCTTGCCCTGTGAGACTATAACACATGGCAACAAAATAAAGCTCAAATGGAATTGTCAGGGATAGAGATGTGCTCACAAATGCACACAAAAAGGCTGAAGGATGAGGACTTGGAAAGTGTAATAAGGGCTATGAGAGTGTATGATATTTAAGCTCATTGATGCGTTTTAGAATTTTCTATAGGCAACACAACTAAAAATGTCATCATAATTTATAGGATTTAGTCTCAGGCTGGGAAAACTACTTGAAGGAATTGAATATAAGTCATAAATTTAAACTAGGCAAACAGTGTCAATAGAAACCATAGAGGGCTTATTTAAAGGCTCAGTGTAAAACAACAATTAAGGGTTAAAAGTGGTTCAATAGACTTTTAGTATGTGCTAGTATTGCAGTATTGCAATACCACTGCAGTATTTGACCTGGAACATGATTAGAATAATAGCCCAATTTTCTAAGCTAACTCCTAAAAGCAGTGACAGCACTATCATCCAAACTATTCCACCATTTTACAACTCTTGAACTGAGAATGTACTTGTATGCCTAGGCTCCTTTCGATTTCTTAAATAATTCATGCCAATGTCCCCGAGATGCCTTCCTAATTCCAAAAACCTATATAACTGCATGAGTGCACAGCCCCCTTCCCAGTAACAATCTTGTTGGCTTCAGTTAGGGTTCCGTTGCTCATCGTAATCTCCAACGTTGTTAGTGCACACCTATTCAGCCGTTCTTTGTGGCTTGTAGCCTCATATAAATTTTGTAGCTCATCTTTCCACTTTCTCCAACTTTGCCATGTCTAGCTCTAAATATGGAGTATTCAAACTGTGGCTTATTTAGTGATGTATACAACCTCAGTCTTTAGTGACTTATTGCCCTTCTAATCATGATTAGCTTTGTTAGCCTTCTTTGCTGCCTCAGTCTTGCATGTTTGGTACTCTTGTGCATAATCACTCCCAAGTCCCTTTCTTCCTTGCTCACTTTCAAAGCCTTACCCTATTTAATGAAAACTCACAGTTTCTCTTCCCATATGAATTACTGAGATTTTTTCCCAGTTAAACAGCACCTGACAGTCATATGACTTTCTGAACATTCTTCTAAGATTATCCTGAAGTATCGTCACTTCTGTTTCACCACCCACTGCTCTAAATAGTTTTGCATGTGCAAACGTACAAATTGTCGATAAAATTCTATCATCTATGTCATTACTAAAAAAGTATAACTAGCAATGGCCCAAGACTATTCCTTGAGGCACTCCACTTAACACTGTCATCCAGTCAGACAACTTGTTACCTATGCCGGTTCGATTGATCTATAGTTAGGCTATGTGCCATGTGGTTCGCTTAAGTTTCCCTTTTTAAGCACTGGTACTATGAAGGCACACTCAAACATGTAAGGATTTATTGAAGTTCTATGCTAAGACCACTCCAATTTCTTCCCTCCCTTCAAGTAAGAATTAAGGATGTAGCTAATTTACTCATGGACTTTTGTCAGTTTCAACCATTTCAGCTGTTCTACCACATTTTCCTTAGAATAGGGCATATATTAACAGTGTGAGCCCTTTACCTCCAATGTCAGAAATGCTTGAATGGGTTCAGAGATGGTTCCTTACTTTTCCTACAAAAACAATGATCTTAAGTATTCATTGAATACTTCAGTAGTGTCCACTTCAAATAACTTCCCTCTTCTCTCGTTCTTTTCCAACGGCCCTACCCTTTCTTTCCTTTTCTGCCTGTTTCTATTTATATATATATATATATATATATATTTATATATATATATATATATATATATATATATATATATATATATATATATTCTCGAGTCTTTCTACACTGTCACAATCCCGTTCTTTGATTCCTTCTTCAACTTCTGAAAATTCATCCAGAGTTTAATTCCTTGCCCTCCTCTTTCTCTGAACCTTTCGTGTTACCAAATGTCTCTTCTTATTTGTGCTCTGTGTTTTTATATGATCTTCTTAATACTGTCTTTCATAACTTCCGAAACTCTGTCCAAGTATCATACACTCTCATAACCCTTATTACACTTTCCAAGTCCTCATCCTTCAGCCTTTTTGTGTGCATTTGTGAGCGAACTTTTCCCGTGGAGTGTGTATTGCCGAAGATTAACATCTAAAGTGCCTACCAGTGTCGGACAAATTCGCCTACCCATCGCGAAACTTCCATATTCCGAGAAATAGTTATTTATCTGTAATAAGTCATTTTTCTTTTATGCCAAATATTTATTTATCTGTTAA
This sequence comes from Bimastos eiseni, assembly GCA_959347315.1. Classification (NCBI taxonomy): domain Eukaryota; kingdom Metazoa; phylum Annelida; class Clitellata; order Crassiclitellata; family Lumbricidae; genus Bimastos; species Bimastos eiseni. Next base: position 30,916,917 of record OY365809.1, on the reverse strand, counting down.
AATTTTACTATTCTCTCAGGCCAACTGCTTTTTGTCATAATCGTTCTGAATTTGTACGAATCACGGCACCAAAACTCCATTATTATTATTGTTTTCATTCATTACCAAGTTGACCGCATAGTCCACCCTTAGACGTAGACTATAAATAATTCTGCGCATGCGCTTAACCTATAGCCACTTAAGTAATGACGTCTGCAGGAATATTCCCGGCGCCGTTCTGTCTGCTGGCGAAGTTATTCCACGGTGTAGCCTACTCCAACCTTTGTGAATACCATATAAGGCATATCTTTATTCTCGGAGTATGTATTCGCGAATAGGAGATACGTGGTAGTAGGCTATTCCATTTTTCATAACTAGCAGCCAAGGGCTGTAAATTTTTTGCGGGCGAAAATTGAGAAATTCGTGTCATAATCGCGGCCAAAAACACAGAATTCGCGGCGTATCCGCAGTCACATTTTGTGACACAATAAATAAATCAATAGCTGACTATAATCAACAATCATTCATGTCAGAGTTGGCCCACAAACTGAACAATCGCTGAAATTCGCAGTAGTATCCAAAATTCGTGAATTTTGCAAATCCCACGAAAAATTTACAGCCCTAATGATAATCTTCGAAACAAAAATTTCTGGCCACATAATAAAAACTTTAACATCACTTACAATCGCCTAACAGCAAATACGTTAGCTAAAATATTTTTATATACTAGTCTAATACTGAAATAATAATGGAAAAAAGAATAAAAATGCTGATCTTACCGGATCATCGAGATAAAATTGATCTGATCCATATTCAACCTTAGACCTGTTTCTTAAACTGAAAGCAGATCAGACATAGAACACTTAAATAAGGCTTATAACATTTGGCAGATAAAAGTCCAAGTGTTTTCAAAAGCTCCAACAAGAAACAGTTGGATACTCAAGCATTTCAGTTGATATAAGTTACCCCAAATATAATTTTTTTATTTCTTTTTAAACATTTATTGAGTGCACTCAAGTTCCATTGGCCAGGAAACCTCGCAGATCAATATTTCTCATTCAACAAAAATCTGAATAATTAAATCTGAATCATTATCACAAAGCATGCAAGGTGTCTAGACTATTGGGCACCAATCACAAGCATATATATATATATACAGTGTAAAATCAAAACAACATGGAACTACAGTGCTGTAGCAAACATAAATGCTTTCAATAAAAAAAATATGAAAAAACAATTCATATCAGCAGGCTATGATTTATAATATATATTAGGTCTGGAGTGTATAAAGATAGGCTAATGAGCTATAAAAAAACTACCACTTGTTTGTGATTTTCATGATCTAAACTAGCAAACATGCCAATTTAACCATCAAACTGCTTTTATGACGGACTTTTCAAAACTCAAGCTTACCACATAGCATGAGTTGAAGTTGACATCATTGATTCGTCTTCACTGCTACTAAAGAGTGAAAGATTGCGGCTCTTGTCAAAGCATTGTGACCAATCAACAAGGGACACCTTCCTCTGTCGATGGCGTCCATACGTGCTAACCACTCTGCACTGAGGCATAATTTCTTAAAAGCAGACAACAGATACATTAAGACAATGCTTCTCATGAATCACTAATTAACAAAAAGAAGTTTTTGTATAAAAACTATAATAAAACAGCTGTTGCTCTCAAACTATAATGCAATTACAAAACTTTGCTAAGGACTTGGGAGTGGCTGTTATGTGCCACAGTCTTACTTAGATCAAATCATTTAGTTGACAAGAATATTGTTATTCATTTGCATATATGGCAAGGTGGCATCTGCTCGTTCGGCAGATTTACCTCAAAGCCGCCCTTTGAGTTTCTTCGTACACAATATCTGCGGGATGGATAAAAAGATACAGAAAAGGACGTACGTGAGGGTCGGTTATGGTCAGGGTGAGCATCGTGAGGGTCGGTTAGAGTTAGGGCTAGGATTAGTGTAGTTTATCGAAACAGGGCTGAAGAAGTAATTTTTTGTGCTTTTCTGTATCTTTTCATCCTTGTTGGGATCTTTTCTATATCTTTCAGCCTCTTCGGTGTTTAGTGCTACCCCATGTTTGTAAATGCGAAGAATACTGTTCCCTAAAGTAAACAATATGGCCGCGCCTAAATAGAGCGATGATAGTCAGCCCGACACATCGAAACCGGTTTCATTTAATGTATTTCAGTAGACAAAATTAGTTTCATCAATCCAGCTTCCATTTAAGCATCATTGTTTTCATCTTGAGCAGTCGGGATTCCGCTCTTGAAAGCATGATTCGTTTCATCAATCTATCTCCCATCTGACAACATTCTGGTCATCGATCCAGCTTCTAGGTAACATAATTCCATTTCATCTATCGAGCTTCCATTTGAGCGGAATTATTTTCAACATTTTGGTTGCGTTGCTACCCCCAAAGTGGGGGTTTTGTCCTGGAGGAAATGTTCTGTCTAAAACCTGGGGAGATTTTGTCCGGGGGGCTAATGTCCGAGATTTTGTTGTGGGGTTTTTGTCAGGACTACGCTCGTGTTAAGAATTTGAAAATGTATTCCACGGTAAATAGTTAAACGGCAACTACCACCACCAGCGCTCAAACTACCAATGTCCGAAATTTTTCAACTTCGATTGCAGTGTAACAAAATATAAGCACATACCATGCACCACTCTTAAACTTCTAGAATCCGATGTGGTATTAATTATAGAAACAACACTTAAAATGTAAATCAAATATTTTGAACAGTCCGCCTAATTAAAGACATCCGCGCCCTCGTAACAGAGGCGCCGAGGCAACTCCGAGGAAGTTCTTGGTTCAGAGTCATGCACCTCATCTTACCACTTTGGCCAAGCATACAAATAATAATACTTTCGGGGCTATAAAATTATAGACAACACTTATTTCCAGTACTGTTGATCGTTATATGAAGCACCTGTTCAATGCTGGCATGGTATTTATATAACCAAAGTCTTCATTTAGATAAAAGAAGCGATGGTTAGGAAACAAATCTGTCAAAGTTCTGGAATGGGGACGCATAATTAAAAATAATATTTGTGGAAGAGAGAGAGACAGAGACAGACAGATAGACAGACAGACAGAGAGAATGGAGGGATCAGAGGACTTGAAGTGCCAGATGTGAGGTCTACGGAGTGCGGAGAGACATGTCAAAGTGAAAAATATTAGATAAGGAAGACCAATACACGTATGTGTAAAGCAGCAATATGCAGTCTAGGCCTATGGAGATTATGAGCAAACTTACGAGACTTATGGACGATGCCAAGACCATCTATTTCGAAAATATCATATTAATGACAGTATGGCTTAGGAATGATTACATACAGCTCGGTGCCAAGGACCAATATGCACTCTATGCGTAACTATGTTACCATGCTACCATTTGAAACCACCGCCATTTTTGTTTACATCAGCGACAGCGGCTGGCTATTTGTATGTTATAAAGTGTTTGACGTTGACGGTTGAAGAGCGAGAAGGAATTATACGATGACAGAGGCAAGTAAGACGAAGCACTCGTCAGTTTTGCGTGGAACTATTAAGCCAAGACAGGAAACTTTCTCGTCCTGCACGAGGTACCAAAAGACTGCTTTTGTTTTTCAGTTTTAATAGAATTAGATTGTAGGCCTAAGGGTTTTTGTCTGTATCCCTAAACAACCTCAAAAGTTCTAATTGGCCGGTAAGAAAGGATTTCATAAAGCCACAATTATTATCAAAGGAAGATTAGAAAAAATCCCCTACCAATTATTATCGTGTGTCGCAGACAAAATCCTCGGACACAACCCCCCCCGGACATGAACCCCGGACAAGATCCCCAGTGTAGGAGAAAAAAATTAAGAAATATTTTTTTATACTTTTTTTACTTTTATTACTTAGAAAAGTGTGTGTCCAATGGCACGAAGAGTATCCTTGATGTATAGCCCCCAGGGTCGTACTGATCGAGCTATAATTGCGCCCTGTGCTTGGCATCAATCTGGCGCCCCTACATTTTGAAAATAGCACATTTTATGGAATAATAAGTTATTCCATCCTGAAATTTGCGCCCTTTCCACATTTGCCCCCTGGGCTACGGCATCGCTGGCCCACCTCGGTACGGCCCTGATAGCGCCCCTTCAAGTCGTGATTTACAACACTGCAGCAAACGTTCTTGCAGGTTTTTGGTTGCACGTTTCACATGTTTGACAGAAGGCTGCCCACGAGCAGCCTGCAAGATGGCTGTGTTATCTGTAACGCGACTTCTTATATAAGTTAGACTAATAATCATACTGAGTGTCACTTGTAATGTCGTGCAGACTGCTAGTAGTGTCAGTTATTATGGTAGCAAGGACGGATCTAGGCATAGGCGAAGTAGGTGACGGCCTACGGCGGCAAATTTCACCATTTTTCAGTAAGTAAATATGTATAACGTAGGAAAATGATATTTTCTTAGACCACAATGTTCTAATTTATTTTAAAATATAAATATTTATTTAATGAAATTTATTTTCTTTTTTCAACAGAATTATTATAGTTCATCTGCTTCTTCTCCTTTCAACATGCTCTACAAAAATCTTTATATTCGATTTCTATTCACTTTTCATCAATTAAGTTCAACTCCCGGTTATGAGCGCCTTGTTTATCAATATCAGTTAAAAATTTAAGGTTTTAAATTGAATAGAAATAGGATATTAAATTAATTCCCTTAAATGCAAAAAAATATCATAAAAAAATGTCAGATGGGGTAAAATATGGTTTTAGCATCGGTTATTATTTATCAATGTATGTTGAATAGTTAAGAAAGAGGCAGCGATTGTCTGAGTTTGATTATAAAAATATTCTGGCTCGGACGTGAAACATCTGCAACCATGATTTAGATCATGAAGTAAATTGCAGATCAACTAAATATGGAAGAGCTAATTCAGGATTTTGTAGCATTGACAGCCAGAAATTTGAATTTTAAATACATAATGTGTCATTTGATTGGAAAAATATAAAACAATTATGTAATTTCTGTTTCTAGTTCTCCTATGTTAAACTACATGCTCATATTTCATATTGAGAATTTCAATGTACACTGCTTAGTATATTATTTTAGCAAGTTAATAGTGCTCAGAACCTCGTTATGTCTTGTTCGTATAAAAAATGTGTGGGAGGGGCGGGACGGCAACATTACATCCCGCCTACTTACGAAGATGCCATAGAAATGGGCCTGTATGGTGGGGCATATAATTAAGTTACAGAGCTGTAAATAGTTCGTCTAATAAATATATGTGACAGATGCTAGTTAGGGCAAAAGAGAGGGTTTTGTCCGGAGGTTAATGTCCTGCCTAAAACTGGGGGGATTTTGTCCAGGAGGGTTTTGTTTGGGGGTATTGTCCTACACCCATTATCCTTTGTATAAAAACTGATTAATACTGAGTAGTATTATACCAGATATCTATTAAATTCATCAATTATAGAGTGCAGATGTTTCTAATTGCTCCTCAGATGCTGATGTTTATTGGAAATTATGGCTGTGTTACAGTTTGTCTCGACTCAGACGCATTCAGTCTTTGTTAACAAAGCGGTCAGATGTGGAGAAGGCTCAACAATCATCATCATCAACAACATCATCTGTACCAGATACTCTTCTCTGTGTTCTTGGTACCTGTCTTGTTATTGATTTTTCTAATCTGGTCTTAAGATTTATTGCACTAACAATGTGTATTGTTTGATCATAGCTAATGAACATCCAATGTGCTTCGAATCAGTGGCGGATCTGGACTTTTCCTTTAGGGGGGAGGGCGATATCATGGACTAACTACAAGGATCTGTTAGTTGTTCCCTCTGCAAAGATTTTCTGTGAACTCGCATGAGCGATTTAGTGATTATTAAAACCCAAGGTAATTTGCAGCAATTTTATATCAGGATTTTTGCAACTAAAATCAGCTTTAAAAGTAAATGTATTTAATGTAATGCTTATCAAGTATAATGGATCGGTTCGACTAATGTTAAAAAAATTAATCGTTCTTTCTTATGAGATAGAGATATAGGCCTACTGAGACCCTCTTCCATTTAATTTGTTTTAGCACAATATAGAGTTCTTTTTAAACAATAAAGAGCAAACTTTTATACATGTAGGTTGATATAGGCCTACATAAATATTTTTATTGCTAATAAACCAGCAAAAGAAATGGGGTCTACTATCAAAGCTAAGCTTGCAATTGCGATTAAGTTGTAGCGACAGATGCCCTTTTGTAATTTATATTTCATTACACTTCTAAGTTCAGGTTGAAATAGCCGATAAAGTAAAAGCAATTACCACAATAACACGAGATCTAGCGATTACCTAACTTAAAACTATTTTGAAACAGCTAATTTCACTAAATTAATTACTTACACTGCACCTTATCGACATGTACATACAACCACAGACACTAAATGTTGGCTTACTCTGAGGCAGATTGCATAATTAATAGGGCTTTTTAATGTGCTACCGCCAAAAACATCATTTCCTGATAAACAAGATGCAAAGATCTTTCATAACAAGATGCAAAGTCATCTTGAACTTGAAGCATTTAAGTCATTTTCGCATTTTTCAGACATATGAAAAAATATTTTCATAGACTCTTAGTGGTGCGATCGCCCCAATCGCCCTCCCCCCCTAGATCTGCCACTACTTCGAATATTTTTCCACCAATTAACTAACAAACTTGTGTGACATGGCAGCTGTTTGGTTTGATTACTACTACTTGCCTTGCAGCATGAAATGTGTGGTGTCATGCCTTCTTCTAGGGTTCTTTCAGATGGTTCTTTTTTGGCAGCCAGGGTTAGGGTTCTTCAACTTTCTTAGGCTTGCGACTAAAGATATCTTTGTGGTGTTTACCCTGAACCATTGAATGGCAGGGATGAACATTTTATATAGGTTAGACTGATGGATTTTTATCTGCTAAAATTATTTAAGATCAAGCATTTTCAAATTGAGTCATGTTTGAAGTAACATAAGTTTAGACTTTGTTGAATTTTGTCCAGTTTTCAGACCCATGAAAGTTCTTTTGCAGATTGGTTCTGTATTTAATTAGGCTGCTATCTAGCATCTGGCTCAGGGACCTGAGCAGTTCCATCCCTTACAACAGATCATTGCCATTAACGATGGTTTTCCATTAGATTGTGGTGCGTAAGTTATGCAGAAGACTATGTCCAAAAGGTGACTAGAGGCTTGGAAGCAAATGTGTTACCTTTGTGTTTTTTATCTTCACAGGTATTGATGGACGATACAATGAGGGCATGGCTGAGCTGGCTAATTATCTATTCTTTGACTTTTACAAAAATTATCAGGATGACATGGCTCAGTAAGTTATTATGTGTCTATGCTTAGTGCATCGTCTGTTTATTTATGGTGAATGATTGAAGGTTTGGTCTGATAAGTCATTTAAGGTTTATTTAGGTGAAAATCAGATGCAATTATGATTACTTTTGTCATTGTGTTATGGTTTGAATTGGTGTTTGGCTTTGAAAGTTAAGTATTATCATTTTTTTAAAACATTTACTTTGTCATACCATTTTATGCGGTATCTAGTTGAAGTCACGCAATGTAACGTAATCTTCGCGCAATGTATGTTTTGTCTTGTAGACCTATGTGTATCTATAACTGATTTTCTGCTCAGAAGATCCACATACTTCATACAAACTAGATCTTCAAATAGAGCTGAAATCTTGTCCAAAATCAATAAAGTTTGAAAGTATCAAAAACGTCTTTGTCTTCATGCTGTCTGGAAGATTTCCTTTAGTCTATCTCTAAGTTGTTTTTATATTTTCATTAGAGTTTCTTACACTGTCTATGTGGCATCTAGGTATAATTTCTTTTTGTGATTGGCCAAACTACTGTTGAAGTTTCTTATTATCTTTTTGTGGACTGTTTTTTGTAGATCTGGTTTATCAGAGGAGGTTTTTGAAGGTTGTATTTAAATCTGCAATTTGTCCATATTTAGCAAGATTATTTAATTGGTGTTTACTAGTGTGTTTATAGTTCATGCAAACTTATTTTTCGATTGTCAGATGTAATGAGCACCTCTGGATAGAGCAAAACAGTTGTACAGTACTAGTGTACACAGTGCCTAACATACACATTACATGATGACCCAAAAAGATTACCCTACACTTCCATTGTATACTATCAGCCACACAGTACAATATGGTTAAAGTTCACTAATGATAAAGTAGTAATAAGGCAATTTCTTTCATTCTTTACATTATTTGCTTGAAATTAAAAATTTTTCTTTCTTTGCTTTATCTTTATCTGGTTGCTTTTCTTATGATTATTAAACACAACAGCAATTTTTCCAGAACTAGAATTTTGCTTTATTTCATTGCTATTTTATAAATTGATGCACACTGAAGCAGAAATTATTGTTTTGAAAATTTCACACTTTCTGTTGAAGTTTATATTTTGTTTCTTCCATTTGATATGTGAGTTTATATAATTTATTTGTATATGCACTATTTTCTTGTGGCATTGTTTTTTGCAGTTTCCATTAAATGACACTGTTTCATAAACTTAAATGATTAGCATCAACCTTCTTCTTTATCCAGGCTTTGGACTTACCATACCAGAGTGTGGCAGTGGCAGGGCTTTTACGACCTAATACAGTTGTGCTGTAAGAACTTGCTAAGTAACTCTCTTGGAGAAGGATCAAAATTGATTACTGAGATGTCTCTTTGCAAGTGCCAAACCACGTGCTTCCTGGATTTGTTATTGTTTATCACTTCCTTTGTGTTTTCGTTATTTTATTTATTCTGACAAACATGAATGAACAGTTTATGTGAAATTGCATTGACTGCTTGCTAGAAGAAGCATTTTTGTTATCGTCTCATCAGATGTGATGCTAGTCATACATTCCAACAGAGTTGACTTCTACTGTAACCCTCTTATCCTTCGCCATTTCCTGCCGTATGTTGCATCATGGAAAAATCTTCATATTCAGTGCTTGAAAGAAAATGAAGTAAGCAGCATATCTGTTCAGTTTAATTCATCTAAGGTCACAACTTGAAAATGTTATTAGTGAATTTGTACATGTCTCTTATTGAGAGAAGAGAAGCTAAAAAACGCAGCCACGCAATTACTTGACCAGATTATCTCGTAAAATTCATGCCAAATTCTTTTTGCAGCTGAGTCTGGTTTCTATTATAATTATTTAACTAATCAATGACTAGGAACTGCTGAAAACTTTGGAGGGTTCTGAATGTTCTTCATATTTAAAAAATATTTTTCTTCTGTTACTACATTGCAAAATGGAGATTGCTGTTTGATTTTATTGTTAGTACAATCCAGACAATGAAGACGAAATGGAGGAGTTTAAAATAAGAAGTTTTATTGCAATGGTAGAAGGAAGTTCTGTTGTTGGACTTCCTTACAGTATTACTGGTATGTAATAGAAATGACTAATTAATAATAATAATTAGTATTAATTACATGCATGTTATACCCTGTTGAAGTATGGAATGCTGTGTGGCATGGTGGCCGATTGGTCAGAGCAGTCGGCCCGTAATGCTCAGTGTGCGCTGAGTGAGTGGGTTCGACCTTCGTCCGAACCGTTTCTGTGTAGGGACCTTGAGCAAGTCCTTCGCGCGCAATTGTTCTGCAGTACAACTGCAATTGCGCCATCGAGGCGTGTGCACTTCTGAGCAAAAATTGTTGGAAGAAGGACGACTTCAAATTTCAGAATAAGTAAAATAAATAAATGATCTGTTTGTGTAAATTTGATTTAATGAGGCATTTGTGTCTGAGGTGACGACTACCAAGTTTCACACAGTTCAACTGTTGTAAGTACTTTTAGCTATGACTGCAGAATTTCTGTTTCTTGATTCACGTTGCAGACCGGCAACAATGGTTTATGGACCCACAGGGTCCATAGACCACAAGTTGGGAAGTCTTGACTTACTTAAGTCATGGCAATTGTCCTTCAGTGATGTAGTTTGCTCTTTTTCCCTCCTATTGATAGTTTTTTCTTGTGCTCGTGAAATGGAATTTTGTTAAGGCTAATTTGTTCTTTGTGTTTCAAACCTTGATCTCTTACAGAGATATGAAAGCCACTGCCTTGGCTAAGTTGTTGTATGCCTTGCTGGTATGGTGGGTTTCACAACCCTGGCTGAACGTGGGAGGTTGGGGTGCAATACTTAGGTATCTCTGATCAGATACAATTACCTCCCAGAAGAAACCGCAATCCGCTGAGCTCAGTGTTTATGTTGGTTCTGCATGGACTGCTTCCTCTGGTTAAGGTCATCAGTTACACTTTATGACACTGGGCTCAAGACTGAGTTACACAATCTGCTGATGATCTCAAAATAAAAACATTCATTATTAGGCTGTTTCATAGACCATTCTTTCATTTCATTATTTCTATTCTTGTCAACGAGCAATGTCAATTTTACCATGTTCAACCGTTCATATTAACCTAAATATTGTTGGCGGTTGGTTAGTAGTCTATTCCATTGTAATTCTTCCATAGCAGTTGCATTCCATTCCTCTGTCTTTCTGGTTTGTGTTTTTCACTGACTCTTGTTATTGAATAGCCTAATTAATTATTATTCTTTCATTGTTTGTCTTTATGCAGGTCAGCATCCAAAGAAATTTGATGAAATGACAATTGAAAAGTGGCCAATTGTTCAAGCATTTGCACTTGAAGGATTTGGAGGGTTGGCTCAGCTCACTCTTTACTTATATATATATATATATATATATATATATATATATATATATATATATATATATATATATATATATATATATATATATTCTGTTAGATCAATTGATCTTAAAGTGGTTTCTTATAAAACTTGTGTTTTATTTCTATAACATTTTGACATTGTCTTGAGTTTTACTCTGTGTATTTATGCTGTGGTTTAACACAGATTGAACATCTTGTGAATCACTCTAAACCCTTGTTATGTTATGTTAATATTTTGGTCTTTGCAGACTGTTCACAGTTTGGACAGTTATTATATATACAATGTTTTACAGAAATTGAGATAAATTGAATGATTGCAGTAACAGGCACTGAGAGTGTATGCTCTGAAAATGTGTCATGAAAGGTTACACAGAAATGCGAATTGGAGGTGCGTCTAGTCACGCAATATTATAATCTTAGGCCTTGGACCCTTGGGTTCACTTTGCTTCTGAATGATGTACACAGTTTTATCCCATGCCTCTTCTATGGGAACGTCTACTTGTTCTCTGGTTCTATTAGGCTGGCTCTTGTGGTTGCCCTGTCTGACCCTGGCATCTTGATGGGGCAAACAATTAGGTATATATTCTGTGAATCTAGTGTCAGCTGTTCACTTAGTGTTCAGATATTTTCTGAATTAAACGAATCTTCTATTAAGTCAATCTCCTGGTGAAGAGCTGTTAGATATCCAAATTCTTGCAAGCCAATGGAAATAGTGAGCATATTGCTACCTAATAATAGCAAGTTTATTATTTGCCTCCAGAGACATAGTCTTAAAAACAATTTACAAGTATATTAGTGCATTCAGTTGTGTTAATTATAAAATAATGGTTTTAAATTTGTAGAGGTGGATTTTTCACAGCTAAGTATCAGGTTAGTGGTTTTTTATCACTTCTTCTTCTCAGAAAAGCTAATCTCGATAAGTAAAACCTTTCGTACTATCATCCCATCTCCATTCTTTCCTTTTTGTGTAAAACAGTAATAGTCTCTTTGCCTGGTTGAACAAATACCTTTCTTCTAACTCACTCCTAAACCTCCACCAGTCTGACTTCATTAAACACTATTCTACAGAAATCTGCTTGTCTCTGTATAATAAAGTGCTATTAGTCATCAACAACAAAAATATCATAGTTGTTATGGGTAGTTCTGCCCACACGACTGGGCTTATGCATCTTATTCTAAAACATTTGTGTAGCTCAGTTATTGCCTGTGCCATATTAAGTCGATACCTACCTGTAAATGATGGCAAACCTGTTTGGAGAATTTATGTCTTGCATTAATATTTGTAAGCAATCTAATCTGCTTTGTTGTTTTGAAATGGTTCTCATTGTCGTTCTTTTCCAAGGTGGTTGACTTCAGTGCCACTCTGCATAATGTCTACCATTTACTAGATCCGGTTGGTTTAGAGGTTCTCGTCACTGAGGTATTAATCTATTTTCTGTAATTTGAAGGAGATTTTGATGATGTATGATCTCTTTATTCTACCTTTTGATTTTATTGATTATAAGTAAAATTATGTTTTGTTTTAAGCTGCATCAGTGAACCTGTGTTTTTGTTGATTTTTGTGATAATGAATAAGTAGGTCTAGGACTAACAGAGGAATTGAATTATGGAAAATGAATTGTCAGTTACTGCAAAATTCTGTATATGAAAAGATCATAGCATATGACATGGAAGGAGATGTGGTATGAGCACAAACGAGGACAGAACCGGTCCGATATGGTAATTGTGTGATTTCTTCCTACAATGGCACCAATGTTTTAAAATCTAATCTGGAACGTCCAGAACTTCTGGAACTTTATGTGTTGTCTTCATGTTACTCACAATTTCAATCGATTGTCATATATATATATATATATATATATATATATATATATACAGTTAGAGCATTGAATGTACAAGAGGAAACAGAAAGCATAAAATGAGTTGTGGATATGAATGCCGATTGCATTATGTATGGTCACCATCGATGTCTTAGCCATCACATGAAATTAGATTCAATATACCTACCATATGTGAAAATATTAAAAAAAATAATCAGGTTGGGTTTTATTCCAGAAACTCATTTATCTTGAGAAACAGTGGAGCAGCATGATGTCTTTATGTGATCATATCAGGTAAATAAACTGATTCTCAAAGCCAAATACCATTTGAATGCACCAGAATTCTTTGTCTCTTGGCTTTACCATTTTGATTGACTTCTTTGGTTGTAAAAGTATAAAAGGTAGCAGATTCATATATTTTTCTTCTTAAAACTTATGGTGCACCCAATGAAGACAGTTTATGCCTGTAGAGACTTATCTTAGGCAGCCATTTGCCTCATTGTACTTGGCTGGTGAGTATAGTTATATTAGATAAATTAAAATCCTTCCACACAGACACCAGATATTTCTTATAGCAGTAATAGTATGTTGATTATCAAACAGCTCACATAACAATATATGCATAATACCAAACTATGTATGAATTAGGCTATGCTGGTGTTAATTGCTAATGATATGCATCATTGTAATCAGCTTATCTGATCCCTTTTAACAGTGTTCTCCAGTTAATTGCAAAGAAAGATGGCGATTTATACAACACCCGTCCAACCTGTTCTCATAAATTCTGCTTATTTGACTTAACTTGATGTCCAAGTTAATCCAAAATTGATGTTTAAATCCTTTGATTCATGGAGAAGCCCACGGTTTTCTCTATTTCAAACCATCGATTCGACCCGAGCAACAAACTCATATGACTTTGACTCTTCCATTTCTAAGATCCGCTCCATGCAATCTGATTCATCTGATTCGTTGGCATCACCGGTCACTATACCAATTTGCCCAAAATGACTGATCACGTGTTTCGATTGATCAGCATTTAACGTCCCAATTCTATATTTAGGCATATTATCTCACAGCACTGCTTCTTTCTAACTAAATGGTGCTGCTCAAAATGCTCTCTATATTAATTAATTAGTTTTACAAGATATCTGTTAAGCCTTATATGAGCCTCAACATATATATCCAGTTTGTAATTTTGGGAGATTCTCACTACCCTAATTGATAATTGTCCAGTCAAATGAATTTATTCGAAATCACAGACATTTAACTAGTATGCTTCATGTGCAGGATGTGACTTGCTAGTATTATGTTTTAAATTGTAATGTAGAATAATAAGGCAATGGTACACTTCAGTTGCACAGGATTTTTGTACAGCTATCAGTTACTAGTCTCAAACCCAGCTGATCGTTGGATCGTAAAGGGCGTTATTACCAATTATACCCTGCAGTGAAAGCAAAACTTTCTTTGCTTTTTTATGTTGTTTTGTATTAATGGATACATTTATTGTGTTTAGATTTTAAATTGCATGATATTCGTGCTATGTATATTTTGTTTCTGCATGCTATTTGTAGAAGTTCAAACGCTGTTGAATTAGTGGAGGATTTCATATGTGAGGTGAACTTAACATTTTTAGAGTAATTAATAACAAAATATTTGTTCGTCTCAATTCAAGACTTAGAAAAGTGACCATATGAATTACAGAAGGAGTGATAAGGAGTGATGTGTTAGAATTCAACCTATAAACACATTTGCTGCCACTCTTCCTTTGTCTCTTTTATTATATGTATTGGACATTTTATATGAAATCATCTAATAATAAATTGTGGCTGAGTGGCAAGTATTTGTGCACTGTTGAGTGTTTCATTTGTTCCAACCTGAATTTGATTTGCAAATAGTTCTTAAAACTTAACTAAGTATCAACTTGTTACTAAAGTTTATAATATTTAAGCATATTTTATTTAAAATCATTTATAAATTAGGAATATTTTCCTTCTTCTCCCCCTCCCTTTCTCGCCATTTCAACTCTGAACACCATCCACCTTAGCCGTCAGCCTGCCTGACTCGCTGGATTTTGACTCCCTGCCTATCGATTCTGTTTTGATTTAGCGCCGGGTGAATAAGCTGGTTCCCGCGACTTTGCTTTTTGTGGGCGCTGTAGAAATGTTGAGATTATGATTACGATTACGAATATTTCATTTTGAATTAATGAAAATATAAAAGGGGTCATGTAAATCACATGATGATGATGATGATGACGAGGACGATGATGATGACTTTCCGATAGCAGGTTCATTGGCTTTTACGTCGTCTGAGGTCTAAGGTGGTTTCTCATTGCCTCTTAACTGAGTTAAAATATATAGAAGATTGTGAGCAAGCAACTTCCAACACTGCTTTGTTGCAAATCCTATCCTGATTTCTCCTCTTCCCCTGCCTCCTTCACTTCTTTGGCTCTAAACACTATTCAACTCAGCCAATGCCATCTGATTGTCTCCATGTCTGCCTGACTCTCTGGATCTTTACCCATCTGCCTATCGATTTTGGTTTAATTGTTTCATTTGTTCCAACCTGAATTTGATTTGCAAATAGTTCTTAAAACTTAACTAAGTATCAACTTGTTACTAAAGTTTATAATATTTAAGCATATTTTATTTAAAATCATTTATAAATTAGGAATATTTTCCTTCTTCTCCCCCTCCCTTTCTCGCCATTTCAACTCTGAACACCATCCACCTTAGCCGTCAGCCTGCCTGACTCGCTGGATTTTGACTCCCTGCCTATCGATTCTGTTTTGATTTAGCACAGGTCTGTAAATAAGCTGGTTCCCGCTAATTCGCTTTTGTGGGCACTGTAGAAATGTCAAGTTTTGCGATTGCGATCGCTGAATGTTAAACACATGATTCACGAGGTTCTCAAGTTTGTGATCCTGTGCTTGCAATTAGTGGTCTGTGAACAGACATCTACAGTTACTGGTTGTGTTTGGCCTAATGGGGTCTTATCCTTTAATGACTAACCAAATTGATTTCCCTTGTACTTTAGAATACGCTGGTCATAAAAGTATTAAGAGTCAGTGATGATTGCGTGTAGATATGAGCGCTAAAAAATTCAAGAAATAATAAAAATATTTTAAGACCCTGGATTAAATTTCTGCTGGCAATTAGTTTGTGAAATGTTTTCTTTTATTTTGCAGCCTCTAAGAAGTTACTTTGAACATGGAAGCATTAGCTCTCATGTCAGTGACAGTCAAGAGTACGTGTTTCTCTTAGAGGATTCTAACTTAATCTGCAATGCAATTGATTCTTTTGACTGTCTTGTTTCTATATAACATGTCAAGAGGCTTTTATACAAATTTAGTTGTCACTCCATTGCATGGCGTTGTTCCAATTGCGTGTATGGTATTGGATGTAATGGACATAACTGATCTTAAGCTAATTCTGAACGTTGTCACTGTCTAATTACTGTTTGATGGGATGTTTCAGTGCCTTTCAGTCTGCATTCAGCATTACATTGCCACCATATTCAGTTGCATGTTTGCTTTTCTCAGACTATTACTTGTTAGTTCCAGATACCTTTCTTGCTCTTGTTCAAATTTCTGTTTGAGGGTTATTTTTGCCTCATTATGATGATTATAAATGATGAAAATAGTAGTAGTTGCAGTATGAGTGGTGGGAGTAGTGGTTTTGCTGTTGCACTGTCCCATCAACATGGTAAACAAATTATCCGTTCACTGTGGCACTATATATGTTGTCTCCTCAGCTCTACCTCCACCCAGATTCTTTTGCATGTAAAACTGACCGAAGAGCATGGCATTTGGGACTTGATTGGATGTAGCGCCGGTGAATAGACTGTCACCTTGGCATGGCTTATGTCGGGTGTTGATATATATCAGAGATATACAGTCTTTATGTTTACATTCAGTTCTCAGATTGTGTTTAAGGGGTTTAGTTTACCAGAGAATTGGTTATGGTTTTGAAGTAGGGGTTGTTAGGAAACCATACCACTAAGTGATTCGACTGTTCTCTCTGTCTTTCTTCGTTGATAAGTTGTTTATGTACCTTCTGTTGTTGCTAAGGAATGGAATGGACTGGCTTCCATTTGTTTTACTTGGTAAGAACACAAGTAAGAGTCATTTGAAGCAGAGAGTGGAAGGATCAAGAATGAATGGAATGCATGAGAAACAGAAGGAAGTGCCCACTCACATGGTAGGTATGATGACATTACTGTATGTAACAAGGTTAGTAAGAAAGAAGTATGTATATTTATGTGTTGAGTTAAAATGGTTGCTAGTGCAGTGCAGTTAATGCACCTAGTTACTTAGTTACTAGTGGCATGTAAAAAAATTGCTCTGACAAGAACATTGTTGATCTGGTGGATTTCAAAGGGAGTGTCACCAACTTGAGCAACCTGACTATTTTAAACTTGATTTTAAATAGTGCCAATTACTTAACTGGTCTCCCAGATCCAGACTTTGTGTGACACTGTTAAATTTAAGATAGTTTAAATTACAGTTAGTTCTACTCGAATCTTAGAGCTTTTCTGTGATTATCGATTTCAGATATGTCAGTCTGTCTCTCCTAGACGGCAGCTGAGATGCAGAAGAACCTACTTCTTCCAGGCTGACAATGCTGTCTACCCCAGTGGTCAGTACTTATCATTTGCACCACATCATTATAATATAATGATGTGGTTAATAATGTGGTTGTTATATCTTTATAATAATGCCTTTTCAAGTAATTGCACACATTGAAAACCCATCATAATGTAATGTAAACTCGTAAATTTATTAATACCATTAAAGAGCTCTGATAAAGAGTGCCTGAATAAACTCCAAAAAAGAGCCAAACATCTAGGTTACTTAGATCAATCCTTCCAAACAGTCTCTTAACTTGCAAACATAGCAGATGCCAAACTACTTTTGTCCATTTACACAACCCCAAGCATGTTCTTCACCGATTCCTACCTCCATTCAAACCTCACGCCAATGGTAGTCATAATAGGACTGTCCAGGATGGGTGCAGGGTAGGGCAGTTAGGTTTTTAGACGTGGGATAAACTCTCCAGCCATTGTTCACCAGAACAGAGGAGAACATATTGGTAGGTGATAATTGAGGCTTACACACTGATTGGAAGCTTGTGCTCAACATGGATTTAAAATAGATTAAGAAGCAGTTGCAGATATATGCAAGAGGAGGAGAGGGGAGGCGGATGTTAAGATTTCCACCTGGATCACTTTCCTTCCTAGCAACATGCTCTGTCCTCTAGTCTGACCCGCCCCAGAAACTGACCTGGCTCGGGCAGATTTTATTTCATAGATATAGATATTCGTTTATTTAGAAATAACTCAGTCTGACAATAATGCAGAAAGGCTTACATGAGTGACAGTGATCAATAATAGTAGCTAGAATTAATAACAAACTAGTAAATAGATCTGGGTGGTTAGGTTGTGATTAGCTGGCGAATTTGAGAAAGTTGTAGGTTAGAGCTGCAATTTTTTGGTGAGAGACTGAACCAATGAAGGCATTAAGAGTTGGCGTTATGTTTGATATTTGGGGATTTTGATGATTGTGTGAGCAAAAGCATTGTGGATGACCATTAAATAAAGTGAGTCAAACATAGAATATAGAGTCAAACTCATAATGTTGTACAATAGCAAATGGCTTTCTTTTATAAGAAATGTTAAGTTTTAACATAAAAATCATTAAGTGACACATGATATATTTTTTACTTGGAGAAGAAGGCAGTCATAAGTAATCATTCAGTTGCATCTAATATTTCGTTTCTGTTATAATCACAGATGGTTTTGATTGTTTGACGGTTGACATCAGAAAAAGTCATCTGAACAACGATGTTAGGTCAGACAATCGATATTTCATCTTAGTTGCCATTAAGATTTAATTGCAGATGGGTCTTTTGTTCAGATCTCTGGACTAGATGTTAAATCATGGACATATTAGATGAATCATTTCCATACATTGTAGTATCTACACTTTCAGCTTTTCCTTATTTGCAAGCATTTACACTGAAATTTGTGAAAATATACTTTGTTGAACCCACCCTTTTAATAAGGTGGGCTGGTGTTGCATTATATTACTGATTTATATTATATGTTTTTTTATTGTACAAAACTCTATTTTACATTATCCATAGCAGCAGAGAAATAACTCAGTCGCTCATGGTGCTTGAGATCCATTCTAATGCTTTCGTCAGATAGACAGATGAGCTAACACGACAGACAGATGAAGAGGAGGGTTTAGCCTTGAGCAGAAGCAGCAAATGTTGGACGAAAACAACATTGTTTCTTTCAAATGTTTTGCTGCTTGCAGGGCATTGGTGTCTGTCTATAAGGCTTGTGTTGCTGCAGCAGCTGCTGCTATTGATGCCTGTGCTGCATCTTCTGATGACATTAGTCAGGTAATTGTTTCTCATATTGTGTTCTACTCATCTCTTAGATCTTTCATAGTGTAAGTTGCAGTGATTGCAATGGCATCGAGTGTCTAAACTTTCTCTGAGGTATTCATTGTGTTGTGACTTTGATTGGTTTTATTTGTTGTAATTATATGTTTCCAGATTCCTCAGTCGAACAGATATTTTTAAAGGGTCTAGGTGATTTCCCCCCTGGACATTTCCCCCCCGACATTTCCCCCGGAATTTCCCCCCATATGTAAGTCACATTTTCCCAAGGTCATTTATTCTATACCAAAAAACAATACAGTTAGTTTTATTTCGGTCACAAATAAAAAAAACAATAGTATACAAACGTGCTATAAGGTGTAAAATTAGCAGTAAATAAGCTGTACCTACTCGAATTTATAGCAAAGGTTTCTAGTGTTACGCTAAAGTTCAGTGTATAAGCTACACAAAGAAATACTGTGTTCACAGACTAATGTTAAAAGCACTTGCTTTCAAGTAGTCTTTGAGACCGCGGTTATCGAAGTCTGCAACGATATTTGCGATTCTTGAAGAACAGTCTTTGTATTTATTTTTTGGTTGCTGTGTCAAATGTCCGCCAAAGAGCTGGTTCAAGGCAATGTTGTTCAGACTCTGCTCATGCTTAAGGATGCGAAGGAATCTCCAGATATTTGGGTGATGACAAGTGAATGCAGACTGCATCTTTCGATTCCAGCCCTCTACAGCATTGTTTGTACGTGGCAAGTCGTTGGTGACGCGCGAGTGCACATTCCAAATGTTTTTGTCGAACACTGGAATTGCTCGACGATTACGCCGAAGACGACCGATGTAATTATCTTCGAAGTAATTGACGACAGAGGAGATTTCTTCAGGCAGTGAGTCCTGAAGTTTATTAATTAAGCAGTAAACAGTCTACCAATGTCCAGCACCAATCTTTCTAACATGGGTCAGTGATCAAAGGGGGGAAATCTCCGAGGGGGAAATGTCCTACAGGGGAATTGCTCGGGGGGGAAACGTCCGGGGGGAAATGACCTGATCCCATTTTTAAAAACCAAAGGTTGATAATTCTATATATAAATGTGAGCATAATAATTGAATATTTACTTGTTTGTTGAACATCTACTGTTGACTGCATTTACTAGCGTTAGGTATATGCAGGTCTACCTTGGGGCATTTGAAGTGCATTCTGAGCCAAGCATTGAGGTAGTATTGTGTTGTATTTAAACATTTGTAAACCTTTCCTGTAGGATGAACCATTCAGAAGTCCTCCCAACACGATAGGCTCCACAAGCAGAAGCAGATTTTTATATTCATTATTGTGTCAAGTGTCTTTAATTAAGTAGTAGACAGTTCAGCCAGTTAGTTGGAGTTCATGCTTGTGATGTTTGCTCCTTGAAATTAAGTCATTTTCTTGTGCTGCATTTTTTCCTTGCTTCATTTTGTTGGCCTTTTTCAGGTCAAGAATGCAGCGCTTGATGTGCTAATAAGAGATTGTGAATTGCTCAAAACACCTGCTAAGGTTTCGTCCTGGTTAAGGTATTGCTATTACACACGTTATTATTCCGTTTTTTTTGAGTATCTTTAATTGAACTCTGTTTGAAGGATGAAGATTACTGGGTCTTCAGGCTAGACCAGAATGGCCTAGGATGTGCATTACCCCCAGCCAAGGGAATTGTCTATGTATCATGTTCTGAGGCTGTACCCTGAAACTACAATTTTTTTAAATGACTCTTCTCAAGGACAGTGTATTGTTTTCCTTCAATATTTCTCTCCCTCTGTCTTTCTCTTCTCTATCTGTGTCTGTCTGTCTGTTTGTCTGTCTGTCTGTCTCTCTCAATCTCTCTCTGTCTCTGTCTCTATTTCTCATGATACCTTGTTTTAACGAATCTGTCAATTGAAGTCAGACAGAGACAGAGGAACAAAGGGAAGACTGACAGAAAACAAAGGTTCAAAGGTCAGTACAGAAGGATGAAAAGCAATAAGCCCTTATGCAGCACGGTGGCTGATCGGTTAGAGCGGTCGGCCCGTAACACTCAGTGTGAGCTGAGTGAGCGGGTTCAACCCTCGTCCGAGCTGTCGGTCACTGTATGGGGACGTTGAGCTAGTCCTTCGTGCATGATTGCTCTGCCGTACAACTGCAATTGCGCCCTCAAGGCGTGTGCACTTCTGAGCAAAAGATGTTGGAAGAAAAAATTTTTAAGAATTTCAAAAATAGGCCATAGAGACATTGCGAGAAGGATGGATTGATGAAGAGAAGGAAGAATGGAGAGATAGAGAGACAGACCGACAGAAAGAGACAGACAGACAGACAGAGAGATGGAGTAATATAGGCAGTTAGAGGCATTAGGAGTATTGCTTTTCAACTACTGGTATGTATGACCTGATGAGGAAACTGTGATTGATGTAGGGTGAATTTGATCGACCTATGACATAGATATGCGCACGTGCATTGTGACTAATTGGGAAAGATGGAGTCATTTCCATTTGAGTCCATTTAACAGTCCCATCCACTCCAACACTTGAATAGACCTGGACTGTCATTTCTGTTGTATTTTATTGACATCTGTGCTTTTGCAGTTGCAGTTCCATTAAAACTGGGAAATTGGTTACTTGTAGGGATAACACAGAAGTTCAAATGGATCATCATGACCCCTACAGCAGGTGAACTTTGAATTGCTGCTCATCAATCCACAGTAGTCGCTGCTACTTCGGATTTATTCTCTGTCGTGGATTGTCATAATGTGACATAATCACGTTGATCTGTTGCAATTGTTACATTGTGATGAAGTATTTTCAATTTACAGACTACAATATTACTTAATACGAAGGATCTACAGTGGCAGCGTAAAGTAAAAGAAAGAACAATTCAAGTGGAAGTTCAAGTTGCTTGCATTGACATATACATATGCATTATGCATCGTATATCTGATTGCATGCATGCATTAAATGTATGTGCAAGATGAATCAGCGGATCTCCATGGCATAGTCTTGTAATGTTATAATATTATGCTGAACATTCCACAATGGACATGAAGCAATTGGTTTGGTTTTGAAGTATTAAGCTAAAGAGTAAATAATTAATTCTGCTTAAACTGTTTCTTTTGCTACAGGAATAATATGGAGATGGGTCATATGACTGAGGTGGTTAGGTCTGTTGTCATCACTGTTTTTGACATTCCAAGCATTGACCATCCAGGACAGAACCTCGGGTCCGTCAGTTTTGCTGACTCGTTCATCCATTCCAGCATCCAGGTGCAATTTCGAGGTCAGTTGTTTGAACAGTTTTCACACAGGATTACTACGATTTTTCTAAATATACATGGTGATTCATTAAAAAACGTACCTTACATAGGTTAGCATAACTCAGGTAAATGACCATTAATTTTAATGAAATTTCAGAATAATGATGCTTGATATTCTATTCAAGTGCTACATAAATCATTTGACACACCAAGCTAAAATGACGTAACGCGATTGACGAAACTAATGACGTCACGAAAATATCGCGAAAAAATGGTGTTTACCGAAGAGGATAAACAATTTG
Organism: Bimastos eiseni; assembly: GCA_959347315.1. Lineage (NCBI taxonomy): Eukaryota > Metazoa > Annelida > Clitellata > Crassiclitellata > Lumbricidae > Bimastos > Bimastos eiseni. The sequence goes on along the minus strand of OY365809.1, from coordinate 30,894,465 downwards.
TTACATTCTTACGAAAGAATAAAAAGTACAGTGCAAAACGTTTTCTAAAGAAATTTCCTGATAAAGAGTGGACTCTTGGTGGATTAAATGCGTTACTTTCAAAGATCGACAAAACTGGGTCTTTCCATCGTCGACCAGGCAGCGGCCGCCCGCGTACGGCAGCAACAACCGACAATGCTGAAAAGGTTGAATCGCTGGTGCTCAGCCAGGAAGATATGCCGCAAACGCATCGCACACAGAGACAAATTGCTCGAGAAATAGGAATCAGTCAGACATCAGTTTGGAGAATTGTCAAGAATGATTTACATTTGCGATGTTTAAAGAAACGACACGCTCAAGAACTCACAGCAGCCAACAAGCAAGCAAGATTGACACGTTCCCGTCAGCTACTGAGGTTGTATCCTGCAAGCTTAGTGAATTTCATTTGGTTTACTGATGAGAAATTGTTTACTGTGGCAGCACCCAGTAACAGTCAGAATGATCGTATTTATGTCTCAGCCGGTACAAGGAAGAGAGACGTTCCAGCAAATCGTCTTTTGCGGACTCGACCAACTTTCAGCAAGTCCCTTATGGTATCTGTCGGGGTATCTGCACTCGGTCGTACGAACATCCATTTCATCGAACCAGGTGTTAAGATTAATGGACAATATTACAGAGATGTTCTACTAATGCAGGGTCTCTTGCCTGACATTCGTGAGATAACGGAGTATTTCATCTTCCAGCAGGATAGCGCTCCTGCGCACAGAGCTCGGGAGACCGTTGCGTTACTCGAAACTGAAACACCTGATTTCATCCCGCCTAATTACTGATTTGAATCCAGTGGACTATAAGATATGGAGCGTCATGCAGGAAAAAGTCTACAGAAATCGAATACATGATGTCGACGAGTTGCGTCACCGAATTGTGGAGGTATGGGATGAAATGGATCAGCGCATCATTGATGAGTCAGTCAGGCAGTGGCGTAGGCGTCTTCGCGCGTGTGTTACTGCCCGAGGGGGTCAATTTGAACATAAACTGTAACTTTCTTCCTATTCAGAACTGATTCCTCTATGTTCACTTAAAATTTTTTTGACATAAACCGATATTTGACGGAGTTACAATTAAATATCTAGGGGTACGTTTTTTAATGAATCACCGTGTATACCTTTAACTAGCTACAGCTGTATAACTTTGTTATCGATCCTGCTTTTTGCACTGCTGGTGTTCCTCAAGGATTTGTACTTGACGCCTTTACTTCCAATCTTCAATTCACCAATTAAATGTCAAACCAATTGCTTTGGAGTCCAGTTGCTGATGATGCATTGCTCTCTCATCCACTGATTTATCCTGCAATTTGGAAAGGGCCTGTCTTCAGTGCATGCTACAAAGTGCATGCTTAAAAGTGCATGCTGCAAAGTGCGCGCTTAAAAGTGCATGTTATAAAGTGCATGCTTCAAAGTGCATGCTGCTAAGTACGTGCTTAAAAGTGCATGCTACAAAGTGCGTGCTTCAAAGTGCATGCTGCAAAGTGCATGCTTAAAAGTGCATGCTACAAAGTGCATGCTTCAAAGTGCATGCTATAAAGTTTGTGCTTCAAAGTTCATGCTGCATAGTGTGTGCTACAAAGTGCATGCTTCAAAGTGCATGCTATAAAGTGCATGCTGCAAAGTGTGTGCCTAAAAGTGCATGCTACAAAGTGCATGCTTCAAAGTGTATGCTACAAAGTGCATGCTTCAAAGTGTATGCTACAAAGTGCATGCTTCAAAGTGCGTGCTTCAAAGACCCACTGTTTGATAAATACTGAGTAGGGCATTTGGTATAAGCAAGGAACCAAGATAAATATAAAGCAGTGATGTTTGATTAAAGCCATCACCTACACTTATTCACTTCTCATTCTAACATTGACCTTGCTGACTCTGTTGCTCTGCTATCAATTATTACTATTATTATTATTATTATTACCCAAATTTGATACCGCCTTCTTCCAACATCTTTTTGCTTAGAACTGCACACACACGCCTCGACGGCGCAATTGCAGTTGTACTGCAGAGCAATGTTGCGCGAAGGACTCGCTCAAGGTCCCTACACAGTGACTGACGCCCCGGACGAGGCTCGAACCCGCGCGCTCAGCACACACTGAACGTTACGGGCTGACCGCTCTAACCGATCAGCCACTGTGCCACACCAATACTAATCTAATCTAATACTGCTGAAGCACGTAGGGTGACTCTGGACAGTGATCTCGCATTTCAACACCCACTTAACTGGGTGCCTTTTCTTGTGCAAACGCCCTAACCCTACTTGGGCAACTGCACTGGTGTCCAGTATAGTTCAGAATGAGCTTTAAACTAATCTGTTTGACATTTGGAGTACAATGGACTGTACAGTATGCAAGAGCATCTCATAAAGTAAGTAAGTATCTTCTTAATGTAAGCAGTGCTACCTGTCTATAAATGTTTAGTAATTGTTTACACATCTGTAATAATGTCGTTTACAATGTTTACATTCAGATGGTCACATGGAGAGTACTGGAATGGCAGTTGCTATAACATCTCTCATTCCTTCATTTGTGACATGGATCGTAAGTAGAACGTTGTATGTATGTATGTAAATATGTACTGCACTTCAGAAAATACGTAAACACGTGTACACTCCACAGAACAAGTATTTCACCCTGGGTTAGCTTTAGCGGTTGTCTTCGACACCGCAGGCTAATTGAAACGTCTTAACGGATAATTGCACCTTGTGAGCAGCGCAAAGTTCTGACTTGTTGACATCACGGGCCAGTCTTCTCGCTATATACAGTGCTACAACGAAGTTAACCTTCTCAAGCGCTGTAATGGCCAAAAAGGGTTTCAAACAAGAAGATCTGATCGGATGCATACAGGACGAAGAAGTAATAGAAGTATTAGTAGCACGCCTTGAGGATCGACTCTTGCCAATATTTAAGTGAATGTTTCAGTCATTGGCCAAAGAATTCACTGCTACACTAAAAACTATGGTCATAGAAATCGCCGAGACTTCAATGAGGAGCTTCAAGCAAAAACAAGATGCAAGACACGAGAAAGCCGAGAAGGAAGTTGTTCTTCTAAAGACTAAAGTCAATGAACTTGAAAATCAGTCGAGATTAAACAACCTGATAGTCTTTGGAATCAATGAGAGCTCAACCATTAAGGACAAACATTCAACTCACCAGGACCGGACAGAAACGAGCAATGACATCATTCACTCAATAGTCAAGCTGTTCAACGAACGACTTGGCTTGTCGATTAATGAATCCGACATTACTTCCGCTCGCAGATTGTCTGGAGGCTCAAAGGGTTAGAGCGGACCTATACTAGCATCCTTTCCTAGTAGAACTACTCGCAATGCGATCTATTTTGCCCGTGGACGTCAGAAGGGATCTTCTGATGGTAATCGGATATACATCAATGAACATCTAACTCGCTCCAATGCTGCGATTTTCGCTGAAGCAAGGAAGCTCGTGAAACAGAACGTACTCACCTCTTCCTGGACCAGAGAAGGACTGGTGTATGTACGTCACTCAGCTGATGTCAATGAGAAACCGAAAAGGATATCTTCATCAAAAGACATGGAGAGAGTAACTGCGGGTGCCTCGTAGATTCTTACACGGATACTCTACTTTTGACAAATCCTTTAAACCACAACTTCTGACTGAACTGCAGTGGAATCGAAAATCGCCATCTTCGTACTCAGGTCTTAGATGCTGTTCATCTATATATCAACCATTTCTTATTAGTTTGTGTTTTGACTTATGGCTTAACTTTGTTCCCATATATCGCAGATTGTCTGGAGGCTCAAAGGGTCAGAGCGACCCTAGTCTCTAGTCTCATTCTTATTAAGTATAATTATCGGCTTTGATAATAACCCAAGACTGAATGCCACCATCTGAATGGATTCAATCCAGCAGTTTTTTCTCTATTATGCATAAAGGCATTATCCTACTCTTTAAATATCTTAGCTGATGTCGTTTGCCTAGAGCTGTGTTATTTTGATTTGACTTTGTTTCGTGTTAGACAGTGACTTTTATAGTTTGTGTTTATGACAAATGGGTTACGCTGTTTTCATTTTCGCTTCAATGCCATTTATGCAAATGCACACTTGCAGATGATGTTGATATCATAAAATGTTCGCTTTGCACTAATCAATACCACTCTTCGCACTTTACTTCTGTCTCCTGTAGTAACTCATGGTTTTGCACTGAATGCATGTTACATCTGTTTCCTTTTAACCACTTGTCTAATGAAGCCGAATTTAGAGAATGTATCAATTCATACAGGGATGTAGGCCTAACAAACTCCAATGGGATGAGACTAAATGAGGGACCAGGCCTGGAGTTCTTCACTGAGCTTGATGATGTTAGACCCTTGTTAAATAACCTGGACTTAGACCCAGATAATAATTACTACTTAGACAGACCTGAACAAAGTACATATAGTACCTCTGCCTCCCTGTTGGCTGCTAGTCAAAGGAATAAAGATCTGACCTCTCTATTGCATGTCAACTGTCGTCAACTGTCCTAGTATATCCTCTAAATTAACTGCACTAGAAAATTTACTAGCTATGTTATCAATGGACATACTTGCAGTAACTGAAACATGGCTTGGTATTGAATCTGCTAACCTAATTTCTATACCTGGTTATAATTTTGAACACCGATGTAGAACTACGGGAAAAGGAGGTGGGATTGGTTTATTTATCAAGAACACATTAACTTATCAATTGCATAACATACCATCATGTTCTGATCACACAACATATGAATCGTTGTTCTTACGATTCCCAAGACCAGGAGGATCGTACTTTCTAACTGGATCTGCATACAGGCCACCTGGCCCAGATTTGGAGGCATTTAACAGGGAATGGGACTTGCTACTATCATCAATTCAATTCAAAAATGAAGATATGTATATCTTGGGAGATTACAATATCGATTTACTAAAAACCCAAAATCATGGACCTACTAATAATTTCCTAAACACGATGTCGTCACATCACCTCTAACCAGTCATTACCCAACCTACAAGAATTACTCCAACATCTGCAACACTAATTGATAATATATTCACCAATTGCATGTCTAAAATCACTGAACCAACCATACTGGTTGAAGACCTGTCCGACCATCTCCCTGTCCTAACTTGGATTGATAATAGGCCTATAACATGGAAGACCCCAATTGATAGCCTCACTCGCCGCATTGATCTCAAGTCCAAAACTCACTTCGAAGAGCTTCTATCTAAATGCGATTGGTCGGGTATTACTGACTTCTGTAACAGCGAGGAACCCTCTTTAGCATATGAATCATTTAGTCATAAGTTTAAAGACATATATGCCCTTGCCTTTCCACTTAAGCCCAGTAAGATGAAATCAGCAAGAACATTTAAGCAACCGTGAATGTCACCAGCTCTCCATAAATATTCGAAAGCTAAAAACAAACTTTATTTAGCATTTATTAAGCATCCATCGTTGATCAACCGAAACAAGTTCACAGTTTACAGAAATAAATACAAAGCGCTATGTAGGAAAGCAGAAAGGAATTTCTATATGTTAAAATTTGCAAAGTATAAGAACGATTTAAAACAAACCTGGTGTACTATTAAATCAATACTAAAAGTAAAGACTACTGATTCATTAATTAAATGTTTGACCTGCAATGGGTCCGTTATCACTAACGAAGAGCAAATCGCTGAAAAATTCAATGCCTATTTCACAAATATAGCACTAGACCTGGTGACCAAAATTCCACCTCCTACTAATTCACTAACTTCTTATTTACCCACTCCCAGTTTATCCTTTTTTGCAATTTATCCAACTTCTATGGAAGCACTACTCTCTCTAGGTCATTCACTGAAAACCACCAGCAGTTAGGACCCAGATGATATCAATCCCAGTCTTATCAAACCATTGCTGCCTCTTATTGCCATACCGTTAACAGATATTATTAACTGCTCTTTGAGAATTGGCATAGTACCTAGCCCACTAAAGATAGCTAAGGTGACACCTATTTTTAAACAGGGAAATAAAGATGATGTTGTTAATTATAGACCAATTTCTATTTTACCCTAATTTTCGAAATTATTTGAAAAAGTTATGTTTGTGTGTGTCTATGATTACATCAACAAGGTATACTGTGCCCATTTCAACACGGTTTTCAACCGGGCCATTCCACTGTAATGTCACTACTTAATATACAGGATAGTATATCGGCCGCAATAGGTCGCAACAAATATTCTCTAGGCATATTCATTGATATTGCGAAAGCTTTCGACACAGTTAATCATGATATCTTACTTATTAAGCTAGAAAACCTTGGTATTCGTGGCATAGCACTTAATTGGTTCAAAAGTTACCTTACCCATCGATATCAGCAGGTAAAATGTAAGGACTTTATACCATCGCTCAGGCTACTAAAATATAGAGTCCCGCAAGGCTCCATCTTGGGACCATTACTGTTCGTAATTTTCATTAATGATCTGCCTAATGCTTCTTCCATGCTTCAATTCTTGCTATTTGCTGATGACACAAATATCTTTGCTTCCCATAAATCCTACGAAAAATTATTTGAAATAGTTAATCATGAACTAGAGAATGTTAGTGACTGGTTCAAATCAAATAAGCTCTCATTGAATGTCGCTAAGACAAACTACATTTTATTTAGTTCCCACCGCAAATAGATGCCTCAAATCCAAGGAATGCTTAATTTAAATAACATACCAATACCGAAAGTCGTAACAACCAAGTTCTTGGGTGTTCAAATTGATCAACACCTTACATGGAATGATCATGTACAACACATTTCAATTAAAATTTCAAATAATTTAGGATTAATGGCTAGGGTCATGCACCTGATTCCACCAAGTACACAAATAAGCCTATACTACACAATGATCCACCCTTACTTAGCGTACTGTAACGTCATCTGGGCTTCAAACTATCCTTCGAGATTAAGACACCTTAGTATTATACAGAAGAGAGCTATCCGCATGATCAACGGTAGCCACTTCCTTGCTTCATCTCAACCCATCTACAAAAAACTTGGTATTTTGACTATTGAGCAATTGACCACATACCAAACCCTTGAATTCATGTATAAATATACTCACAGTCAACTACCCGCTGTGTTTAATAACTACTTTCCCTCCCTTTCTGTTATAAACCCATACAGTCTACAATCCTCCGCCAACTACAGACCTGTGTTTTCCAGAACTAATACACGAATGTTTTCAATTAGATACTTCGGCCCAAAGGCTTGGAACAACCTACCAGAGGAGATACGTTCCTGGAAAAATCTCTGTTCTTTTAAAAAAAAGAATACACGAATATTTGAACATTTGAATATTTGATCTATTCAGGTTATGTGTGCACCTATAGATATATAAACTTATTGTCATTATGCACATAGTTAACTAGTTAAGAATTTTTTCCATGTTTCAATGTCATATCAGCTGCCACAATTACTTGTCGTATTAGGGTGACCCGACTACGGGACTTGTGTCCTTTTTGGGGTTTCTTCCTTGTTGGCTCCTTTTCTGTAAAAAATCAAGATTTGAATTATACTTGTAGTACTTGCTTGGATCAATAAAAACCAGTTGTTATGTTATGTTATGTAAATTATGTATGCTTTATGAATGAATGAGTTTATGTATACAACTAAATGCTTTTATAGTATTGCAATGTAAGTGGATCGTGAAGTTTCTCCTCGTTGGCATAATGATGTTAACTTAACATTCATTATTAGGACAAGTCTATCTATTAGCATATAATGCTAAAATAAAGTCACCTCTGCAGACTTTGATGTAAGCACTTTCAGATGTTCATAAAAGGTGCCATATAAATGTTCATATGCATGCATACATACATGTGTATAGGACTTACACTTATGCAAGACGAACACAACCAAAGTGTACACTGATCATAGCAAACTAGATTGATTGAAAACATAATCATGAAACACGCAGTGTACATCCAAACTGCAGTATAGATGTATTTCTCTGAATCAACTGATGCATGCTCTGTATGATTTTGGTTATTTATTTATTAGCTGGATGAGCCTGCTAAACAGAATGATCTGAAGCTGAGGTCATGTCTAACAGAGAACCGGTTAACGTCTTCCGGGCAATTGCTGTGTTTTAGTAATGGTGCTTCAATGAGTCAGTATGATGGACGATTTCCAGCTGTTCTCAGAAATGGTTTGTACAACAGAACTTCTGTGATACAGGCAAAATTGTTGTCGCTGTGTCCCATGATGTCAGCAAAACTAATCAGCAAAACTTTGGTATATATGTATATGTATATATACATATACATATATATATATATCGAATATCAATGGACCATTGTCAAGAATTCGATATATCCGAGGTTCAAATGCGTGAAATAGGATGTTATGCTCTATCAGATTTGATGCGTGTTATGTTATGTAAATCTAAGAAATTGTGTTTATTGCCATGCAAAAGGCATGTCAGAGTGGCTCTGTTTATTCAATTTATTTGTATTCTGAAGGCCCACTGTTTGATAAATACTGAGTAGAGCATTCGGTATAAGCAAGACTTCAATAAAGGCATGTCGATAAACAGTTTGTGCGTGTCTGCATTGATTGTGGCCAAACCGTTTTTCTGCTTTTCTGTATAGCTGGCAGTTCTATATATACTGTTTAAGAATAGATGTCACATAAGATGTCATTATCACAGATATCAATAGCTGGGGCACCCGGCCTTGCCCGGGTTGAGACAGGAATTTTGGACCTGGGAAGGAGGAAGATGGCGAGTTCACCAACCCCTGTGCTGGGTATCCTAGGTGTTCCCCAAGTGAACGACGAAGGTTTCGAGTGATGCATAAACACACAGACAGACACAGAATCTAGATATACATGTAAATAAATAGTGTTTATACACATTGTGTATAGACACTGATATGTACAAAGTACATACCCACCTGACCAACTGTGCATATGATACTGTATACCTGCTACCTGTACGATATCTTGCAGTTGTTTTGTCGACACGCTCCTGGCAAATGAGAAGGAAACTTTGCTTTTATGGGTGTGGCGTAGGTGTGGTGTAGGTTATTAGCCCTGGAGACCAGGAAGAGGTTGGCCTCGGGACAGAGGTGTAGCTAGGGTATTTTGCGCCCGGGGACAAACTACAGAATTGGCGCCCCTTTTGGGGGCCATCCATACATGACGTCTTGCGCCTTGGGGAGGGGTGTCACACAATTGTGACGATGTGTAACGAGGGAAAAGAGTTCAAAGAAATGTGATATCACATCATCACATCAAAATTCATAATTTTATTTTTAAACATTTGCACAATTAAACAAGTTCCACTTATTTAAAAGTAGTTGTTTACTACAATTTAGCAACAATAATAATGATTAGCCTACTGCATTCTTAATTGTCGAACTGTTTACTTTTATGCTCGGGCCATTTATACGTGACTGTCATAGACAGTCTGTAAAAAATGATTTTTCTTGATTTAACTGTCGCAAATTGGTCAATGACGTCATCAAAATTTGTTTTATCCCATGTTTCTCGTTCGAGGCTTAGAAGAACAGAATCGCTGAGACGATCTTGTTCCATTGAAGCTGCAAATACGATAAAATTAGCTTCAATTTGCTGTAGGATGGATCACAGCTTGCAACTGATTTGGAACTACGACATGATATTATGTCGCCTCTTAGTGATGACAGATCAGTGGGGCTTGGGGGTGCCAAATCATGTGTGACAACCTGTTTGTAATGAGGATTTTGGGGGTGCCAAAATGTAATCTTACTAACTTTTCTGGGATGAATTAGTTTGTTTCGAAATAAAAAAGAATAGTTTTAATCCTCATTTTGGCGCCCCCTCCAACTCGGCGCCCGGGGACACGTGTCTCCCTCTGCCCCATGCTACGTCTCTGCCGCGGGATTCACCAATTGCCCCTCTGCTGGGTGTCCCAGGTGTTCTCTGAGCCAATGGCAAAGGTTTCGAGTCAATAGCTCTAAAACTGTGGAAATGCATAGCCAGACCGAGGGACATACAGAATCTTTTCTTCATTTATAAGATCATTTGGTATGACCTGTTGTAGAGGCTAATTATGTTGTTGGACTGGAATTTGACTGATAGACACAGAAAGGCTGAGGGAAGAGACCCTGAGACCTGAGCGCAATGAATGGACCAGTGGTTGCTGTTATGAACCTGTTTTTGGCTGAGCAACCAAAGTCAAATAATAATAATAACATTGAACACATTTTATAGGAGATCAATGAAGCTGTTTATGTTTTAGGTGAGCTGTGCATTTATGAGAATGTTGTTGCCTTTACGCACAACCGTTCTAGTTGTGTTCTTCTACCAATTTCACAACTGAAGTCAATTTGCTTCTTTGATGGTGTAAGATTTGTTACTTCAATCAGTAATTGATATAATTATATAATTATTAGTCTATTAATTTATTAATTAGATGTAGTTTATTTTCACAATAATTGATTTTTACTTTAATTCAAATGAAAATTTTCATTCAGTGGAATATTATAAAATAACATGTTTGACGAACAGAAACTTTTAATTTTGAATAATAGTTTAAAATGGGTTAATTATTTTGTCTCATTCTACGGATTTCTAAACTGTGGTACAAGTGTTCTGTGTTATCAAATGGTAAAACCAAAGAAACTCAACAATCTAGTTTGTGGGAAAAAATTTTGAACTCGAGAAAGTGATGCTTATCTGAAAGCACTTTAAATTGCAGAAAAGAGTGGTAAAGAAGAAATCGAGACAGAATTTAAGTAGGCCTACAACATTGACAACGCAAATAACGGATGCCTAATTAGGCCCATATAATTTTATTATAGTGACTAATTGATATTTTTTGGTTAACCTCAAAATTGTCCTGGGAATTGTCCAATAGATTTACTAGTGTACCGTTTGTTTCGTAAAATTATCCATTTCGAGCACTGCACAGATGCAGGGTTGCGAGGAAAAGAAATTGACGTCACATGATTCTGCAGAGTTATGTTTGTGTAGTTCAGTTCCTACTTCTGTTTTGTATTTTATTTCGTTTTCCTTTTGTAATTGAATTTCTTTTGTTTTGTTTCTGTGTTCTTTTTTAGGGAGCAATGAATGCTGTTGCTTTACTTGTTTTTACATATGCAGAGCAATGGCAAAGGTTTCTGCCATTATCTTTATGTTCAGGGAGCTTCAACAAAATCACCTGCTTCCTTTTGCCAAAAACAAAGGCCTACAGATCATTGTTTGCAAAAGTAAGTAAAATCATACAGGAACTAGTTTATTCCAACAAAGAGATGTTACATTTTATGAGCAAATTCCTGCAACACCACAGATGATTTTGGAAAGACATATATAAAGCAAATTTTTAGGTTTATTCAATTGTAGAACATTAATGACTTGATTTTTTTATATTGTCATGACAGTCCTATTAATTATTGTCATCATGTTCGTTGTTATTTGCCCTGATCTTCATTGTCAGATTAGCTTTGTTTAGTAAATATTGAGATAGGTGTGGTCTTGGCATCATAATGAGCTTTCAATGCTAAAAATAACTTGGTGATTTTAACACTGTATTCAAGGACATTCAAAGAAAATTGCCAATGCCCCAATAATAAGGTTTGTTCTATGTTCCAGGTTGAGAGAATAATTGTCTGTGTGTTAGTGGCACAGATGTCAGTTACAACACACTAGTCAAAGCCTCATTTAGGCAACAATTTAAAACCCAGTTTAAAAGTGAGCAAGAGGAAAAAGGTGTCTTCTTTAATTTAACTAAAACTGCTGAGGTACAAGGCTTAGATTTCCGTACTCTGATTTAGTTGAGGACAAAAGGGAGAACAGGTTTGTGTTACATCACTTTGCTGTCTCAAACGACAGTGTCATATGTGGGACATAATATGGAGTCCAGTTGACAGTGTTTCCATATGTGCTTCATTTGACCTGTCATATGTGACCCTATGTATGACATATGAAGCCAGTATTTGAGTAGTGGCATATGAAAGTGATGCTGCTCTGGGTTATTGAACATTGACACATTGTGAAATGAGATTACTTTACATGACAGGTTTTACCATCCTGGAAGAACCATGACATTGTCAAACAGTTGCTAACGATTTGGACAGAACTTCCCGAAGATCTCACGAAGCTGTTAGTAATTGGATTTCCTGCCAAAATCTTATTACTTTTCACCTCTCTACTCCTGTTTGAACATGTCAAGCAAACCTTTTCTTCAGATTATCTGTTAATTAGTAATTGTTAACTAGCGTAGCAGATAATTGAATTTATGACTAACTGGGATAAGAATGTAAAGATAATTTATTACTGAAATTTGATATCGCCCTTCTTCCAAAATTTTTTGCTCAGAAGTGCACACATACGCCTCGACGGCGCAATTGCAGTTGTACTGCAGAGCAATGGTGCGTGAAGGACTTGCTCAAGGTCTCTACACAGTGACTCCCCAGGTCGAATCCGCTCACTCAGCGCACACTGAACGTTACGGGCTGACCGCTCTAACCGATCGGCTACTGTGCCACATGATAATATGTTGACTGTGGCAAAAGTGTTCTTGTAACTTTTCTTTTCTCTTGGGCTTTTCACAGTGGGAGCGCCTCTAATGAGGTTATACTGGGAAGGATGGTCACCTTAGAAATCCATAAACAGAACACAATACTTACTGTCATGGTTGAGATTGTATCATCTCAGTAGGTCATCTTGCATGATTTGCATATCTGCATCATCATATATGTATGATAATTTAACTGGTCACATGTCTCTTTTCCATTTCAGTTGAGTTTATTGCCTTTTTGATAGATTCCTATCTGGTCAGGCCTCTAGCTACCTGTGTGATCTCCTCTGTCAAGCTGTTTTCTCTTTTGTGAATTGCTCTCTCCAGAGAGAGAGAAAGAGAGGCAGATCCCTGTGTCTTGTCCTTTGTGGCACATCAACAGACTTTTGCTCTTGTTGGTCCTTCATTGTGGGACAATCTTCTTCGTAATATTCATGCTCAGCTGGCTATGGAACACTCGAGTATTGCTACTTGGTCAATTATTCAAACCGATGTAATCACTGTGAATGCTTTGTTTCTTTAAGAGTTGCTGAATAAATTTGTCAGTGTATGGAATAATTGTCATTTTCAGTTGCAGTTTATCTCTGGTTTTTTGTGTGAATAAGAGAAATTTGGCACAGAAGTTTTGGCGCTTGATGATTTAAGAATCGAAACAATTGTAATTCATAACTTCTCTCGTACCCAGGTCAATAATGCTCCAAGTGTCAACCAATAGCACACTAGAAAACAAGACATAATTAGTTGAATGAGTACCGAGAACAACAGTATACACTGAGACACCGAGGCAGCCTATGCTGAACAAGTTGCTTGAAAATATAAGTCTTAAGCTTGGAAAAAAATGACATAAGCGACTACCAGAATGGAGAGATACAGGGAGAGAGGTCCAAATATTGGTCCAGCAATTGTAAAAGCTTCTTTAGCAAGAACTGTTCTGTTTTAATATGTATTCATGAAAATAATCAGATGACCTGGTTGAATAAGGATAAGGTTCTGTGGCATCAGGACTGACTTTTAACACTCTTGAAGTCATGAATTACAGTTCTTTACTGGAAGCCAATTCAAAAATTGAATCATCAGAGTTGATATGTTTATATTTTTGACGTATTCATTATGGTCAAGTCCCTTCAGAGATGTGGAATCATTAATTTTGTTGAGTTCTGAAGATGTTTTGAATGCTTTCTTTGACTGAGTTCTGAAGAAGAGTTGTTTTTATTTGCCCTTGCTCTATATTGGTGTTTATTTTATTGCAGTTTTACTTATTTATTTATTACCAAAATTTGATATTGCCCTTCTTCCAACATTTTTGCTCAGAAGTGCACACATACGCCTCGACGGCGCAATTGCAGTTGTACTGCAGCAAAGCAAATGTGCGCATAGGACTTGCTCAAAGTCCCTACACAGTGACTCCCCGGACGAGTTGCTCTTTGTGGTGTTTGTTTTATTGCAGTTGCTCTACATCGGTGTTTATCACTGAAATAATAAATTAGTTTTATTTTTTTAAGGCATCATCAGATCCAAGAAGAATATGTCATTACATCAAACAAGACTTCAGTCAGCCAGGCAACAAGTTTCAAAGCAATGAAATGCCGTGTACCAGAACTTAACAAGTGAGTTTTATTTGGTTTTAGCTTTCTTCAACTTGATGGTTTCGTGTATGTATTTCTTAATGTCATGAGTACAAGGGACCTGGGTAATTCTTTAAGGGGATAGAATGCTCGGATTTCTTGAGATCATTTGGTGGACTTGCCTCTTGCCAATGATTCAAGGCAATTCAATTGATTTTGGTGCTGAACTCTCAGCAGACAAAGACAATATTTATGCAAGAGATTATCTGATACATGAAGATTGACTGTACAGTTTGGCTACATGGTAGTCTAATGATCAACATGCATGACTGCCAATTCAGTGGTCAGGGTTTTAGTCTCATCAAGGACGATAAATATTTAAGGATTTCTGTTCGATTGGGGACATTGTTGTATAATGGAGTTTACATTTTAAAGCAAATCAGTGACCAGTTGCAGCTATGGAAAGACTTTTGTCCAGTTTGTTAATTATCATGATTTTTAACTGTTAGCTTAGTTTCTCATCTGATGGTCAGCTGTGCTGGAGACCGGGCAATTGCCCGTGAGCATTTGGATGCTGTGCTTGGACAAGCAGATTACGACGAGGGTGGATTTGAAGATAGTGAACAGGTAATAAATTCTGCTGTTGACCAGTTTTATCGTATTGAATTATTTCTATAGCATTGCTATTATGATGCACAGGTGTTAACTGATGGTCAATTTAAATGCAATCATAGTTTAAGCCAATTTATCAGGTTTTAAGTAGAACTTAACTAAAGTACTTTAAGCACTTTCTGTTTCTCAATGTAATTAATATAATTAAAGTTGTTATTATTCTGGGTGTTAGCAAATGCAGAGGCATTACTAAAATACTGCAAAGCTGTACTGCAACCCAGCGCGTCCACAGGTGACGGATATACTGAAGGACAGCTGTGAAATAAGTGGGATTTGTCCCTGACAAATAAGCAGTCGCAGACCAACAGCGGCAACTACACCAGGGTGCAGTAGGATGGTGAGTGGCGACACCACCTTCTTGAAAACTGCACATACCCAGTGACGGTATTGTGGCATGGCAAGATCAGGTCGCCATCATAATAAACCTGGCCCCCACTGCTCAGTGGTTACCTCAGGAGAGGAGCAGGGATAGGAGCAGGAAAACTCTGATGTTAAACCGCTACTTCGCCTCTGATCACAATAGCCGAGCCAGTCCCTAGCCTGAAAACAAGAGGAGGTTCAGTTGAATGGGTGCAGATACGCCGGCTGTAAAGAAAAAAGATGATAGCAATCCTATATATATCATGACAATGCACACCGGCTAGGACATCACACGGGCCAAGCCCAGGACTAAAAAGCATGGAGAATAATTGGTCAAATGTGCAAAATTAACACCTATGGGCATTTGGTTCTTGGATTGAATGAATGAATGTTATTATTCGATTTTAACATCCCAGCTTTTCGAGTTTCACTTCAACAGAGTGTTGCACTTCTGATTTAAATGACTATCGGTTGATGATTTGTATCTTATATAAACGGCTCTAAAGAAGCCATTAGATTAGTTTTGACCAGTGTCTTGTACTTGAGTTGTATTTGGAGTTCAGAGTTTCTTATTCTCCTTGTGAGTAGCAGGTAGAGTTGTTGCCTGTATGTGATGGATTATATTTGATGTCAGAATTGAAGGTTTTTCGGTACAAAGTTTGTGCAGAACTTTTGCTCTGAGTGAGAATATTATTGTTTGCAGATGATTCTGACTGTGATTTCTGGTACTCCTGGCAGTCACAAGGATCAATTACTTGCAAGTGCGCTTAAGGAAATTCGATACAGGGATGATGAATGGAGGATTATCCAATCAACGACTGACAACATGAGTGAAGAATTTAACCTTGCAAAGTTCCAGAAGTCATTGGGAATTACATGGAAAGAATTTAGAGACATATCAATCAATCAAAAGATAGGATTGAAGAAACTGAGGGGAATTTTACTGCTCCCTGGGTTAGTCAAGTACTAGGAAGTTGTTTCAAATATCCTGGAGTATTGCATTTAAGGTTTTAAGGCTTATACAGAACGTAGGGATACTGATCATGTATTGCAGTCCTCCTCTAAGGGGCAGGGTCCTTTGTTTCTGTGGTTCTGGTGAGAAACAAATATGCCACCAGCATTCAGCAGTCCAAAAAGCAGACAGCCGTATTTTTTATTCTGCATGTTTTGACAGTGAGTCGTGTATTTCACTAGATGCATCATTACTTAAACTCAGATATGGATATGAGAGACTGTCACATGAATTTCGTATCTACTACTGTGCCATCTGTGCATTAAAAAGTATTAAGCTATTCGATCTTAGTGGATAATCTTGATGATTATGGTCATCTTCGGTGGTAGTGCGAGAAGCATCATATGAGAAATATGCCACTTGCCAATGCGCAGAAACCTGCTTTATTTCCTGTCAGTAGGCCTAACAATGTCAAGAAACGTAGTGGTCTGTGTCGATTGTGGTTTTGCTTGCTTTATCAAACTGCATATCTATGTTTCTGTACAATTTGTTGGTGCTTTTCAAATAGGTAAAAGCATTTTCTATCGATATTGTTTTTACAGTTTCACTGATCCCTCAGACGTCATTCAAGCTATACAGACTCATCCAAATGAGGCTGTCTCAAAATGGGTCAGAGTTGGTGAGCAGATACTTGTGTGTAGGATACACTTACACCAGTGGACGATGAGATTAGCTTTTCTGGTCGTGACGCAAAGGTGTTGGCTGTAGATATCTGTTATTTGCTAATAAATTACTTCTAATGATCTGGCGACTAAACCTCAATGAAGTGGCTTCATTATTAATTTCTTTCTGTGGGTGAATTCTTGGTTTCCTATCAAGTTAAGAATTGCTGCTTGATCCCTTGTGTCTGTGTTGTTGTGATCTGTTGATTGCTTTGGTGCCTCTGAGTGGTTCCTAAAAGACAATGTTAACTAAAATAAAAAATTTTAGTCACATCATCAAAAATGCCTATCAGCCTAGAGATGACTAACTGTCTGTTAGTAGACATCAGTTTACAAGACATGTAAATAATATAACTGATTATGAAGTACGATTGTTTGATGCCATTTGAGGTATTTACCAGCAGTCATTAGATCGGATTGATGATTCTTTTATTTTTTTGCCTACATTATATTATTCTATGAAGTAGTTTTATGTACTGTGTGCGTTTAGAAAGGTGATGATTATTTACTGTAATCCCTGTACAAATTGGCAAATACAAATACTGCTGATAAATTATTGCTTGTTCCTGTTTAATATAATGTAGTCCTGATAGCTAGAAGACTTTTGACTGGATAGCTATCTGTTTATTGGGTCACATTCGGCAACACGGTTGGATCAGTTCATATGTACCAGGTCATGAATACAAATCAGTTGCAATATGTGTTTTGTTCTCCAAGGCTTACCCTGTCAGTTACTTGTTTTGAGTCACCCTTGTGGTGGTATGGCCACGCTACGGCATCATATACATTGTATATTGTCGTTGTTATTATTATTATTATTTGTTTGAGTCATGTATTTTTGGTATTTCACAGGTGCAGTGACAGTCTGTGTTGATGCAATGGATTGCTTCATGGATCATGTCTATCCTCTGCCTAAGTTCCTTGACTCATGCCACCAAGGATGGGTCAACAACATAGTCATGACAAACATGTCATGTGAGGTCAGTCTGCCATCATTTCTTTGGTTGTAAATTTAATGTCATAATCTTTTGTATGGCAAGAAATTGCTTTTTAAGTGATTTCCTGCAATCTGTCAAATGTTACTCTCAAGAAGAAATCTCATCATGCAATTTTGTTCTCAACAAAAACATTTTTTAAATTGGTTATTAAAAAATTTCCTGCTTCAAACAGTTGGATAAGAAGAAACAGAGCAAGGAAGAAGAAATATTGAGTGAAAAATTGCAGGAAAAGGAGGAATTGCCATGACGGGAAGATGGATTCAAAGAAAAATTGGAAAACGACTTGGATAAAGATGAATGAGTAAAATTGGAAGAAGTATTGTAATAGGAAGGAGACTTGGAAGAAGAAGAAGGAGAAGAAGAAGACGAGGACAATGAGGAAACGAAGGAGGAGGAAGAGGAAGAGAAGACAGTAAGATAGATTTCAATGTTATGGTATTGGGTAAATATTTGAGGAGGAAGGAGGAAGAGTAGAGCTGTACCGATATCGCTTTTTGCCGATTATGCTGATACCAATTATTGCCAATTATTCGTTTGCCAATACCCGATTATTTAGCCGATTATTTTACCGATTATTTCATTGTGTTTCCCAAGATGACTTGCCAATTTGGCCTAAAATGACATGATTGTGCCCAGGGTAATTAAGCAGGCACTATGACTCACTCTGTGCAACAGGCTACAGTTGTAGACACTTTCCCATGGTACTAGCAGTCTAGCACAATGGTTACTGGGTTGTGTCAGGTAGAAGCCCGAGTTCCACACGCTATGGAAAGCGACCGGAATGCTGTCCTTCACAGACCCAATTATTTTGCTGTAGTCATTTTGCTCTTAAAGACTGAAAATAATATAAAATGAAAAAAAATCTTTAATATCGGCGCCAATTATCTTGCAGATATCCGATATTGCCGATATCTCTATAATCGGCCCGATTAATCAGCCGGCCGATTAATTGGTACAGCTGTAGGGAAGAGGAAGCAATATTATAAAAGAGAATCTTGCTTCTATAGAAATGCCGTGCATTTGGTCAAAATTCCATCATAGTTAACCCAATTCTCATAGGAAATGTGCCTACTCTCTTACATCTGAAATAAGGAGTTAGAAATTATTATTGTATTTCACCATTTTTGAAATGATTGAAGCTTCTAAATGTTTGTGAAGTAAAATCTTTGTTAATGTTGCAACTGATTAGAATGGTAAGGTATTTAAATAAAATGTAACATCTGTTCTTGTGATGCTTCTAAATCCATATAATAATGTTAAAATGACTTAAAATTTATTAAGTAGTTAAAACTATGCAGGACTGATCAGCTTAAGTTGTGTTTGATAGGAGGATCTTTTGAACACAGTTCAACGTCTGCTTCGCTCAGCAAATTCAGATGTTGTGTTTCTCTCTGCTGACAAAGGAAACCTCAGCAGGTCATTCATCAAATCATTTTGATGATTTGTGTCTGTCTGTCTTACAGTCTGTTTGTCTATGTGATACTGGTTCTTGCTGTGCAGGAGATAGCAGACCCATATATCCTGCTTTTAGTTACTATCTTCCAGTCTCCTATATGCAGAGTTTTTTAGTATTCTGATAATCAATTGATAAATTAGATTTGATTAATTGTGGGTATTTTTCAAAACACTTGATTTATTGCATTTTTAGTTTTAAATTGTGCTCTGTCTAATTTAGAGAGAGAGATTCAGAATATATAAAAAACACAGACAATGACTGACTGTGACAGAAAGACAGACATATCTATACTTAGACAGGCATAGTGTCATGCAGGCAATGAACAGGCAAATGGATGTTGAACAATGTGCAACCAGATCTCTTTGGTACATTAGATTGCCTTCCAATCCTCTCAACAGTCAACATTGATTAAATGCACCATAGCAGCTCTTCTGCCTTCTGAACTTGGTCTACTATCAATGGGACTTGAATCGTTACTTGGCATCTCTGGATAATAACCTGTCTGACCTGATGCAGTGCTAATTAGTGAGCTGTGCTCTGCAATTAGTGTTTAAATGGTTCTGTTGAAATAAATGCTGCCAACTACTGTTCTGTGTTGCCTTCACTGTCGCGAGAAAAAAGCAACTTTAAATGAATAAGAAATATTTATATCAAATAAATTGCAAGAGTGATTGATGAAAAAAGATTGAAAATTGTCAGTGTATTTCTTTGCTTTTAATTGGTCTCATTATGTAATATGTATTTTATGTTGAGATCGTGTTTATCCAATGAGCATGAGTTAAGTCATTATGCATTTGCTTGGTAAGTATGGCAAAGATAGTTAGCAACTTATTCGTAAATTGGGCTGTCTTTAGTCCTTCCAAAAGTAAGCCATTGCCAATTGGAGTTATGGGCTTTAAATAGTAAAGAAATACTTTTGTCACATTCATGAGTCAAAATAAGAATTGGCTAACAGTGGATTTCGTGTTTTCATCTGGCTCAAATGGTTTTGTGATTGTTTTCATGAACAGGGTACAGGACCTGGAAGTCGTGTTGTCAGACAGTGCCTTTATGACTTCATCTCTGATCAGGGCTAGATATCTGTCATGCCCTGGATGGTTAGTCCTGACAATACAATTTAGTTAGCTTGGCCGACATTTCTGCTGTTTCTAGTCAGAAATAAAAACCAAAATCAGAGATGTTATTATGCTTCTCCTGTTTATGTTGAAAATTGACTGATTGGTTTACTTGAGTTATTTGGCTTCTGTGGTATTTGAAAGTTGTTAGTTGTGTGTTTTAACTAATGAGTTCTGACCAGTGAGTTGAATGAACAATCAATTGATTATGTTTATCCTTCATCTGTTGTGAACTATACAGAAGGCATTCATTTTATTTTCAAAGACATATGAGTTGACAGAGGACTAATTGATTGGTCCTAAACAGTGATGTTTTCCTTAACGTGAAGTGAAATTAAAACGAAAATTGTTGATTTCTGTTTAAGTAGAACTGAAACTGAAATGGAAATTATTTCAAGAACGGAAAGTGAAATTGAATGGAAATCAATCACTTGGAACGGAAATTAGAACGGAAACGAAAATTTATTTCAGAACGAAAATTACTTAAATCTTTTAAAATTTACTTAGGCCTGTCACGACTGTAGCTTCCTGACCAACGAGAGAGGGTGCCACTCACACCAGATGCTCACCAGATTTCGAGAGAGAGAGAGGCCGATAAGACACCATGGATTGCCTCTGATCATCAGCAGATTCGCCATGCGGCTCATGATCCGTTCCCAGAGGTGGTTGACAAAAATCTATTAGAACTCTTAGGGAAGGTCGTAAAACTCTGGACCATTGGACCGGTCAGTCAGAAGATGCTCGAACGGAGGACGCCCGACGCTGACATGAAGCGATGGGGAACATGAGGCCCCTCGACCAATCAGAGACACGCATGGAGGAGCAATCGGGGGGTCGACGTTCGGAACTCTTAAGCACGAATGAGGTGTGTGGTGAGTCTGGTGACTCCTCGAGAAAAACCACTTCAGGCCCACAGCCTTACTCAGTTACTTTTTGCCACCCAGTTTTATGTAGAACGACTTGCATGTACTTTTAGATTTTTGTCCAATAAACTTTGTTCCAAGAAACCTTGACTGTGTCACAAGGTCAAGATGCATTTGCGGCTCGGTTGCACCAGTACCTACAAGAAATCCCCAACACAGGCTGTAACGATGGCCTTCAATTTTGGAGGGACAGACAGCAGATCTATTGAATGATTGCCCCACTTGTAGAAGACCTTATTGCAGCTCCGGCTTCCCAAGTCTACGTAGAAAGAATATTTTCTGTGTGTGGGCTTCTAACAACTGGACGAGGGAACAGAATTAGCAAGTCACTGAAAATTAAACTTTTTTTAAAAATATAATAAATGCCTCATGGATTAATTTTGCTAGAACCTGGCTCCATTTGACACTTGTGGTAAAGTAAAAAGAAGTAGAACTGAAATTAGTTTCCAACAAGAACTGAAATGTGAACTTAAATTATTTAGACAACTGAATTTGAAGTAGAACTGAAATTTTTTGAAGGGCTGTAACTGAAATAGTAGTGAAATTGAGGACATTTGAACTTAAATAGAATTAAAATTAAAATTATTTCCTGAAGTAAAATATCACTGGTCCTAAACCTCTGTGAGATTCCCCGTGATTTTTTGCCTAAGGCTGCGATCATATATTGAAATGCTTGGTGATCACACGCAAACAATTTGCTCAAAATCACTAAAACAAAGTCCAACCTATGATTGTTGAAATAAATCTGCTGATTTGACCACTCTGTCACTCATATTTAAGTATTTAACGTATGTATTTAAACAATAATAGTAGTAGTTATGTGATTAATTAATGGAGTTCATCAAATGGGTCATAATTGATCCAAATATTCCACTACTAAAAGTAAATACCTGAACAGAAATTCGAAAGTCCTTGAAGGAAGACAAGTTCTCAAATTGAATTGCAGGTTTCACGGCCAGTATGAAAGTGGAAAAGCTTTACCAGAGATGACTGAAGTTCTTCTTGAGCTTTCTCAACCACTGGAACGATCGAGGCTTCTCAGTCGTCTTTATGGTAGTAGCCCTGTGAATTCTTTTTCTCATCCTGTTCATTCTAAGATACCTGAACTCTGAGCCAATCAAGCTAGTTGGAATTAGATATGTGACACCAATGTTTTGCTATAATTCCAGAAGTTTCACACTCCTTTACTGCCAGAATGCTAATAAATATGTAATTAAAATTTTGATAAATATTTGACACATGTGGGTCCCGTGTCGGCATGATAGTAGGGTCTTTATAAATGATCAAATACCATGCAATCTCAGCTTTAGCGATGTCAGAAATCAGCAAGAGTAGAAAATTTGTCAAAACGCAAAACAATTACAATGCTTAGATAACTAGAAGAGTCGCCAGTGGCAGACATCTGCACCCATAGAGATAGAGAGACAGTAAGAGAGACAGAGACAGAGAATGAGAGAAAGAGAAATAGAGAGAAGAGAGAGAGAGAAACAACCAACCCTAATAAGTTTCCAACTAGAGTTGATAGATAACAACAGGTTGATGACTCTGAAGGCACGCTCTGCATTGATCACATCACATGCACCTTCACATCTGCTCACCCCTAAAATACAATGACAACCTCTGATGCGATGAGATTTTTTCATCATTGTAATTAATTTTTATTTTCAGGTCTCAAGTCCAACTTGAAGAGATATCCATTTCAAGGCAACATTTACTATGTTCGTGGACTGATATGCTTTACAGGCACGTTTTTCTCTTCTTGTTACGGTGATACTGCATAAAGTTTCTCATGAGTTCATTACGTGAGGCAATGCAAATGATGCTGTTTGCGCACTTTCTATCTAGCTACCTAAGCAAGCAATTCGTTTACCTTCTTCTGAGGTTTCTTTTGCTCTTAGGTTAAATAAATAACATGATTTTTGATTGAAGTAAGGTTGATTGAATGACTTACATGTATTCATTAATTTATTCTGCTTCCACATTTTCTATTATTAAACGGTCAATTTCTACAGCACCGTAATGCAGCCATGTCGCTACGAGGTGCTTCTATGTAGCTACTTAAGGAAACAATTCATTTACCTTCTAAGGTTCTTTACTCTAAGCTGAAACAAATGACATGATTTTTAAAAATTGAAGTAAGGTTGATTGACTGACTCATTCATTAATTGATTTCTCAGAGGACTGGTTGTTTTCACATTTAATTATGGTAATTGATTGACTAACTGCCTAATTGTATTGATTGTTTGATTCTACCCACGCAATCAAGATTATTTGTTTGGTCATTGGACAACTGAACTCTTGCTGTGCTATGAACCTTAAGGCTTACCCAGTGGCTTATCAAAGCAAGGCTTTAGAGTGTGTTTGTGTCTATTTCTTCAGCCCTGCTCTGATGTTGTTCAGGTCTTGCAGATCCAAACCATACTTTTCAAAGTGCCTTTCCTGCATGGTCTTACTTATGGTCTTGGTTGATGTCTGCGAGCATGAAATGTAATTGGAAAAAATGCAGTTTTGCTTAGAAGCAACAGTGGATGTTGTGTTATGGTGTTGCTATAGATTAGGGATGAACCTCTGGTCAGCCGACGTTTCGTAGTACTTGGCATATCTCAGACTCGGGACCAGCAATGGGTCCAAGTATTAATAAAATCGACATTTCCAATTTTTCGGTTTTGAATACGAGAATCAGATTTTTTTATTTGCAGAATGATAATTTGTAAATTTTTTTATTAATTTGATGCTTTCATAGTGAAAAACTGAAAATTACAAAAACAAATATATTCATGCATTTATTTACAGTTTAATGTTTACCTTTTTTTCATCCAATATGGCAAACAGTTTGATTAACCTTTTAATGACAAGCGTTATTATGCCTTACGTTTTACTACGCGCTGGTCGTTAAAGGGTTAACGTGCCGAGCGCTCCATACAGCGTGTTTGTAAATTGTCAATAGGTAACCGGAGTCATAAAAAGTATGTGAACTGCAAAACTAAAAATCAAGAGAATATGACTTTTTTTAAATATTCAAAACTCAGACTTGGTGCAGCTCACAGATAAAAATTGGTAGCAGGAAATAGACACTCAGTTCATCCCTGCTATAGAAGTTTTTCAGATTAGATTGGATTATTAAAGATTTTCGTAAAGTGATTTTGTTGTGGATCACTGAGTATTCTACTTCTTCTTTCCTGTGTAGATTCTACACAGATGCAAGACTTAACGTATTCCACTCTGTCTGGTCATTTGCGTGTCATGCCAGCATCATCTGAAAAGCAGGGAAACAGAACGCTCAATGGCCACTTGGCAGTGATTGGATGTCGGCTGAAAGAAAGGCGACTAAAGGATTGGTTAAAAGAATGCACCAAACAGGTAGAACAGAAACGTAATTTCTTGCTTTCCTGCCGAAATCAACATATTGAGTTGATTTATTTGGACCGTTTGGTGGCCTAAGATTACTTTATGTGTCCATTTTAAGCACAATTATTGTCTGTCATAGACTCAGGTTGAAAGCAAAATTCTTTGTGGTGGAGGGAATGTACATACTGACCTTTGCAGACAATTAGATTACTAATATTTCTTTTGTTTTGTTTTATTCAGAGACAAGAGAAACCTCTTCGAACCAGAGATAGCCTGACGCAAATTGAAATTCGAAGAATACATGTTAGCTAAGCTAATGATTATATTTCAGTTTTCTGCTACTGTTGAGCAATTGGCAATCACATCGGTGATGCATTTGTGAAGCTTTTCTGTTAACACTTTTGATGACAAAAGTGTACTAAAAACGACTTCGAAACCAGTGAGGCTTATCATCGTCAAAGTGTTAATGACCAACTACTCAGCGCATTTAGTTGATGGCAAGTGATGTGTTTCGTAGCAGTGCTAAGCAAGCACAAGAGGAGCTAAGAATGTGTTTCTTTAAAATACTGATGAACAGAACTGAATGTTCTTCATTTGCAGAAGGAACGTCGTTTGGAAGAGCTTCCAGAAGGATGGTTCTACAATGGAAACCAGTTTGTATCACTCGATGGACAGAGGTCTGATATTCATCCGAGTATCCTTTCCAGTGATTAGTGCTGCCTTTGCTTATGAAATTAATTTTTATGACTTGAGGATATTTGTAAGATTTAAGAAATGAAGATCTAGATTTATGAAATGGGTCATGGGCAGAAAGCAATCTGTTGAGTTGATATGTTGATCTGAATTTCATTGAATTGATATGTTGATCTGGATTTCATTGAGTTGATATGTTGATCTGGATTTCATTGAGTTGATATGTTGATCTGAATATCATTGAGTTGGATTGTTGATTTGAATTTCGCTAACTGTTTAGCTGTTGTCATTTTTGCCAAGTGTGGTATGGTACTAAAAGTACCTTTTTAGTCATTTTGCAACCACATCATAGATATAATATTGCATTTTTATGGTGCCTATGCAAGAGGAGTTCATCAAACAGCAATATTACATTACAACAGTGGTTCTCAACCGTTGTGCAGCGACACAATGGTGTGCCGTAAGGTACTGCCAAGACTAGTGTGCAAATAAGAAAATCAAATAAGAAAATAAGAAAATCAAATTCAAAATCAATAAAAATCATATTTGAATAAAGCTAAAATATAATCTATCTATTTTAATGAAAAATTAAAATGTTTCTGTTTATCGGTCTGTTAATATTTTTTGTATTGATCTAAAATTCTAAAAAATATAATCTAAGCTTTTGCTCAATTTAACACTTTAGCTGTAGCTGCTGCTAACAAAATGTATACTGTCTGTCTGGTCGTAAAGTTAAAGTAGAACTACTGCGCAGAACTATTGTTTTAATACCAAGATTCATTGGCAACATATAGCCTAGCATTACTTAATAATCAAATTATTAAATATTTATATAAAATTTTAAATTATTTTGTGTAGCTTATTATTAAAATGTTATAATTTTTTTAACTTATTGCTGGACTAATTTCCTGCAATAAAAACCATGTCACAATTTTCCCAATCTATCATGTGTAAAATATCCGCCATTGGTCGTGTTTGGCTATAGCTGCTACGCTGTACGCTTGCCGTATGCAGTTATAACAATCGTGCATGTTGTAATCGATTTAGTTAATCGGTAAATCAATATTTTTATCAGTGATATAAATTAGTTTTAATAAAATAAATTAAAAACACTCAAATATCACTCTGACATTGATTGACATTTAAACAGGTCTTGCAAATTACAAAAGTCTTGTTAACACCGATACCTTGCACAGTTAACAATAAGCTTATGTTTAACATTGTAAATGTAAAATTGGAAATGTTGCATTTCAATATGTTCAAGTTAAACTATGAAAATAAAAATTTTGTCTACTCTACTCTAATTTATTTTGAAAATTATGTAAATCTGTAAATTAGGCCTTCTTTTTCAGATGGATAATGAGCAATCGGTAAATCAATATTTTTATGAGTGATATAAAAGCAAGATTTTAAAACAGCAGCCGTAAAATTGCTCAAAATTATACATAAGAATGGTTTTTAGTTCAAATGTGCCTTGGTGCCAATAAGTTGAGAACCACTGCATTTCAAGAAGTACTTCATTAAAACTGTCTTCTTGAATCTGTTGTCATCCTAGCACATTCCTTCAAGCTGTCTTGCCCCCCCCCCCCCCAGATAACTAAACTGCCAACTTTGTCATCTGCCTTTGAGTCTTAAATCTGACAATTGCATATATTTATTTTTCCTAATATTCGTATAATGTATTCTTGACTTGCATGATTGTAATATTTATGTTAGTTATTCCTTAACAATATTTTACCAGATCTAGAGGGCTTCCTGGAACAGTACCTAGATCAAATCAACTCTGAAGTTCTTCAATACAATGCTGCCTTAAATAAGGAGGAATTCAAAGATCTCTTTGACTAAACTAATTGGTGCAAGATAAACCGTACTCTCAATGCCCTGCGTGGTCTGTATAGAGTCAATATCTTAATAAGCACTTATTTAACCGACGTCATCTAAACAGTCGTTGAGTATTATAGGAAGCTTTGAGGAATTTACAAGCCTATGCATAGTTTATTTTGTAGAGAATAGAAATTCTGTTAGAGTAATGATTTTGCTCCTTTTGCTGTCTGATCTTTAAATTAGTTGAGTTTTGCCAAATTGTTTTGTCATAGATCTAATAGAATTTTGTGATGAGGAATACATTTTTTGTTAAAATTTATCCCAGATGTAGGCCTGCGCTTTGTACAATTTCAGATGGCGGACAGACTCATTTCTTTCCAGTAGGGCCTCTCAATCTCATTCCACACAGGAATCTTCTGTGGCTTCTTATTTGTTGTGCAAGCGCCTTAATAATATCCCTTGTACAGAAACGTAATGGAATGTCAGACGTTCTGACTGCTTCCAACTGACTGCTTTCTAAGTTTCAATTAGCGTTTTTCGTTATATTGAGATTGCTTTGTGTGTAAGCCAATATTCTGTAGCCCTATGGTTCTATTGAGATTGCACTATACATATAGGCCTAATATAATGTTATTAGCCTACTCTTCCAAGAACCTGACCCACAATTAGCAGACTGCGTCTAGATCTTGCTTTGCCAATCAGCTTGAAGATTGATTTGAATTTCGGCTTTAAACGCGTCAGCGGTTGATGCTTGTGCAGCTTTGATGTAGGCTAAGCTTATGATAAGGAAAAGGAAATGATGTTGGCGTGCGGAGAAGGAAAGAGAAAACGGGAACGACCAGAAGTGTAACAAGCGGGGGGCAAGGAGGGCAGCGCCCCCAGTTTTAAAACTGGGGTTTTAGTGCTCAGTATCCCCCCCAAATCGGTTCTTTTTTATGTTTCTCCTGGCTTTTTAAGATGACTTTTGTCAAGATAATTGATGCCCCCATTTGTCAAATTTCTGGGGGCAAAATTCAAAAAGTGGGGGACAAAAATTTTTTATGTGCTTCGCATAATATTTTTTACATTATGCCCCCCACTTTTCAAAATCTTGTTACACCTCTGGGGACGACCAAGGAAAAATGGATGGACGAGATACACGAAAGAACCTGAATGAACCTGGAGGATTTAAGATATGCGACTTCAAAAAGAAAGATTTGGAGAAGTTTTGCCGTTGCGATCGCTAGAGTTCCAGGAACTGACAGCACAAGGTGACAAGGTGAAGCCTATGAGTCAGGTCCAGAGGGATATTAATTAGCAGTAGACGTAAGCTGTTAATATTATTAAGAGAGATCATAGATTGATACATTTACACATGACATAATATACGTATATCGTTATCGTATGCGTACGTTGTTGTTAGGTGAAGATGATTTTAGCTCTCACTTCCTATGTGTTTGTGTTGGGACTTTTTAAGTAATTTTTAAATTTAAACTAAAGATGGCGTAGGCGGCGCCCTACGTTCCATTGAGCTGGCTCTATATAATTGCCCCAATGACGCAGACCGTGACGGGCGTATGCGTAGATCTGACTTGAGAGAGGCAATAGGCGTGAATCTGTAAACGTCATGGTACAGTGATTTCAGTCAGCGTTACTCATCCATATTGCCCAAAAACATAGGCGTGTTTCCTTACAAACGTAACGGACGTCGACAGACAAGAAACATTTTCTACTGACTGAATTTGTTCCTTTAATACAACCGTTCAAAATGAGAGAAATATTCGTTTCGTTGCTTTTAACTGTACTGGGTAAGTTTCCTTTTAGCACTCAGGAACTCTTATATTTCGGTTACAATGTGAGGTTTGACCTGTTTTAGCCGATGTTCTCATAGGCATACTTCCTGATCTCGATAGTTTTGTAACGTATTGCCATCTAATAACAATGCCAATTCTTATCCGAACGAAGTTCGTAAGGGTTCTATTCGAGGCCTCGTGTCTTCTGAATTGCTTGTTAGTCTGATATAGGCTGTAGGCCTAATTAGACCTATAAGTGGAGTGGCCTATATATATATATACGGTTCAGGATTTTGTTGAAAGATAGTTTAAACTATGAGCAAAACCAATGAAACATAGTCTGATGTCTCTATAGCCTGTACATGTACAAATAACGATTACCGCATCCTTAAGCTGCTTTACAGACCTAAGTGATTATTATGCAGAGTCCAAGACAACAGCGTTTGGCATTGTATACCTCTCAACGCGGAGCGGTGTTAAAGTCCCGAAGCAGCAGGGCTATTAGCAATAATGGAGAAAAGTATTGCAATAGCAATACCAATACTTCCTAATCAAGAATATTGCGATAGCAATACCAATACTTTTTCTTAAAAGTATTGCGATGCCAATAGCTTACCAATACTTTTCGATAGGCTTGCCGAATTCGCTCTTAGCACGCTTCATGCGCCGATAATTGTAAGGAATTTCCCACGGAATCGCAATTGAGACAATGGCAATGTAGGCCTGTAGGCTAATAGCCATATCGCAGTTGCAATCTTCGTTTCATCTTCAATATCAACTAACTTCGAAAGCACTCAAATTTTAATTAGGGGAGCCACTTCAACCGCCGATCACAAAAGGATAGCCTATATACAATGTAGGCCTATTTTAAGTCATTTATAAACATTTATAAATTCTTTCTGTTGGCGCCAAAAACATATGGCCGAGATGGCGATTTTCGAGGCGTGACGATTAGGCCTTAATCAAGCGGACGAGATAGCCTACAGTGGAAAAATATTGCCATTTAGTATCGCTGGCGAGCTAAAATAAATTGTATCGCGTTAGGTCTATATCGACAAAAGTATTGGCAATACCAAGTGTTGCGAAACTTTCTCGCGATATTAACAGCCCTGCGAAGCACGCAGTATGCCTAACTGCCTGAAGGGATCGAGAGGATTCGAAGCTCAGCATTTTTGTGGGGCCTAATCGTCGAGTTACACACCGAGCAGACCTACTTAATCAGCAGGTTACCAGGTCCCCCAATTACCTTAGAAAATCACAATTACATTGCATTATCCTAATTGCCCTGCCTTACTAATCTGACTTATAGGGGATCGACGTACCTTTTGGCTAGGCCAAAGATTCCTTGGGCTATATAGGCCTATATACGTGTCTTGTGTCTTGTCTAACCTTAAAGCCCTTCATTTCTTTATCATTATTTTGTGGAATGGTTTGGATGAGCCAGAGCCGTTAATCCGTGGGATGAAAGGTGTTATAATTTATCCCCAATTTTAAGCGTGTGATGAGGTAGCGTGATGGAATTCCCTCCATGCATGCTCCATATACGTACGCTATCTGTATAAGCTAAGTTGTATCGTTGATATTATTATGACAAACCGTTCAAAATGAAAGAAATATAAACTGAATTTCTTTAAGCAATTGCTTGTGGGAAGTTATTCATGTGGGATTACTATCAAATCACTGGCGACGAGGCCAGCTTGCTTACGTGTAGTTAACTTTAACTTTAAGAAAGGCCTATTATTAATAGGTCTACCTGTGGCTTTCTCAACTAGACCTAAAGACTACTTTGAGGCTAGATCTATAGGCCTACACAACACAACTCGACTATTAAGACAAATTGGCCTATTGTCTAGACCTTTAGCACCAAATGCAGACGAAATGATCTGGTGAGTAAGAAACATCAACAAGTAAAACTATCGGTTAGGCCTACAATTTTACATTTAATTCAACAAATGGCTGCTGGCAGTTCTGTCAATACCTATTCAAAGCTTGATTCAGCGCATTCTAACATAATTTATAACTTATTGTTTATAGGTCTTGGATTCAAGGCAAGAGCCGATTACCCCAGCAATGCACGTAAGTCTATCCACGACCCTATACTCATACATCAATCTGTAATAATTAATCTTTTGAGATGCTTGAAGGCTGTGGTGGTTAATAAGCGAAATAGACGTCAGGGCAGAATATATGTTATTATTCAACTAGTCATACTTACCACGCCCACTGGAACCAGAATATGTTACCTTAATTAATATATCTCACGCATGGGAAAGTCCAAACCTTTCAATTTAGCATAGACTGAATTTGAAAAATACGTCGGCACTATGAGAGCTCTTTGTGACCGAGACACATTAAAAGCACCATGAAATATGAAGCACCTGTCACTGATATTACATACATTCTGAACAGCTGCGACACTTGCGCCTGAAGACAAACTTGATCTGGACTTTGCTCCTGAGTATGTGGCTCTGCTGGGAATGGGAATCGCCTTCTTCCTTCTCTTCATCACAGTCATCGTCATCATCTGCATGACGGCAAAGGCAGTAAGTAACCTAACTACTCATGAGTAATTACTTAACAGCTCAGTATAATCAGCGAACATTCACGATTGTTTGGCTTCATTCGTAGCTCTGTATCAAGCATCAGTTTCAGACAAGTTGGGCTTACACCAGTACATCACAAAAGATACATCTAGAAGCTAGGCGTATATGATTGTGAATTCAAATGCTCAACGACCAGAGGAATCCTGTTACGTTGGCGATAGAACAGGCGATGATCAAAATAGGCTTAAATGCATACTAAAAGATCAATCTTTATACTGTGTGCACCGCACTCTCAATATTATTAATAAAATCCCGCATTTACAGGCATATATATATATATTTATATTTTTATATATGTTATATATATGTATATTATATGCAGCCTGTCGAAAAGACCATAATATAATGCGCGGCTTCAGTGCGTGTGGACCTATACGTTATGAAGATACTGTGGATATAATTTAACAGAATCTTAAGTTGAGACAGAAATGCATCAGACACTACACACACATTGCATACATAGTTTTACATATACTACATGCATGCGCATTAAATGCATGCATACTACATACATGTATGAGTGCATGCTACTTACATGCATATACATACGTACATAGGACCTACATTATACATTATCTACACAGCTAGGCCTACATGCATACTACACAATATAAATAACGTATATTGTAGATATATACATAATATATAAATACTGAGGGTTTACATATTATATTTACATATTTACATATTTACATATTGGTTACAGACTATATGCATAGGCTTACATGCATACATACACTTGTTAAACTCATAACTCATTGTGTACGAAACGAGATTTCTAGTCCTGCGTCCATCGTAAATGCATAGCAACACAAGAGAAGACTAAATCTAGGACAGAGATTGATCACTCAGCAGCTGCAGCCATGCATTAGCCCTATTTCTGTTGCTTGATTGTCCGAAAAGGTACCATTTATTGTCTGAAAATGTACTATTTTAAATACTGCTAATGTTTCTTTCTTTTTTATTTTTCAGAGACGAGGAAAGTGACAGTATACTTGAAAGACAAATACATTTTCTGGCTGCAATATTGTATTTACTCGCCATTTTCATGACTGTGGTTCACTGCCTACAAAAGCGGCTGCTGCGCTGCAGGCCTTTAAATTATGACTATAGGCCATAGAGTTATTATGTAAAATCAGGTATACAGTCAGGGATTGAATTATCAGGGAGATTGGGTGGATTCTCCATCCCAATTCATTTTTCAACCCCTCCAGTTAATTCCCAAACATTAGGCCTACCCTGAAGCTAAATTAAGCCCCCAGCACAGATTTCGGTGGTTCAGTGTATCAGTTTTTGTTACGTCTTACTGTTTTGTTAGAGCTATAAATCTTCGGTAAATCAAACCTAAGAGTTTTCCAATAAGTATTCTTCATTGTTCGATGTTTTGGCACAGCTAGTGGTTGAGTGGGGCCTTATACACAAGTAGCCCTACCCACTACCATTTGGGAGTCATAGTCGATTTAGGTACAGACGAAATTCTGATCGAGACTTCCGGACATGAAAGAATTTTCAGCCCCAGTAAAAATTTGAGAAATCAAACCCAGCAGAGTTTAGGCCTATGCGAAGATCTATAGAAATGACCTATATCAAAGTAGGAGGTCGATTGTGTTGTGTATTCCCAAAACTATCAAATCATCCACTCGAATCACTGTGCCTTGCATGTAAACTTTTGCATTAAAACTATTATATTATTTAATCATTTAATTACATATTTTAGTATAGGCTCCTATTATATGCAGAATTAGAGCTGTAGTAAATTAAAGCAGTATCTTATAAGCGTACGTGTGCAGTTGACAGGAAACGGTGAAGAAATAATGTTGATCGGCCACTGATCAGTTTAGAGGGACTAACCTTCAAGGATTTAACCCTCGCAATAATCTAATCTAAGGACGCATGCAGTGCCACAATGAATGATGATGCCCAACAGGGGCGGATCCAAGAGGACCATTCGGTCATGGTCCCCTCTAATATTTACACAGTATGTCATGACCCCCCTTTCAAGGAAGTAGACGATGGCCCCAGACGCCATTTGTCCCCTCCCCTCCTAAACCTAAGGGCACAAGGCTTTAGTTGATGGCCATTAATACGCAAATAATGATAGAGAAATTTCAGGGTGAGTCCAATGGAGCAACAGACAGGAATCAGAGGTTGACTCAGGACGAACGCTCAGCTGATAATTATAAGACACCGTGCCCCACAATACAGACATGCAAGTTTGGTTGTAACAACTTCTTATAGCCTACGTATAATGCATGTAGCTCGGTGTTAAATTTGGTCTTTGGTAGCACCATTACCAGCCATGGGGTCAAGTAGCTAAATCCGAAATTTTTCTTGGAGTTTTGAGTTTTCTGGAGGGTGGTCCATTGGAAATGATCGCATTTCTCTACATTTGAAACTTTAAAAACAGCAATTTATTTATTTAAAGAGTTTGAACAAGTATTGGTGCTCCATGTAGTCACTGGTTAGGCCTACTATAGCAGATTTTTATTACGCCGAAAGGAGATATATCGATAGTCTGATAAACAACTGAAAATATGTCTTTGCAAATATATAGTTGGCTCGAGATAAGCGGTGTCTGCCGTCGACAATTAACAAATGTTTGGTTGTCGCATTAAGGCCTGGCACTGATACCAGAAAGTTTATTTGCTTCTGTCACCAGCCGGAATGCTACCATCCCAACCTTCGAGCATACATCTGGTGAAGTCTGTAAACATGAAAGCACATCAAAAGCTACCAAACAAGCAATCCACTAACAACATGCATTCATACAGAATCTGAGTCTGACAATTTGCACACCGTTGTAATTGGTTAGTAGTCTAACTCAAAATGCGTCGGCCTTCCGAATTATTCAAATGGACATGATTGTGTACTAGGTCTTGCAGTTTGACATCGGGCCATAACAATAACGACAATTATTACGAATCCCATATAGATCCATAGCTATGACTCGGCGGAGCGTATCAGATATACATGTAATGTCAGACAGGCACAATACACAGGTTCATCTGTAGACCTGTATATCCATAGTCGAAACTGAAGTAGATAAAATATGCAGCGAATATATATTTAAGACAACAAAGCAAAATATCTACAGTAGGCCTAGACCTATAATCAGCTTGCTATTGATTTCGCAAACAATATGCCTAGGCCTATATAGTCCAGCCCAGAGGTCTCCAAAGTTTTAGAGCGGGGGCCATATTGATGACTTTTAAAGCTCCGCGGGCCAAAGTCGAAAACTACCAAAAACTGAAATTTGCCAAAAAAACGCGAATGAATAACTGTAAACAGACTATTTATTCCTGAGGTATGATGCAATGCAGAATTTCAATGCAGAATATCAATAACAATTAACATGGATTTTCGTTAGTCCTGATTAGTGTGAGAAACATGAAATTGATACATTTCTGACATATAGGACTAATTCTATCCCACTTCGGTTCAAAGTGAGTTGTTCTAATCATAAGTAAGGCATTGAAATGTTCATCAGACAATTGCGATCTGTAGCAGGATTTCGTGTACTTCATCTTTGAAAAAGTCTTCTCACACAAATACGTTGTGCCAAAAAATGAAATGAATTCACGAGCAAACTTTCTTAAGTAGGCCTAGGTCTAAACATATTGGTCAGATGGAAGGTATTTGTAGAATTCAATAAAATTTCCTTCCTTAAATTTGTCCTTCAGGATGTCATTGGATTTCAAATGATCGATAACTTCCATTTGTAAGTCAGTCAGTCGGCAAGTCTTCAATGACAGAGTCAAAATAACATAAACAGTCTTCTTTTACGCATAGACTCATAGAGTCATGGACAAAAATGACGTCACGAAATAATGACATGGATTTGAGCAATATGCTTGTCAGAGTACAGCGGCATTAAAATCATCAATAAAGAAGTAGGCCTACTTGGGCACATATTACTTGGCAGGCTTCAGTGCGCCTTGCACATGTTTCCATTGTTTTAATTTTCCCCATATATTTTGCTTTTTCAAGAAGAGTTTCGCTGGCCAGATTAGAGGCATTAGCGGGCCGGATCTGGCTCGCTGGCCGTACTTTTGGAGACCTCTGGTCTAACCACTTATAACTAAAGATTTCTGTGAACAGACCTCGCTGAAACCGGTTTGGACCAGTGGAGTTGCCTCCTCGCTCAAATGGGGTGCATCATCGGTTTGGCTCTCTGAAATTAATGGTCCTGACCAGAATGCAGGGATAACTTGTTTTAAAAAGATGCCTTTTGTACCTACACTTTTTGAATGGGCATGTGTACAAACTCTGATGAGGATATAATATAGTTACAATACACCTATAGATCATCTTCTGATAATCTTCTAATATAGCCTGTGAAAAGATGCTAAATAAGATGCGACCGCTGCTTTAGAAATCGACCTTGGCATCTGACTAGTCCATCTCCATCCGGTTGGAAGCGATTCATGATGATATCGAGCTCTTCGTCCGTCAGTTTCTCTCCAGTCATCGTCATCAAGTGACGGAATTCAGCGGCTGACATGTATCCGTCTCGATCATGATCGAAGACTCGTCTCATCGCCTCAATCAGTTGAGACTCTGATGGTGGAATGCTTCTTCCACTCGGCTTTCGAAGCTGAGATATGAGATCGACGAACTCTGGCAGCTCCACGACACCGTTACCTTTGTAAGTAAGATAGGCAGATATCGCAGCATCGTGTAGCAGCGAAAACAACATATGAATCGCTTTAGCCGCCGATAGACCTAAACACGTATAGGTCCATACGAATTCCACAAATAACTTGGGCCTGCTACTAAAACCGCGTTCGTCTAATGACTTCACAATTAAGTAATGCCATGAAATCACCGAAATATCCTGAATCAGTTGTGCACACGAATGTTAGCACTTCTAATTTACTAATTTACATATTCTAAAATTAATGGTAAGTGGA
This sequence comes from Bimastos eiseni, assembly GCA_959347315.1. NCBI lineage: Eukaryota > Metazoa > Annelida > Clitellata > Crassiclitellata > Lumbricidae > Bimastos > Bimastos eiseni. The sequence continues at coordinate 30,858,007 of OY365809.1, read as the reverse complement.
TTTAAAAGTAGAAAATCCCAATTCAAATGCACCGCTTCCCCCTTGAAACCAGCTGCAGCGCGCTGAGGCATCAGGATTTTCGATCACGGAAAGCAAATGGCTCATCGCAGAGACGGATTGAAATTAGTATCACCTAATAGATCGAATGTCCCTAATAAAATTTGATGAACTTCCACTTTTGTATAATAACTTAATTTGGATATTAATTTGTCTGCATCTATCGGCTAATGTTGAGTGAGTCTGACATTCGCAACACGTGATGAGGATGATAATGATAATTATGATGATGATTATATAACTCGTTTCATTGCCATAAAGTTAACATGCCGGAATACAACTGCATCATGACCTAGGGCCTACAATAAGATAATTATTAGTCTAGAGTAAAAGCATATCTAGCTAATAATGGACGTATTAAAGTATTAAACAAACTTATATGTATACTTGTGGCTGCCTCTCCTTGCGCCCATCCAATTCCTTGAGTAAATGGCTGCCAACATTGATTAGTCATGATGATCTCCGATGATGTTAGCAAATTTAAGGCACATTTTCAAAACGCTGTAGAAATGGACACGAACGCAACTTGACTCGGCAGCTCGTAATAATAATAGTAGTTTACGTTTAAGACTATATAGGGATTCGATACAAATTCAGACATATAGGCCTACCATCAGCATCTACTGCAGCCTTGATGACTTCTAGTTCTGCCTCTGTAGGGAACTGACCCATGACCCTTATCAGAGTCCCAAGTTGGTCGATTGGTATCACCTCCGTTCCGTCCTTGTCGAACAATGAAAACAGATCCTTGATCTCTGAGGATAAACCGTAAACACTGAGCACAAAGATCTAGTTTACAGATTCAGTTGACCAGAAGACATTGATGAGTGACTGTCAACATATGAAGCAAAAACAATGTCACTGTGAACAGATAAATCACAAAACTTGTGATCGTAGTCGCCTGTCTAGATTTGCTTCCCTTCGCCTCTAATCTGCCCTCTCCTTATCAGCATGAGATTATCCATCAAACTGTAGGCCTAACATCTTTAAGCCACCATTTATGTCATAGGCCTATTCACAGTAGTTTTTCCAGTCGCACAGCATTACATGAAACGTGTGTTTCAGTTTTTTAACAGGCTGAACACAGATAATGTTGATGGCTTTGTTAGAACCACTGACCCTCATAAGCTATCGTTACATCGCCCCTGTGCGGATCACTCAGGGCGGATCATAAGGCATTTTTTTAACATCGCAGAATAGCGGTTGTTATAATAGTTGCCGTAAATACGATATGTATAGCATTTTAGTGCAATCAACAAAACATCAACGAAGTCTTCGAGTCGAAGAAACCAGAGAAGTGGTCTTGAGATCGCAGTCTTGGTCTTGAGACGGTCTCGAGACCGGAAAACTGTGGTCTTGGTCTCGAATGCATCGGTCTTGGTCTTGGTCTCGGACCATCGGTCTTGGTCTGGAATGCGTCGGTCTTGGTCTTGGTCTTACAGGAACGGTCTTGGGATTGGTCTCCGTCTTAGGTTAGCGTTCTCGGTCATTTGCCGCATCAGAGCAATTTCATTGATATTTGTCGGTTATTTTCGATTATTAGAGACACCGGATGTTTTGGTGACAGGTGATTTTTATCGATTTATGAAGTGCTGACCCTATATATGCATGCTACTACGGGCAAAAAATGCATTTGCAACGGAACCAGCCATTTCAAAATTTGCTCTCACAAATTTCAAGGTTTTGGAGCAATCTAATAATTATGTGGTCGGCCACGTGTGGTCACTGTTAACCTACAATTCCGACTACCAGGGGTGTAACAAGCGGGGGGCAGAGGAGGCACCTGCCCCCCAGTTTCAGTGCTAAGTGCCCCCCATGTGCCCCCCCAAATCGGTTCTTTTTTTATGTTTATCCTATGGCTTTTTAAGATTACCTTTGTTAAAATAATTTGTGCCCCCCATTTTTCAAATTTCTGGGGACAAAATTCAAAAAGTGGGGGGCAAAAAATTTTTCAACATTTTCTAATTAGGTTCCCCACATTTCAAAACCTTGTTTCACCTCTGCCGACTACAAGTAGGAACGTTAATCTACTTGTTCGGATGTCTTAAAGTAGTTACCTATCGTATACTGTAAGTAATGTATAGTGTGATATTTTCAGGCGGAACCCAAGGGCTGAATCCGCAAAAGTTCATATTGGTCGGTAAAACTGTTTTCTGGACCATTATTAAGATTAGTTTTCTTTAGCAATAAAATTATTGTTTTAATCGTTTTAATTAGCGTCTTAATAAATTGAATTGTTTATAAAAAAAAGAGCATCGGTCTTGGTCTTGGTCTCGGACCACCCGGTCTTGGTCTTGGACCTCTCGGTCTTAGTCTCGGTCTTGGTCTCGAGGTTTTTGTTTCGTGCCCAACACTGGCAGAAACTTAAAAGAACACCACGTCCTAAAGAACAGGTCTTGTAAATAAGTTCCCCGAAGCGTTAAAAGCAGCATCTTGCAGTACCCTTCTGACTTAAACGTGAAATGTGCCACGTGAAGGATGGCGAACATACGTACTCTGCCTGTCTGCTTCGGTCACACTGTCTTGAACCTACATAGAATCAGATGTAAAGGATAAAATAAACAGGGACACATACAAGAAAAGAATATGGAAGACAAGAAAGTAGTGTATGACACTGAAATACTTCAGAGCGGAAATCCAAATGTAGTAGATCTGTTAGTAGTTTCAGTTTAACAACATGTAGGCCTATGGCGATAACAGAGACTATCAACATCGCCCTCCTCCTTCACCCAGACTTGGGACTGGCATTGAAGCGCAAGCAGTGGAGTATATAGTAAATCCGAATAGTTAGCAAGTAGGACTATATACACCTATAGGTGAAAGTTTCCGTGAAATCGCACCCCATGGGTTGAATGTGGGGCTCCTCAAGGCTTCGTGCTGCTGGGTTCACTTCTTAAGCCTATTATGTTCCCTCTCTAATCTGTCTCAGCCTAGTTTCTATCAGGCGATCTTCGATTTTCGTCTCTATTGTAGGCCACGGCCATGGGTAGGCCTACATACTTTTGTTTTCTCACACATAGATTATTGTAGCTCGTTACCTATAGTCTTCCGAAATAATTACATTATAAATAATTATTTGCTTACTGATATAAATGAAATGTCACACCACAATCATATTATGTCACCGATTTTTGAAATGCATCATAAGCATTTTAATATCCTACTTACTACTTGCATTTTCGTCGCAATGTACACGCAGAATTTGATAAAAGCTAAACCGCCAAAACGCTCAAAACTATTATTTTTCAAAAGTTACGTCATTTTAACGACGTCCTTGCAGTACCTTATGCCTACAGTAACTGTTTTCGCTATGATGACGTCATTGCTAACTAACGCATAATAAATTATACACTGTCCATAAGAGATTATAATGAATCGTAATTAACTAATGGGGTACATGACATATAACACAATAAAATTAATGGATGCCATCCAACGCCCTCTTACATGCATATACATACGTACATAGGACCTACATTATACATTATCTACACAGCTAGGCCTACATGCATACTACACAATATAAATAACGTATATTGTAGATATATACATAATATATAAATACTGAGGGTTTCCGCCTTAGCCCTTCCTTAACAGAAAGCATCATCCTATATGTCTTTCCGACCAAATTAAGACAATTCTTGACCTTTGCAAACACACCTTGTAACCTTGTGCTGTCAGTTCGTTGAACTCTAGCGACCGCCATGATAAACCTTCTCCATTGCTTTCTCTCTGAGGTCGTGTCCCTTAATTCCTCCAGATTCATTCCGGTTCTTAATTTCTTGTATCTCGTCCATCTATTTCTTCCTTTTCTCTTTCCTTCTCCGTACGCCAACATCATTTGTTTACATACACATATGCCGATAATACCCACTAACTCTTCATCTATTACCTTCACATCCAATAAGCTTAGCCTGCCCTGTCAGCAATCTTGTTAAAACTTTGATCCATATCTCTCCTTATCTAACCACTTTTCCAACACATATCTCGCTCCTAGTCCATGCACATTCGTCACCTTCGCTGCATTGGGCCCACCTTCTACTTCAAACTGCCTCCACCGGCCATTGTTACCGCCATTGTTTACTCAAAAAAATGCTTTCTGCAATTCCCTTTTCTCAGCCACCCAACTAAAGCGTCTGCAGCTTATTGAGAACTAACCTGCCTGAGCCGTCACCAAAACGCCCAAGCATCATCGTATCACCCCCATCCTCAAATCATTTCACTAAAATTAGCTAAAATTTCCAGCGCGAATTCACTTCGAACTCCTATCACCAACCTATACATGTAACTCCCTACAATTATTCCAAGCTCAAATTATCTTCGCGAACTCTTCGACATCCAGCCAAAAAGTTCTACCCGATTACCCTCAACTCTGAGTGTTTCTAAACCTCAGTCACTACTTGTAAACCTCATTATTCTCCAACCGAGTCATATTTCACACTGCACCGCGCCTATGGAACGAGTTGTCTCCTGAATTTCGGAAATTTTTAATTCCTTCTTTGTCATTGCCAATCACCCACCGTCATGTGCCTTATACCCTACCCTGATTCATCCGATCATCCGCTTTCCAAACATTACCAGCCTTGATAGTTATTCGACCCACTCTGATACCTCTAAAAACCGGATCTTGGCTTCCCCAGGACTACCCTTTGGACAACTCCTCTGATTTGGCGCAACGCTCGCGAATAAGCTGATGTCATGAGCTTAGATGTGTGAAGATCACGATTACGAATGGACGTGAAAACTGTAGTCACGATGCCAGGAGTCAGACTGTCGCCTACATGTCGCATGTAGGCCGTGAGTAAGCCTAACTCAGAGTAAGTAAGCCGCATTCAGTGCATTCTATCCGAAATCAACACACACACACACACACACACACACACACACACACACACACACACACACACACACACACACACACACACACACACACAGAGAGAGAGCTGTAAGTGCATGCTAACAACTCTTCTGTAAACAAGATGCAACAACCTGTCTCGGTCTGTCCCTGTCTTTCCCTCTGTCGCTGTCTTTCTCCTTTCTCTCTCTTGTACAGGCACAATCTAGATGCAACATAATAATACGTGTTATGTTATATATATATATATATATATATTTATATATATGTCCGTCCGTGCGTCCGTCCGTCCGTCTATCCGTTCTTTCGTCCGTTCTTCCGTCAGTCCGTCCCTCTGCAGTGCATGCATGACTCGATCGAAGCGTCAACTGATCAAATGGCTATGCCCACCATTGCCCACCATTGCCCTACCTTTGCCCCACCATTGCCCACCATTGCCCATCATTGCCCTACCTTTGCCCCACCATTGCCCACCATTGCCACCAACTGCGTTCGACATAATTAGGTTTACATTCGGCCGATCGCAGAGCCATAACTAAAGCGTATACATACATTGCACTCCTATTTAATGAGGCAGAGATTGTCTGTTTCACACTCTGACCGGTGCGTGTTTTGAAGGCGGGGCGTGTCGTGGAAGTACTTGCCCAGTGCCCACATTCCACCGTTACGTGACATGCATGTGGAGACATGATGGAACATGTCGCAGCAGAATTTGCAGTTCCCAGCAGCACTCAGGCGAAAAGCGCACCTGCGCCGCCCATCGACCCATCATCGGTCGGCGGTACAGGCGACTGCAGGTGCGTTGGCCACATGCGCTGACAGCGTGCTGTCTTGATAATTATATCCACACCATTGGACATAGGCTGTCTGGTAATGCAGCACATTGACTGTTGCCTCTAGTTGTTTTCGTTACGCCTTTTGCCTATGACGATAATTATAGAACCACATTACTGTCTAGCAGTATATTCCACAGTCACTGTCGTCTGTTATCGGACAGCGTGAATGTCTGTCTGTCTTGCTCGACATTCGATTAAGGGCTTCGCTTGAATTATTCAAGTTGGGCGTCTACTGAGGATTGGGTCTGAGAGAAAGAGATGCTTCAGAGTGACAGAGAACGACACAGAAGAGTGATTCAGTGCTAACAGATGACAAATCAAACAAGTGGTCTTTGACATGTAGGTATTCTGCTCTGTAAGTGCGATTCATTGGAGAACGCAGGCGACTGTGGAAGTGAATGTCGATTATTTCCATTTCAAATCTCTCAGCACTGAGCAGTAGGAGTCTCGATCACGGTGAGCCTTCAGTTGCGCTTCCACTTCGTCTATTTCTGGGTCATGACTGATCCAACTGATCGCGACAGTTAAGACCTCCACGTGCATATCTGGCCACAAGAGATATCGGCAGCGGCATCTACCACTAGACACTTCTGTTGATTATGGGTGGAATGAGTGGATCAGTCGTCGTTCTGATCATGCTTCTACTCGTATTCAACATCTCTGGTCAAGGTATTTCCCTAAGTTCACCTTCTCCAAACACGCTCGTGAATAAGCAGGTGCCCTGCGCTTAGCTTTAAAGTGGCGCTTTAGAAAAGTGGAGATTACGCGGTTTTTTCTCGAAACCCACTAAGTGTCTCATTATTGCTTAATAATGCTAATAGAAAAAGTCTAAAGCTATTATGCAGTTATTATGACAAATTATGACAAATACCGACTGTGACAGGGAACGTGACTTTAACCCGCGAATACGACGTTGGCAAACAAGACTAACTAATGCCATGTAGGCATACGGTTTGTATATCCCACTTGAATTCGGACAAGCCCTGAGGCTGAGCTCTACTCTCAGGGCTTTCCACTGCGAATTGAGCTTACGGGCTTACGATTGATGTAGAGTGCATTGTTATTCCAGCATTTTGGGCGAGAATAATTTAGCATTTCGCTAGATTCCTCGTTTTACTTTCAATCGATTTACTGATCGATCTTGGTTTGTGAAGTGATGGAACTGCAAAATGATTGGTGCATTGTTAGGCAGGATGACCTGCATGAGAGGATTTGTTTGCTTTAATGTGTGGAAGTTAATCGTTCAGTTATTCAATATTCATATCTGATGTGCTTCTATTTGGTAAATTTGGTTGCTAATGCGTTGTCGTTTGTAGTGAACTCGCAGGTAGCAGACGTGGGATGTAATGCGACCACAATACCTGGCAACTGCCACTGTCTGCAACCGCCAGCCTGTCAACCCTCTGGGTCAGGAGGATATATCTGCCACGATTACCAATGCGACAGAGGATGGAGAGACCCACCATGCTGTCAACAGGGTATGTACGTATACATAGCTACATCATTTGCGGACCGAAATATCACCGAAAACGTAAACAACAGGTGTTCGCAGGAACATGTCTAGGCATAACTAAATGACTTAGTCACCATTTGAACAACAGATGGAAATAAAAGCGTCTGTGCCTCCAGCCAGTTGTGAGTTAACATGTTTACTCAGATGGCTAAATTTATACACCATTTAGAGTCAAACAAACAAACAAACGGGTGGTTGATTGCTTCTCCGGTTAAATGACATCTTAAGTGTTTCGTTCGTATAGGAGAAATGTGATTTATGAGCTTTGAAGCACATTGTTTGCGTGTTGTGAGAAGTGTTTGAGTACAATATACATGTATCTTCAAAAGGTTGATTGATAGTCTATAGCAGCCTCGCTCGCTTACTATGGTCAGCAAACTAAGTGCCAGGGAATGAGACGATGAGCGAGAGGGAAGAGATACGAGAGGATGAGGAGGTAATTAGGGATAAATTGAGGAGAAATAGCAAAATGAGGAGCAGAATGTAACATTGCGAAAGTTCTTCAGTTTGTTTAATTTTGTATCTACACAGAGTGTATCTGAAAATGGTCAGCGCTATACATTATCACGTTCTGAATCTTGAGGTGAACCTGTAGTTCCTTTTGTGCCCACTTAAAAAACACAACGTCGTGCCTCTTCAGTGGTTGGACCGACCATATGGAATAACCGTCCTTGAGATCTGCCTGCTCTTTATCTAGTTTAGGGACTCTATTTAATGCATAGGCCTATGCATGTTCCTCTGACAAACATCTGCAGGAGTGGATTATCTTGGAGGACCGCTATGTAAGTCTTTTGAATGAGTAAATGAATGAATTAATAAATGTCGAAAAGAAGATATATGATCTATTAGCAAAGATGTCCTAAAGTCTCAAACATGCAATGATTCTTACAAACAACCTCTGCAATGTTACCAGAACGCGGAATCTGGAGAATATGAAAATAAAGCATATGATCTGCGACCTAAAGTTGTGGTGGTATGCATTTTACATATGTGACATAAATGTCTAGTTGTAAATCGTGAACTGAACATAAGTGCTCAACATGTTCCAGCCATGTTCTGCGCAAACGTCATGAGATGGTGAATAATGTACGTCGTAGGTTAAAGGAGTTGATGGAGTAGACAGTGTATACACGTGAGTTGCATAATATGTCACCGATCTAATCTTCTTCTTCAGCATGTTCAGGCCAGACGTTTGGTACCAACTGTGCCGAACAGTGTCACTGCCTTCCAAATGATACCTGCAATCCAGTCAATGGATTCTGCAGTTCCGGTGGATGCGATCCAGATTGGGGAGGAACAGCTTGCAAGATCCGTTAGAACATTTGCCTTATCTTCCACTTATCATCTCTGATTTGTAGTTATCTTCTGTATTCGGCATGCGTCTTTCCATCTTCTTCTTCTTTTCTCGCCCTCCTCGTCCACCTCTTTTTTCTGTTCTCGTCTTTCTTCGTCTTCACTTTCATCGTCTTCCTCCTCCTTCTCTTCCTCCTCTTCCTCCTCCTTCTCTTCCTCCTCTTCCTCTATTTTGTTTATCTGCGTCTGCAGAGCTATGCGCAATGGCAACACTGTTAACTGAATCATCAGTCACATACGAGGAACTGTGACTTATCTACTAAAACTATCTCATCACATCTTAGCATACATGCATAGCAATGAGGGATAAACTTCACTGGCTCCTTAAAGAGGACAGACTCATGCAACTTGAAGACTCTTCTATTTGACAGAGCCTTGTCAGATTGCCTACAGGGTGGGCCAAAAAAGTAGCCCCTACGGATTTTTACTAATATTTCGGCCAAAAGTAGGAAATATTCAATGAAATTTTACAGGCTGAAAGCCAATTCATATATGCATGTAACGTGTTAGAAGATTTGCCAAAGAAGATCTGAACCTCACCGCTTTTCGTCGTGTCCCTGGGCAAATTATCACCAATGCAATGGCCCACAACTGCAGATCAAAACTTGTCAAACAGAACCAGAATATGTGTTGCGACTGGTAGTAGACACAGGCAGTGAAACAATATAATGTTTGGTTTATAACAATTACTTAAGATGTGACCTCCTAAATCGTTTTGTAGCTTTTTGCTGCATCGAAAGTTTTTTGACTGTCAAAAATCAGTGGTTGCACTCACTAAAAGTGATATAACCCTTTTTCTGTGTGACATATTTCATTCAAATTGGGTGGTGATATGTAAATATGAATTAGCTTAGAGCCTGTGAAATTTAATTTACTAATCTCTAATTTTGGCCGAAATATTAGTAAAACATTTGAGGGGTTACTTTTTAATAGCCCACCCTGTATAGTCCATCTTTAACAAAAGCTTTTTGTACCGGTTTAGGCTCAGTCAGGTTGATGGTTGCTTCGTTAATAATTATGTCAGCGTAGATCCTCAGGTTCCACGATCGTTACCACACATCAACACGAGTGCACCTTGCACTCCTATGCATTAGTCCATCCCTTTGGAGCAATCCTTCAGCTGACATTCGACCCAGTAGCCTACAGCTGTCCCTATAAACTCAGCTCAATAAGTAATTTTTTCTAGATATATGTTGAGACTAACTAGTTCAGATACCTCGTAGAATCCCGTCCTTAGTGCTTTCGAGGCCTTAGTCAAAAGTGTCTTCATAAAAGTCCATGCATAGATACATAAGGAACTGATCTCCTCTTCCATTGGTGGGTGTAATGCTTAGATGGTGAATCTGACAGAACAATGGCCGGATCTTAGATACCTCATCCAAATGGTTAACTGCATTTGGTTTCAGTCTCAGCTGTCATAGAGCTATGGAGCAAGGGCTGGGAATTCTTGCACGGTGCTGCTTCCAATCTACTTCGATTGCATTTTGTTACTGTGTTCATTGCATAGGTCTTCCTAAGCTGTCTTCTCCTCCGGTTGTTTCCAACGGTACATGCACTGTCCTCTACGTCACCTGGAGACCATGGAGCGCTGATACGGACATTGGAGACCCAGTTGCCATCGACTCATACACGTAAGCACATGTCTACCGGGCTGTTATCAAAATGACGCACTAAACACGTTTCAATGGTTGCAGTAGACCTACTTAAGCAGAGCTTTTGCCTCACCCACACTTGCTTGCTAAATGAGTGCTGGTATTAGATGAACGATTGGCTTTGGTCGTCATCTTTGTCAAGTGCTATCGTAGTGTAGTTCATAGTGCCTTGGTAACGGGGAAGTTGTCTTAATTTGAAAGGACAGTTTGGTACACTTCGTGGCAATGGGTTTCTGTTGCAAATAGTTTTCAAGGGACCGAGCAAACACAGGAGAGGTGGAGAACTGAGGGAGAATTGAGGATATCAAAAACTTTTAACGAAGAGGTGTAACGCTGAATGTAGGAATGACGAGGCCTGGCACAGATGGAAAGACGTGACAAGGGTTTGACCAATCAGCGGAGTAGATATCAGTGGGTGGAACCTTTGTCCCGTCATTCCGTCTCCATAACTCAACCTCATCTCTCCTTCCTTAGTCTGCAAATCTGAAATCAAACCTCACCATCTGCTCCCAACCAATTTGAGGCGGTCATGCGGTCATGAAAATTATCATCGCATTAAACCTATATTTAGCGTTTGCGTTCTATTTTAATTCTTTTTAATGGTCTACGATGACGACATACAATGTAGGCCTAACCCTTATCACAACATCCAACTATCCCTCCTACATCATGCATTCCGGATGCGACATCTGGCACTGAGAAAGAACTCTCCCTTCCTCCAATTCCCCTCCTTCTCCTTCTCTTAGTCTGTCGAATGTATACCTGATTCACCATCTGAATATAACTGTGCACCTACATTTATATGGCGCCTTATCATACATTGTGATAAACGCTTACAATATCATTGTGTCTGTAGCCAAGAGATAGGCCTATATTAACTCTGGATTTGACACATTTGACACATTTTCAATTGATTCTAACCAAACAGTGTCTTTGTAATATGTTACTTGTATGTTTTACGTGAATTCACTTGATGTGTGACCCAGTTTGGGTCATCCATTTAAGCGAGTTTTCATTTATTTGTCTAAATGCGATCGTAAGCAGTTTCAGCCAGTACTTTTAATTGAATTTGAGACGATTGTATTCCAGTGTAGAGCAGAGGACGAACTACACGATTAACAACTCCACTGCTCAGTGGATCGTCATTCGGAACACGACGCAGTACATGGTCCAAGTGGTCGTCAATGATTCGTACAGCTTCCTGGAGTTTCGAGTCATCACGAACTGGTTGGATTATGACAAACCCTTTTCAGGTCGACCGAGCGACCCATCATCCGTCGTCAGACCTATCACCTTCTGCGTCGGTCAGTTCATTACCCGAGTAATTTCAGGGTCTAGCCATCTATGCTTCATATCTCAGGACTAATGTACGGTACCTATTATAGGCCTCTTCCCTCCCTGGTCGCTGCCCTCTCCGCTCGGCCGCCAGTGGCCTTCTGGTTGTTCCTCGCATGTGCGGTGCTACTGTTCAACTCAGATGCTTTGTTTATGTCGGCTTCTCTAGCTGGAACCATCTTCTGCAGGAACCCTGTCTTGAGCTCCTCAGCCCTCCTCTTCCTCTATTTAAGAAAAGTCTGAAGATCATCTCATTTGTTAGTGATAGCACTTACTATTAATTGACTAAGATTCTTTTACTCCGCTATAAGTTTTAAGGTAATCAAATCAATGACTCTCTTTATATACATATAGGCCTATCACTAATTGCTTGACTATACACTTTGCTAACGACGCTTATGTTGATCATTAGTCTATAGCTTCTAACATCTTACTAACCATGGCAGATGTTAAGACACCAAGCACTGATTTTGGGATCGACAGCCTATAGGTTATTATTATTTGTGTGCATAAAATTAGACCCAGAGTGCTATTCGGGCTTTACACACTCAGGCTAAGCGGCCGTTCACATATTATATGACACATAAAATCTCAATTTTTGACCCACCTCTACCCCTAATAACGCTATATGACAGCAGCCGTGACTCCCCACCCCTATATTATATAACAGATATGCTACCTACCCCCCTACCCCACCCCAGTCTATAAGCACGTTAAAAGACATACAATCGACATAATTGTATTGCGCAATTTGAAACTTTTATAACAATACCATGTTAGTTAGCACTTTAATAGTAGTGATAATTGCCTTCATCCATTTCAAGAGCTGTAGCAAAAAATCATCATACACCCAATTAGCTATGTAACAAAAACCATCTTAAAATTGTGTACTCTGTCGTGTCAATGATGATTAGACCGGATGTATGGATCCATGCTCCTCTACATCTTAATATTCGGACTTTTAATGGCGCTAAATTCACTTGTATTAATTACGGTAAATAATTGGGTTGTCGACGATTTTCACCATTTATCTGCATGTAGGCCTACTAAAACAGCATGATAATACATGGTAGTGACGTACATCCTATTTAAAAGCACTATTTTAGCTTCCATCCTTTATGCACTAGAAATGAGCATTACAGTATCACAGAATGGATTGGTTTAATATTGCACTGTCAGGTATTTATCGATAGATTTGTGGTACAACATTACTCTACCTAATTAATAGCGTATGATGTATACAGAGTGTATACTACAACTACAATTGGGTATCTAAGCAAGCAAACTATGTACACATACTATAGAAAACGAAATCAAACATCATGATAATACCTACCAAAATAATTGTTTCAAGTGAATTAATTTTAATTTAAACCAAAATCAAAACAAAGCACACAGAATTGAATTTTAGAGCGTTTAAAGCTATGCACAGGAAATTGTTAAAATTGTAAATAGGAAATTGTTAAAAGTGGATTTATAAATAATAAGTAAGAATGCCAGGTGGCAGCTAATAGTGTTAGTTTTGGTTCACAACGTATAGTGAACTTCGATTAAACAATGAAGGTCCGTAGTACATGGAATTTCCAATTGGCAGCCAAACAGGCAAAATAGCATAAGCCGGAAAAATTTTTTTTATATAACAAAACTTTCAATCTACCCCCCACCCTACACAGTATAACTCTAACAAAACCGGAACCCACCTACCTAACCCTTGAGCTTTATTTATATAATATGTGAACGGCCCCTAAGCATCAAACTTCAACTTACAAATTGTCGTCAGCTTTAAAAGAGCATATCCTGAATTAGAATAAATGTTTCCAAACAAAAATGACTTGTAGATAATATCTTACTACATAGCTTACTCATCTGACTTTACGATTAAGCTGCTTTAACATCTTGTCGACCCAATCAATGATACCATGTTATTAAAACTGACTCAATTAGTTAGCCTACTGATCTGACTTCAATATTAGGCCCTGCTACCTAAACAAACTAAAACTGAGCAATGGGCTATTTGTCAAACAGCCAAACTAACTCTTGTTATTTTATCGTAGCGATTGTGCGTTATGACATGGCTACAGCCGAAATGATAGCCATTGTAGCGCATTTTAATAGCCTATAGATTCAGGCTAACATATCTATTTTGCAGATTAATCATCTCAGTGACATCGCCCGATAACCTGCATAAAGTCTGGACATAAAATACGAAAACAAGCTATCTGAATTCACGTCTTCTAAAAGAATTTAATAAGGATAATATTGGTCACCATGTAGCAATATTCTAGAAAGTTAGGGGTCACCTAATGTAGAGCCTAATTAGTTGTTCTGGAATTGCAGCAACATCTGCTGGTCTATTATACAGTACCATTAAGATAATTCAACGTTAGAGGCATTTAATGTGAACGCATGCTTATCATAATATTCTATCCTTTCGATTTAATAATTTATGCCATAAATACAGCATTGCCTCAAATTAATAGCTTCAAATTAATAGCCAATCATACAATTTGCTATTGGTTGTACATGTAATGTTTGACAATAAATCTGAATGGCCAAAATCCTAGCTGTTACTTGAGCTCAAGTGGCAGTAATGTTGAAAAAAGAGAGCAGGATAATTAACCTTCAGCATGACTAAAATATTAAATTGCAACCATAGGCGAAGTATCAAATTACTTTATAAGCCTACTACACTTTAATTATATTTTCCACCTCTTTGCCATAGCCTATATGCAGAGACAAACTTCATTTGGCACACCAACATGGATGGAGTTTACCTGACCCAAATCTATCTAGTCACGTTTCTTATAATTGCAATTGCACAGAACCTAGCTTTAAATGAGCCTGCCAATATTTCAGAGATATATCATTGTTGTTCTTCTTAAATTCTTTTCCTGCATCTTAAGTTCTGAATTTTTGGGAAATTGTGTTCGCCTCTTAAGAAATTATGAATGATAGACTATCAATAAATTGCTTGCTGATTTCAAACATTATTATCATAATATTTGGATAATAATGATATTATTATTGTTATAACAGCAATTATTATTATTATATTTAATAATTATATTATTATAATGTCAGCGGACCACAGCTGCTCAAATGAGTTAGCTCTGCACGGCAGAATTATGTTTATTATATCTTCACATAACATGAATTGTAAACTATATTTCTCATAGGCCTAATCTGGTATTCGCTTTCACTAATTATGCCTTGATGACTTTGACGCAAAAGCTTCCTAAACTTGTTTTGTCGTAGCCAAGATATCAGTATCGGAGGCTTTTGCTTTTGGCCTTTAAAGCTGCGTTTCCCGACCAGAGTGGCGCGGTCTCAAGGGTGCCGTGAATCAGTTCTGGGGTGCTGCGTTTGGTAATATCATGGGTCAAAAACGTAAACAAAAACAACTGATTATCACCACTGACATAGGCTTTGAACCATTTGACAGTTCTGGAAGTAGTGTCGTAGTCGCAATACTGCAGTTTATTACAAGAAGCATTGTTCGTCATTAAAATAAAGAACAATAGGTGTCACAAGAAGAAAAACAAAGTAAGGTCACTTTGATTGAATAACTTTAAGTAAAGGTTGCTCTGCCTAATTTGTTCTGTAAAGGTTGGGAAACACTGCACTGCAAGCTAGAATGAATGTGGCAAATGCCTCGCATGCTTTTCATCTAATAACATTGATTTTCACTCTTGTTCTGCTGCTTTGGATCAGTAACAATTACAACCACCACAACCACTCAAATTAGTTCATCGGCATCGACTAATCATCAATCGAGTACCATCTCATCATCCACACCAATCACCAGTGATGCTGTATCTAGTTCAACTCCAATTCCTACTACCACTACCACTCCACCCACTACCACTGCTACTACTACACGTCCAAGTAAGTATCGATGCGTTCACAATCCAGAATTTGATTTTCCACACAAATCTTAAATGACAGCTAATATATAGTTATGCAGCATTATATATATACATATATATTATGCATATATTATTTATATATGTGTGTGCAGTTGCGCTTCAACTGTCGACTGTTTCGACGACTCTTTGTGGTTTATGACAGAGTTAGAGAACCAGTTAGAAACGTTTATAAGAATAATGTTCATCGCCAATGGTAACAGTTGTATATGGTCTCGAGACAGTGTCTTGGTCTCGAGACAGCGTCTTGGTCTCGAGACGTCTCGAGACAGTTTTGTAGTGTCTCGAGACGTCTCGAGACAGTTTTGTAGTGTCTCGGTCTCGGAAGCCTGTTGTCACGGTCTCGGTCTCGCGGTAGTGTCTCGAAATTTTAGAAACTGTCTTGAAGTGAAAGTCTTGTTCTGTCTTGAGCGAGCGGTCTCGATAAGTTTCGCGCTAACTGTCTTAAAATCTTGCGCTAGAAACTGAAACCGGAATCTACGAGAAATGGTAATTCTGGTTAACGCGCGTGGAGTCACATGATACTGAAACCAATTCAATTATCTTAAAGTTAAAAAAGTGGAAAAATGTCTGAGAGAGAACCTGATATTGTTAAGTTTGCGTTTACGCAATTTGAAGTTATTGACAAAACAATAGCTATGTCATTGATGTAAAACCACCATAACCGAAACGATCGGAACAACTTCGAGTTTCTCAGGATGAGTAAGGATATGCGCAAATTTATAATTTCATTTGGTATTTGGTATCGAATTTGCTTGTTTCAAATCGTCTAGAATATTTTGCTTGTTTAACATCGTCTAGAAAATTTTAGACGTGTCTAAAAGGGCTTTCTTTATGCTATTCAGAAGATAGGCCGAATAAGAGATATCGAAAAAGATAAAACACGGCAATATAAAAACTGTTCTCGGGAATTGGTACTATATACATTACATTACAAGTTTCAAATTGAAATTACAAGTGAACATTATTCCCGAAAACTGATACATTAGTATTTTACAGTCTTTTATAAGGGATCACTTGTCTTTTACTGTCTCGTACTGTCTTGAGCCTAGTTTCTCGGTCTGGGTCTTGGTACCTCACTGTCTCGGTCTCGGCACCTCACTGTCTCGGTCTCGTCTTGGTCTTGAAGTTTCAAGTCTTGCATACAACGCTGCCAATGGTTGTCGAGCGTCGACTCGATGCCTGGCAGTTTCCGTAGCGACGTCGACGTCGTTGCGTATTACATCAACGTCTGAATCAAACTACTTTCCTGCAACTATGTTGACATCTTGTAGTATTCCTACTTTTCCTACAACTATATTGACATCTTGTAGTATTCCTACTTTTCCTACAACTATATTGACATCTTGTAGTGTTCCTACTTTTCCTACAACTATATTGACATCTAGTAGTGATCACCCTTAATTTACCAGATTGTAGCCTGTATACAGTTTATCTTTGAAACGATACCTTTAAGCATTTTTCGAGTCGTTGAATGTACGAAAGAAGAAGGTCCTAAGTAGTCGCAATCGCAATCGTAATCTCCAGATTTCTAAAGCACCACTTGAAAGCCAAGCGCAGGGCTCCAGCTTATTGACGAGCGCTAAGTAGTCATCTAAGAGAGGCTAAGATATAAGTAAGCTTTACATGTAGTTCTGCTAATGTATCTGAATATTCAGGTGCTCATTCAAATGTCTAAGCTTATGCTACCATCTCTCTGTGTAACTTGCAGATCCTCCTGGTTCAGTGACCTCGGTCACAGTCGATGTCCTTGAGTCATCGATTCGTCTCAGCTGGACTGCTCCTCCCTCCAACGCATCGATAGGTCTGTCTGGATACAACATTAGCTACGCTGTCATCGGAATCGGAGACTGCAACGCCAACTACACGGAGCCAAGGACCACCTTCCTCGTCTCTGACACATCGACGACCACCTACTTGATCCAGAATACGGTCCCATGGAGGAACTACTTTATTACAATCAGTGCAATCAACTTTGCTGGACACGGACCAGAGACAAATACAACAGTCATCTCACAGGAAATCGGTAAAATAATTACTCAATTAATTAGATGAATTATTGGTTAAACTGTAGTCTACATCGATCCTTATAAACATGTAAACTTTCATCTATTAAGCCCCTTAGGTGACTGAAATGACAGGACCCCAAATGGTCCCATCTCAGTCACACAGTCAAATATAGATCAGAGATTACAATAAATACAGATGGCAGAAGCACATAGGGAAACGATACATGTTGCAGTCGCGTTGCTTCATGTTTCCAGTCTCTCCATTCGTCGACCATATGACCTCAGCTGGAAAGCAGAGCGTGTTTTCCTGACAGTTCACCGTTTCTTATGAATTTCCATTATCAGCAATATATCTGTCTGTCTTGCTAGCGCCATCTGGAGTTATTCAGAACTTAGCGACGGTGAGTGTAACGAGTCGCCAGGTGTCGCTTGTTTGGGATGACGTCACCTGCGCAGATCGAGGAGGGATCCTGGTCGCCTACGAGGTCAAAGTCAGGGACTCCAGCGGCGCAGTCACTGGACAACGCAATGTCACGCAGAGGACGATCATCGTCGCGGACCTAATTCCATTCACCCGTTACGGCTTCACGGTTCAATACATCAACCGCATCGGACGAGGACCCAACTCAACGGAGTATTTCGTAAATACACTCGAAGATGGTAAGAACCAAATTACTTTTCAAAACGCTCAAACAGTTCATCGTCGTTGTTCTAAGCTCCAATCGAACAGAGAAGGTTAAACGTTCGTTTTCTCTATTTTAATCTATGTCATTTACTTCTATAACGAACATTGGGTGCTTACCCAGGGTGCAATCCGACGATCACCGACTTTGATTGTGTTCAAGACCGGATGTATTGAGTTGATTTAAAGACGTTTCGAGTCATTAGTTCAGAGAATTTTCAAACTCATTAAACGGTTTTGATGAGGCAATAGAAAAAAAGCTAAAAATGGAGCGAGAAGTGTGAAAGAGTGGAACTAAGGACAGGACAAGTAAAAAATAAATAAAAAAGAGAGCGAGTAGGTTTCAATAAACGATATAATACGCAGGCCTATGTAATGAGAAAGGAAGACCCTTGAACTATACATATGTACGTATCTAACTCGGGAAACAAGTGTCACGCACAGCTTACTGTATTCTTTGCATGTTATGTTGATTAAATTGTTATTTCCGACGAATTAGTTAACCGAGTATATTGCTTGTGGCAATCTTGCAGTCCCGTCAGCTCCCAGGAACGTCCTCATTTCAATCGTCACGGATACGCTGCTACAAGTCAGGTGGTCTGCTCCAGTTCCTCCGAATGGCAACGTGCTCCAGTATCGCGTCATCTACTGGCGCACGGGGGAGGAGGGCTCGGTCACTCAGACGGTTCTAGCAGCCTCACTGACGACCTACAACATCACTGGCCTGGCGCCCTATACCTCCTACTGCATTCAGGTCAGTCTGTGCAATGGAAGGCTCTTTATTCATGTAGAGATAAATTCCAGTTGTGTTTTGTGAAAGTTTAGCTATTTTCAAGATGTGACGAACTAATGTAGGCCAGCTGCTCTGATGTGCTACGTATTTTAATCGTTTTTATATTTATACGGATATATTTATTTATAAAACCACACTCAAATCTGGAATTATAGCAGCAATTTCTCTCTTTCCTTTCTTTTCTCTCTCTGTCTCTGTATCTCTGTCTCTCTGTCTCTGTCTCTCTCTGTCTCTCTCTATCTCTCTTTCTGCCTCTCTCTGTCTATCTGTCTGTCTCGCTCTCTGTCTATCTGTGTGTGTGTGTTTATGTCTCTATTATTGTGATTCATAAACAATTCGTAATTCGTTCTTTCTCTCATTCCCCAGTTTCCTTCTTTTCTGCATCTGTTAATCTCGTTCTTCATCTTCCTCGAATCACCCCAAGAGAAGGTACTCAGGAAGTGAGTGAGTAAGAATTAATTTCTTCTTATACTGATTCGCTCGCTATATCTCGCAAATGATGTTCCAGGTTCAAGCCCAGACTGGAGTGGCGACAAACGAAGGCTGGGGCAACCGATCCGACTCTGTATGCAAGCAGACACAGGAAGGTCTTCCAAGTGAACCAATTATTCTCAAGAGTACCTACACAAATGAATCGTGCATCTCCTTACAATGGATGCCACCAACGAACGCCAATGGATTGCTCGTCTCTTATAGGGTAACGCTTTTCGTTTCCTACGTATACTCAACTTGATAATATACAATTCTGGTGAAAATTATCCAATAACTGGGCCAAACTTTTTCGCACTACTCATCTGGTGTCGTTTATTATTTTATTATGGGATCTATAGCCCTGGGAAGCCAATCTGTTTCTTTACATTATTCAACACAGCTCCTGCTCTAACCCATGACAGCCTTTACCAAACGCTTTCCATCCGTAAGATGATGCTACGTGGCTGATCGGTTAGAGCGGTCAGACCGTAACGTTCAGTGTGCGCTGAGCGAGCGGGTTCGATCCTCGTCCGGGGAGTCACTGCGTCGGGACCTTGAGCAAGTCCTTCGCGCACAATTTCTCTGCAGTACAACTGCAATTGTGCCGTCGAGGCGTGTGTGTGTGGATTTCTGAGCAAAAGATGTTGGAAGAAGGGCGGTATCAAATTTCAGAAATAATAAAATAATAATAATAATAATAGCTAACATCGTCTTGTAAACTTGATTTCTATTTTCGTTCGTGTATAATCTGTTATACCGAACGGTTTGTGCCGCCCAGAAATGGCGGAAATTGACATACGTGTACGACGTTGTACGTATGAATGAAGCTCATACTGATTGTAGTTTTGTGTTGAACTTGATGGCGTATAGGTGACATATAAAAGCAAGTCAGTGCCTAACGCAGGTGAAGGTGAGATCCTCACATCGACCTCTCAGCTGGTGACCTGGATCTGCAGTGGACTCATACCGGACGTCCAGTACAACATCCAGGTTCAGGCGAGCACTAGTCGCGGCTTCGGCTCCGGTGCTTATATCGACGTGTGGACCGAAATCAGTCGACCGGAACCACCTCCAGTGCCTCGGGTGATCAGTGTGGAGAACACGACGGCATCAGTGCGCATCGAGCCAGCCGTCCTCAGTCACGGTCCGGTGGCTGCCTACTTCATCGTCGTTTCAACACTTCAGTCGAGTCCGGTGGAGGGCAGAGTTCGAAGGTCGTTGCTCGTTGACCCGGTCAAGGTCATTCCCCTGCCAGGGTACACAACAGCTCAGCTATCGAACGACGATGTCCGCCAGACAATGTCTTTTGTCATCGGAGACAATAACACCTACGGAGGTTACATTAATCGACCTCTAGAGATCGGGCGCTGGTACAGCGCCTACTACGTTGTGGCCAGTTCAAGAGACGGTGCTCTGGTTAAGATGAACTATGCACAAACTCCGACGGCATTCCAGACAGGAACGCAGTTGATCGTCACCCTTCCAACCTCTCCGCCTCCATCGGCCGGTGCCATCGTTGCCGCAGGAGGGTTGAGTTCGGGAGAAAAGGCAGCAATCGGAATACTAGTTCCTCTGGCAATCCTCCTAATCATTTTGGCGATACTCCTGCTATATTTTTGTTGGTGGAAGAAGCGGAAGCAGGAGAAGGAATATGATTCGAAGAAACCATATTGGCTCCACTTCTACCAGTCGAACTTTATGGACACACAGAAGAAGAAATGGAACGACATCTACTCGCTGGAGGAGCCCCGCTATGTCGTCACCACTGAAGAAGGTGTCGGAGGAGGTGGTCCAGACGATATCGACATCGATGACCTACATCACCGAAGGAAGACGTTTTCTTTCGAAGACGAGTACAGACAGCTGCCAGAGGGACAAGTGTTTCTGTGTACAGAGGCTCAGAAGAATGAGAATGCAGAGAAGAACCGGTTCGATCATCTGTTGGCCTATGACCACACAAGGGTTCACCTGGAGACCAACGGCAGCAACGGGTCATCGGATTACTACAACGCCAACTACATTCCTGGCTACGACAGGCGACGCAAGGCATACATCGCAGCACAGAGTCCATTCAATGAAACCACGATCTGCGACTTCTGGTTGATGGTCTACGAACAGAAGATCATCAAGATCGTCTTTCTGGCGAGGCTGCTCGAGGACAGCGTCGTCAAGAGTGAGAAGTACTGGAGCGACGATCATCTGGCTCATCACTATGGCAACATCGCCGTCACGCTTCGTCGCACGCGCAGCTACGCAAACTTCGTCATCCGAACATTCTGCATCAGCAAGATCGGTCAGTACGGGGTGAGAACCGTGACTCAGTATCAGTTCACGGCCTGGCCAGATCACGGCCTTCCAGAAAGTCCGTTTGCGATTCTCGAATTTCGAAGGAAGGTCGGACCAAGCGCAGAGGTTCCGCTGCTGGTCCACTGCGGAACTGGGGTCAGCCGAAGCGCCGTCTACATCGCTATCGACTTCAGCCTGGCGAAGGCCGTGGCCGAGAACAGCGTCAACGTCTACAGATGCTGTTCTACGATGCGTCAGTGTCGAACGATGATGGTTCGGACTCTGAAGCAATACACCTTCATCTACGAAGCACTCTTCGAGGCACTCATCGCCAATCATCTGATCGTTGGAGAGGACGTCAAGAGCGTCTACGACGTCCTCAAGAAGACCAACCCAACGACGAGCCTCACATACTTCAAGGAACAGATGCAGCTCCTCGAAAAGTACCTCGACGATCCGACGGACGACCAGTGCAAGACGGCGCTCCGTCCTGAGAACAAGGCGAAGAACCGCTTCTCCACTCTGCGTCTGATCGTCAGAGACCGTGACCTCATTGCAATGCGAGGTTCAGACGGACCTACCAGACTGACCTACATCAACGCCCTCACCCTCGACTCTTACACGAGACGTGGGGCCTTCATCGTCACCCAGAGCCCTCTGTCGAGCACCGTCGCCGATTTCTGGAACCTCATCTGCGACCAGAACGTGAGCTGCATCGTCGCTCTCAACGGCCACTCCTTCCGCGAAGACACGTGCGTCGAGTACTGGCCGAGTGTTCCGAATGTCGTTCAGAAGATCGACGGTGGATTCCGTCTGACTCTCCTGTCCGAACAACACAAGGAACACGTCATCGTTCGTACACTCCAGTTGACCAGGGAAGACGCCTCGGCGGGGTCGGACACGCAGCCACGAGGGGATCGCGGAAAGGGTAGAGGAAAGGGTCGGTCGCGAACGATCACGCAATACCAGTTCCAGTCGTGGAATATGTACGATCAGATTCCATGGTCCAACGGAGGACTTCTAGAACTGATCGATTCTGTCAGTAAGGAAAGGAGGTCTGCGTTGTACGACGTTCCCAGTGATGTCAGTGATGAAGCAGCCACTGGAAGAGGTGGACGACTGCCACCTGTTCTTGTTCACTGCATAGATGGCGCCAGTCAGTCGGGTCTCTTCTGCGCCTGCTACGTCATCTGCCAGAAGATGAATCTGGACAAAGAGGTCGACGTCTTCCACACAATCAAAGAGATGAAGCAAAAGAGATTCCACTTTGTCAACTCTCTGGTAGGAGACTTCGTACAATCGTTATTTAATATTGATTATCGTTATTCAATATAATTGTGTTTGGTTATGAAACGCCGATTGAATTGTTAGAATAATGCAATTTAAGGTATTCGAAGATAATTTAAGCTAAGAAATTTACTTTAATTTATTCCTAGCAGACATGAAAGCAATGTGTATAAACTATAATTATGACGTATAATAATGTGTACTGATATTATCAGTTAATATCTGCGAAGATATTGGAATAAGTTAAAGTTAATTTCTTAGCTTAAATTATCTTTGAATACCTAAAATTGCATTATTCCAACAAGTCAATGATCTTGTATAGCCTAATATCATTAGGCTATACAAGATCATCAAAGGTGTGGGCATTTGGAATGTTAGGAGTAGCGTTGCGTTATTTACTTTAAATTAGTAATATAATTAAAAGGTTACGTATCTGAACAAATTTGTTCTATCTGTTACGCTGTTATTCAATTGAATTCCAGTAAACAGTTTATGGAAAATGATTTGGTGTAATTATATCTAGAATTGTTAAGTGTAATGTTATAATCGTAGTGTAGGGTATACGTAATGTTGCGTGATACCGTTTCCAGTAGTAAATACATAATAATCGAAGGTCAGATTAGATTAACGTGGGTTTGTAATCCACAAACCCTACGTTGACTCATCGGATATAGTTATAATTAAAAGCAGTTGCTACAACAAGGCGTTTATGGTAAACGTGTGCTGTAACTATAGACTAAGATTTTTTTAATTTTCATTAGACTTCGTGTCTGTGCAGTTCGGGAAGTGTAAGAATAGAATTTTTGGTTAAGTGAAAGTCCTCTGCATCAGCTTATTTGAACGACCGTAATGAATATTCAAGCTGGACAGATCAGTCATTTCAAATATAACTGCCAACACATGGTACATATCGATTACTGGTATCGATTGGTCAGCATTTCCATGAGCATTAGACGAGGCCCAAATGGGCGCTGTATGGGGACCCCATATAGAAATAGAAGTCCTATTTGAACTCCGTTTGACTGAATTACTGGGCACCTCATAGTTACAGTTTATACACATTGTTTTCATGCCAGCTAGATTTGATAGGAATTAGTTCTGTTTGAACCTGTCAATGTTCATCGTAATTGTCATTGACAGGACCAGTACAAGTTCTGTTTCAAGTTTCTCTGGGACTTCGTCAACTTTCGTATGATTCCTTCAAACGCATGATGAGTCACACCGTGAATGATGATAATGATGATGACTCATTAATCAACACGGTGACGTCGGCGTTCGCAGGATGTCGTTAATTATTATTGACGATTTAAGTATTATTACAATAAAGATGCTATTAGCTGAAATCACCTGCAGCCTTACAATCGAATTCAGTGTGATATTCGACTAATCGAAACAATGTCTACAAGTCTTCTGCGTTCTACAGTCCCAAACAGGCTGAATATTGCTACAACTTTGATTTCATTTTTGTTGTTTTTGAATTATCATATAATGTAGAGTAAGTTAAATGTTTTAAAGTGATTTTAAGACAGATTGAACACACTCGGACCTGCGTATTTGTAGGCCTACCTACGTATGATAATGATAATTTTTGTTTCATTTCAAACTGACAACAACGCAGTTCGATTACAAGAACAGTACGAACGAATGATGACAAGTTATTACAGAAATCGAATTGAGGTGTGGGTCACCATATACAAGACTCCCATTGCGTTATAGGCCCCTACATCTGATTTAACCATGTGAACTTGTGTTAGGTCTATGAGTATCTGTACCTATGCCTATAGAAACTAGCAATGGCGCAGCTTTACCTGCATGGGAAAACACATCGCCTGACTGTTTCCGTTTCGCACCAGACGACGAATACAACAAACGTTTCACGACAGATCATTACCACTAACTGCAACAATAGCCATTCTCTTCCTTTGTCCATTCTGTCACTGGTCAGGCTATTACTCATCTGGCAACTCTTTCATAAGTTTTATTATTTCATTATAACCTATGTTCTATGATGCGATGTGTCATGTGCCTTTCAAGCAACGAATATTTATCATTAAATGGTTGCAAGCAAGAATGATATTTTGAATTTTATGAGTTGCCTCAGTTTGTGTACAATGCGAAGTTCACGTTTTTTGCAAATATTCTTAGATGGCCCCACATGGTCTAACTGCATGTTTGGTCGACCTATACTCCATTCTATCAAGATTGCCAGACCCGGCTCTAGACACTTGGCGCCCTAGGCAAAGCTACATTTTGGCGCCCCATTGACCTATAGTATTATACCAGCGATAAAAATGCGGGCATCAGGCCAACCTCGTTTTATTTTGGGTTGGGCCATTTTGATTTTTTCACTTAAATATCCATATTATATATTATAAGTTTTAATATAATGTGTGAATTAACAGCCATTGTCAGTCAACAAAGAAATAATCAACGATTTCATGAGTTTTTTTTATTAAGGTGTTTGGAATAATAAGAATTAAAAATAGTATTTGATAAGAGCCTATAACTGCCAACGTTTCATATCTGGACTTGAAAAAAATTATATTCTCCATTTGGAATATTCGTTATTAATGCTATAGACAATCGCTACACTTGCTTCTGAGTTTTTTTGTTGGTCAACGTTGTAACCTTGTTGCAGATTTCAAAATGTAGGCCTACTCAATTAGATAATAGCCCATCTATTTACTCAGAAATTGGCTAAAATGTGAGAAACACGATTTTCGTTCTACTAATCAACTAATTAACCATAATGAGCACATAATTGTAATCTATTAGAACCTATTATAATGCGTTGTCTTTTTTCATTGACATGTATTAGATTGACTTGAGCTGCAGGATGGTAACACTGCAAAACTCGTTCTAAGCCTGTGGACTTAGCCGCTGTCTATGAGATACTTGTGTCTATTGAGAGGACTATTATTAGTAATTACTTTAACTGGTTATATCGTTAAGAAAATATGTCGTCGGTATTCGCTTTATAAGCCTAATATAGGCCTACCGTGACAATATTAGTTTATCGAAAGATTCGCTTTGCATTAGTTAAAGTGCGTTTTGAATTTAAAGATTTATTGCCAAACACAAAGGGTTTCGGTTTATTTGGAACACAGTATAGAAGGGTCTTTTGAAAAAGAACAGTAGGTACATCGATCAGCAAACGAATCGCCAACAAGTCCTCTTCGATCATCTCTGAATATCGTTGATGAGCAAGATGAGACGAGACGACCATCAACATCTTCATTATACAATGATCTACTCTTATTGGATTTTGCGGTAGTGGCGACTGTAGCATCTTGAGAAATGAATTCAGTTGCCTGAATTCCCACGGCTGAAGAAGTGCGCATGCACCTTGAGACAGTCGTCAGTTCAAAACCACCTGTCAATAGACGAAGCACCAGATCACACTTCTCCTCCTCCGTTGATGAACATTGCAAAAAAATATTGACTACGTTCCAGGTGTATTAAATTTCTCTGGAGAATAAAATTAAGAGAAAGTTAGTTGTTGCGTAATGTAGGCCCACAAATAATTGCAAAAATGTACTAAATCGTAATATATTTCTCGATCATTTCCTCACAGGATACAATTCATCGAAGACAGCAAATTGGATATTCTAATTCACACACAGAGAACAAACAGTAAACCGCAATAGCTAAAAAGACTATAAGGTCCACGGAGCTGCGCGACCGTCACTGAGATTGCGGCAATGTAGGGAAGTCCACACTGTTCCAACCCCTAATAAGCCAACGGCTGCCCATCGTGTTTCACCCTTTTACCGATGAGGTAGGCTGTCTGAAGAGAAACTGGGCGCTGCTAGTCTAAGCTATTAAGCAGCCAATTTTTTCTTTTGGCCCCAAGAAAGGCTCACGAACGGAATCCTATGTCTATATGAAAACTGTTACAAACGTTCTTGTGCGAATTTATAGTGAACATAACAATTTTCAGCATAAAATTTACTTTATATTCCGATATTTGGACATTTGTTTTCGAATTTCACAATTCTCCGACATTTGATAAAAGCCTATAACTGCCATTTGTATTTACATCATCTGAAGGCTGTGCTAATTTTAATATACAAATGAGAAGCGTTAATTATATAATCACGGTTTCACTCGGGGCGTTCGCCAAATAAAACATGAATTTCAGGACCGAAGAGGTGCATCCGCTTCGTTCAGAGGGCAATCACAGGCAAAGCTGGGATGCAAGACTACTATTCCATAAATCTCTCTCAACTGATCCCAAGTATATTCATGGCTTGTGAAAATGGAGACTGTGATGCAGCTTGTAGCATAGTCTTGATATTCATAATTATATCAACAACAGATATGAAATCGGCAACTGTCGGTAAACAATTGTCAAACCAACTAATTGACAGAAATAGATAGATCTATAGCCATCCCATGTGCTATGTTGTAAAAGATGGACACAGTAGCGCAGCGGTATTGTTTTACATTTAAGCATTTATAGAACGCCTTTAGTAGGGTTCAGTGGCGTAGGCAGGATTTCCCCAAGGAGGGGTTAGTGTAGGCACTATTGGGATAGTCATTTTCCCACTAGATCTACAATAAATTAGGGGCTCAATGAGCCAGGGTTTTTATAATTTTTAGCCTTTTTTGTAGCCTACTGCAACGGGTTTTTTTTGTGATATTACAAATATAAATACTTTTTATTAAAATCGGCTAAGGCGCATAGCTAGTGATTTTATAACAATGGAAAAAATTACAAACATATACTCAAGCCTTAAATTTGATATGATTATAAAATAGCCCTGCCTATGCAAGTCAGTCTCAGATTTTCTTTTCTTGACATCTTAGTAGGCTAATATTCTTCTTCTGATTATCAGTAGAAGTTCAGTTTTCTTGTCATTAGGGCCTATCTTATTTATTCATTCCTTAATCGTAATGAATATTGATCTTAAATCGCTTGGCTTCACAGAACGAAATCTAATCTTCGCTTCCTTACTAGTTCATTGATTATTTCCTCGGTTGTTGGGGTCATTTCACGGTGAACATGTAGGTCTAGAAGAGCTAATCAATTCACCCTAATTTTGCTTGTCGAGTTCCTGAGATA
Organism: Bimastos eiseni; assembly: GCA_959347315.1. Lineage (NCBI taxonomy): Eukaryota > Metazoa > Annelida > Clitellata > Crassiclitellata > Lumbricidae > Bimastos > Bimastos eiseni. The sequence goes on along the minus strand of OY365809.1, from coordinate 30,829,890 downwards.
TGTTTTCAGCCGGCGAAGTGTTGAGAAAGAGCGCTCACTGGTACATATGGAAACAGGCAATGTAATGTTGCCTAGATTTGCAACAACTTTGTAATATTTGGATGAACTGTTGAATGACACAAATGCATTGCGTCCAAAGAATTTTTTGGCACACTACCCGTTTCTTTGCGTGAAAGACGACGGTACCACAGCCTTAGTTCTGCGACTAATGGACCCAAATACGTTGAGAGTCATTGCTTATGGAATGATCGCTTAGCTTTGCTTAGTGCTATTCTTGCCCCAACATCTTATAGCAAGAGATAACAATATTTAGTTAAACTTACCACAACACCTTCCAGCGAGAGATAACTCTGCTTATTGATTTTATAGTTGATCCACTATATACAATGCAGCAATTTATATAATTTATCATTTATATTCAACTGTTTCAAACTTCTGAACACTCAACTTGGTATAATGCGTCCAATGATCATGTCAAAGGATGAATTGACCTATATACATAAGTATCTCTTTCTATCTTTTTATACATATATACATTAGTTGAATATATACACGCACACCCACTTTATATAGTTATGAGACAGCTGTCTTATATCCCTGTCCTATATCCGAAAATAATTGAATGATACATTGCGCTTGTCACATTATAGGCTAAGTTCTACTTCATTTACACCCTACCTGAGTGACCCTGGTAAACAGTATCAGGTATACATACATCAAATCTATGCCACAGCTGTTGCCTCCGTGTAGTCGGCGCGTATGCTGCACTCAGTGCACTGTGAGTGTCTGTTATTCCTCTAGCGAGGTACGTGCACTGTCCCAAAATGATCCCAACTTATTCTGTAGGTTGTTGCTAAGAAATATTTTCAACTATGCCAATGGGGTTTTAAACCCACTAAACCCCCCGTTGCCTACGCCACTGGTAGGGTTAATCGTTCAGAGCGCTGCCAGTGCGCAAGACCCGGCGATAAGAAGTAGGTTTTGAGAAAAGTGAAGTAGTATGAGAGACTGCCAGATAGAATTTTGGAACGAACAGATGGAGAAAGCGCATTCCACAGAGAGGAACCAATTGAAGCAAAGGATCGAGACTGAGCCATAGATGCTCTAGTTCGAAGAACCAAGGGGTAATTCACAAAGAACGTCCACATCG
>OY365809.1:30803740-30823740 GCA_959347315.1 Bimastos eiseni | reverse complement strand
TTCCAACATCAAACGCGCCAGCTCTATTATCAATCCGATCATAAATTCAACTTAACGTAATCGTGTAGGCCTCTCTCTAAATTGCCAAAGCTATGGATCTCAAAAGAAATCTCATTTAACATCAAGAATGTTGACCCTTGTAAATGTCTTTCTCTCTGGGATAAAGTAACAAAAATCAAGGTCCTTATAGAAAATATATAAACGCTATGTATCAATTCTAATCACTCAAAATTTTCTTAATTTAATTTTTGTGTGTCAGTATTTCTGCATTTTCTAAAACTATTCATTCAATAATGGTCTAATCTACATGTATATACTATAGATTACTCTATATATTATAGATTACTCTATATATTATAGATTACTCTATATATTATAGATTGCACTATATATTATAGATTACTCTATATATTTTAGATTACTCTATATATTATAGATTATATCTATATAGACGTTAGTCTATATTGTGTGTACCCATCGATCGTGACTCGTTTAGTTTGTTGTCCATTATCTTGCTAATTGTTGTGATTTTTTTTTGTGAAATGACGTTTAACATCATAATGCGCCACTGTATGAACAAATGATGACAAATTACAACAGGGGTCGAATTCAACTGTTGGCAGCTACGCAGGGCGTCCAGTACGCTATAGGCCTACAACTTTAATTTTACCAACGCCGCCGCTTAGCGAAAGAAGGACTAGTGAGCCTTACGGGGGATACGTCGCCTCAGTGTATACTCCTTTACTCTACCAGTTTAGATTTCTGTCTGCTGCTTTCTTCCCTCGCCAAACTCGACCGATCTTTCAAACAGTAGCAAGAGCGAAATATCTTCCGTAAGTTGCTGATGATGATGATGGTGATGATGATGGTGATGATGGTGATGGTGATGACGAAGAACGATGATCTTTTGGGTGAGTTACGCCCAGCGTAATTGATAAATTATGATCGACATCTCAGAATACACTGCAGGTCTCCACTCTTAGACTTCAGCCACTGCCTTCGTTAATTATTCGCCATCCGCATCGTTGTGGGGGTCATGGGTCGTTGATTCTATGCCGTAGACCACCTCCTACTCTTCATAGCCTGAAAGTAGTCTGCCGTCCACCGACTTCGTTCAATAATTAACTGACATGGGTCAATTATGTCAGCTGCAGTGGCCATTCACCCCGTCTTTCATCTGGCGAATTTTTAAGGTTCTTTATAAACGCGTAAATATAGGCCTATAGATGATAAATGCAATATATATTAGGCGTAATAATAATTTTCAAATAATTATGTGTAGCTTAATATGTTCGGTTATGTTCTCCAACCAAGTCATTTCCATCACCACATCTCTGAATTCAGCGCTTTTTCGGTTTCTCCACCATCATTGTTGATCACCCACCATCAGCCATCTCATGCTCCTCCATACGTCACCCCTCGGGCTTTCCATTCGACACTCAAGTTTCAAGAATTCTCACCCAAAATCACTCGATCATGCACCCTCAAATCCTCGCTTAACCCCTTAACAACTATTCTGCTTTCTCTGACTCTCTGGCAACCCGACTCTGCCCTTCCTCACTATCCTTCTGACAAACCATTTTACTTGACGAAGCGCTCGTGAATAAGCTCGTGCCCTGCGCTTGGTGCTCGAATGGCGCTTTAGTAGTTTGGAGAATATGATTACGATTAGGTCTATATTCAAACACATGGAAAACAAATTATTTGTTTTCATCTAATTATATTTTAAATCATAAATGATGATTTGCCATCTAGAAAAAAATCCTCAAGCGAGATATTTTATTGGGGAATAAGTTGAATAAGTATTCTGAAATTTGTGTGGCTTTAAAGTTTCAATGAATCTTAGACCGTAGTACGGCAGTCGGCGTAGCACGGTATTAAGCATAGTACGGTAGTAGGCGTAGTACGGCAGTAGGCGTAGTACGGCAGTAGGCGTAGTACGGCAGTAGGCGTAGTACGGTAGTAAGCGTAGTACGGTAGTAGGCGTAGCACGGTAGTAAGCGTAGTACGGTAGTAGACGTAGTACGGTAGTAAGCGTAGTACGGTAGTAGGCGTAGTACGGTAGTAGGCGTAGTACGGCAGTAGGCGTAGCACGGTAGTAAGCGTAGTATGGTAGTAGGTCTAGTCGATAATGAAAGCAATTTAAATAAATCGCTGAGCTATTAGGAAATCGTTTAATTTTATTCATGTATATAACCGGACAGTGATTAATGGCCTCCTGATATTCTTAGTGCTTCCCAGTGATACCCCTAGGGCTGAACGATTCAATTGTATGTCGTCAAAAGGTAGCATATTATGCATATTTAGGCCTATATATATATATATATGCAGTTGACCCGCTCGGAGTGTGGAGATTACGATTACAGGATTACGATATCAACAGAATCTTGTTCTTGGGCTTGGCTGTAGATAAGCTGTTCGTCAGTAATTATCCACCGCCCTGTAGCTATAAAGGTAGTTCAATTCACACGCAGTGAATATATCCTAGATTGTTGGAAACACCTGCCTTTACATCTTCGTATTCTTCAGTTCTTACATGTACAGTGTACACGCACTTGGGTTGCTGGGGTCAATTACATCTGTATCTGTCTCGTTGGGTCGTGTGACTGCCAGCTTTTAAGAGCTATGAAATGGTATCGGGATTAGCGTTTTCTCTTCCCTATAAACAACGGAGCGCAGCTAGATCAAAGAAGCTTTGACAGATCTTAGACGTTCGTTTATAGGCTTGTTGCTGGTGTGACGTAGTTAGTTCAGCGCTGCTGTCAGATTAATCTTCACTATTTTGTTCAATCAACCAGCATGGTTGAATCCTATAGCGTTATTCTTAGCTCTCGGTTTCGTTATCCTCTGAGCACAACTGAGCGGCTGTGTGCTGTCCATTCGAAGAATCGTAGGCCTTCATCAGCATTGGTGTTAAAACTGTGTGATGTCGAGTTTACGCTGTAACGCTGGTGTGTAATATTGTATACGTAGGTTATATTATCTCTAATTGTTGAACATTAAATGTAGCCTATTATTAATCACACCCTTCGTCCTTTCTTTCACTCGGTGATGGTGTCTAACACTATCTAGAGTTACCCTAATCGTAAATTTATATAGCACCACCTAAGGAGAAGACACTCAGAGAACACACTGACCTGATTACACCAAACAGAAATCAAATAGATTGGTTTTAAACGCTTGAGGAAAAGAGGCAAAGAAAGACCAAGAAAGGAGTTCAGTAGGATAGCCATTTGCTAGACAATCTATTCTAGAATGTTGAACCGAAAGCAACTTTTATGAAGCACCGTGGACGTTCTTTTCAATGGAACAACCAGGTCGCCTTGTGTGACAGAATGGGGAATCTACGACCTGGTATGAATACGACCAGTGCACAAAGTTCCCTAAGATAATTGCGCGTAAGATTTAGAATTCAACACGTCTTTGCATTGGCAGCTAGACAGTTAATCCTAGTTAAGGTTGATAATAATATGCCCGAAATTTGGTAAGCCGCCTACCAGGAGAGTCGCAGCATTTAGGATCGACTGCGCTGCCATAGTCGACTCAGATGCAGATGAATGTATACATCTGAGGGCCGTAGCGGCTTTAGTTGTGAGTCAATTGTAACAGCTTAAAATTGCTTATCAAGAGCGAATAATTGTTCTCACTGACCTTGACCTTGATGCTGCTGTTGCTTGAGAGTAGATTTTCCGGTCATTTTTTTCTGCTTGGTTGTCCTCGATAGGTTTTAGTTATATCTCTGTACTTTGCAGAATACATGGAATTCACAGGCGACTTAATTAAAGCATTAACATGTAGAATTCTCGCTAACTGGTTACATGGATATGCCTATCTGATACTAATAATTGTGTAGACATTCGTGATGATATTCGCTATAACTCGTGACACTGGAGCATTTATTAATAGGCCTATGTAACTTATACTAATCAACAGATATCTATAACACTTTTGTAAATAACATTAATTCTTAGTAATTTTTAGTAATTCGTAATGAGGAATACCATTGATTATACTAATAAGATGAAGGACTTGTTTATAGTTTATAAATAGCAAGGCGAGAGCGTGAAACGGTTGGCGGTCCGTCGACTGGAAAGGATGCCATGAAGTGTTAAAGCTTTTATAAGCAGCTGCGCGTGGCAAAGGCACGAAGCAAATCCATGATCACATACATACGTATACACGCACACATACACACGCCCATGCACATACTTACGTACGTACGTACACACAGGGACATCGGCAAAGGCAGAAAAAGTGGGAGGAAGTCGATGCTGTGAAAGATAGGCGCCATAATGACAATAGCACAATTGAAAGCAAAGATGCTAAGATGGAGAATAAGATAGAAACGGAGAAGAACTGGAAATGGCAGAATGACAGAAGAAGTACAGAGGAAGCAAACGAGACAAGCAAAGACATAGAGAGAAAGACGCAGGCATTAAGGAAGACGTATACACAGAGAAACAGATAGGCAAACGAAGACCGGAATACGACTCTTGCTAAGGCGTCTCTCACGACATTCGTCTGTAGGCTTATTTTAGACAGCTTCGTTTTCCAGCTCGAACTGGACAGCAATTCATCCCTCAGTCCCAACCGTTCCACGAAAGAGAGTGAAAACTCGAAAGGCACAGAAGAGAGATCAAGATAGAAACAAGCGAAATTTCTATGCTAGGAAAAGAGTGAACGAGGAGGGTTGGGAATTGAGGTGGGTGGGACTTACCTATGTCTGTGCAACACGTCGATGCTTCAGTAAATGGAGCAAGGGAAGGGATGGGCATGCCAGTGAGATCATATGGCCCTCGTGCACGACTTCCTCCACTTACAGCTTTTCTTACCCTCAGTGCTTCGTCTCTGCTGTTGTCTCTCTTCTGTGGTGTGAAGGCAACGGATGTGGGGTGGTGGGATCTCCTAGGATAACAACTAATCAGATTTACTGCTTTAGCGACATTAATCGAAAATTGAAAAACACGAGCGAGATTAATTAGTCTCGGGTGCAGTGTTCCCGATAAATTTTCTGGAGGTCGTGCGCGCAAGAAATTTTGTGTGTGCAACATTTTAGAAAAAGTTCACACTTTTGTGCGCAGGTCCGAGCTAAATGCGATGGATAGTTAGACTATTATTATTATTATTATTATTATTAATACCGAAATTTGATACCGCCCTTCTTCCAACATTTTTTGCTCAGAAGTGCACACACACACGCCTCGACGGCGCAATTCCAGTTGTACTGCAGAGCAATGGTGCGCAAAGGACTTGCTCAAGGTCCCTACATAGTGACGCCCCGGACGAGGCTCGAACCCGCGCGTTCAGCACTCACTGAACATTACGGGCTGACCACTCTAACCGATCGGCCACTGTGCCACACCAAACAATGACCGTATTTAGGGGCTAAGTCTACGGTAATAAGTTCTGATATCTAAAGTAATGTCCCTTGCAAGCTGCAAGACGATCAATTACGTAGTTTCATAAGAAAGAGTTCGTGACTCGTTGTTATTTCAAAAACAACTCTAATCAATTTATTATTTGTAAACTTATTATGTAATATTTTCCTAAATTCTTCTCAACATCATTTGCACGCAATCACTTTCATAAACCTTTAAGAGTTTTGTATGCTTTATTGATGATGATGTGAAGTGTTCTAATAAAACATACAGCTGCAGCTGCAGCCATAGAGTGCCCATATAAATAACAAGTTCATGCTATAGAGGCCTATAATTATAGGGCTATATATATATATATATATATATATATAGTGATTGTGAATTTCTGACAGACCAACTGTTCATTTATTGTTTTTGTCTACGATCTTTGGAATTTAAACACTCAAATAAAACCTGTCTGTGGAGTTCGATGGACCTAAGCACTAGGGCCTCTCTCTCGACAGCATCTACGCATCATTGCATCTGTTTGAATCATGAATCGCTGTCAAATCAACAGTGAAGACAAAACATTCTGCCATTTTAGCCACCTCTTCTCCTTCAGAGGCAGACATAGACTCTGGACCGCGGACGCACGATAGACAAACGTTGCTTTTCCACACTCGCACACCTAGCCAGTTTGCCTCCCTTCAGTCCCATCTGATGGAGTAGAGCTGTACTTTTATAACCGAGTGCCCCTCTCCTGCTGAAGCCTTGGAGGCCTTCTACACATTTACTACAACAGTCTTTGATAATTATGTTGCGCAAATGCCCCTGCGCAACGGTCTCCCTCGAGCTTTCGCTGCTGAGCCTAATGGGGCCCGGCGCTAAAGCTCTCGATGTAGTCGCTTGAGGCGCCACCTATTTTCTATTGCGTAGGTGACGCGTGAGCGGCCATTTTGTGGTGTTGAAGTTGTAGAAGTTCTAGAAGGGTGGAAATTGGCGAGTCGGTAAAAGTTCATTAAAAAGTCATATTCGCGATTAGTTCCCGTGTAGAAAACTTAGCGAAATTGATAAGGGAAGTATTACGACTTGTGTGGTGCAAGTGCCGTCTGAAAATTTCGAATGTGCACACAGATAAATGTGATTAACTTTTGGCCAGAGCTGGCGATAGCGCGAATGCATTGTAACTGACGGCATTCGGCTGGGGTACATTTTTATAGCGCTGTGCTAGGAAGAATAGAAAACAAAGTAGCTAAGAAATTTGGATAAATTCTGGCATTACATAACTACTCAATTAGTGCAGTTTTAGGGGTTCATTTGATGTTTGGTAAATTAGAAATTTTGTTTGCTGTATAATTGTGATTAATGAATGTAAACCTGTAGCGGACAGCTGAGGATTAATTGCAGTAAATAAAGATTGTTTGATTATTGAAAACATACAAATTTCGTTGAACTTTAAAATAATTAAGTGGTCATAGTGAGGAGCCCTATGGAAGAAGAAATAGATCAGTCTGCTCGTAGGGACCATTCCAGGCCACATGCTTCATCCGCTCAGCGGATGATCGCCACCGTCAGCCCCGAGGTCACGGACATTATGTTCAATCCGGCACGAGGTAATCCTGTGGTGCAAACTGGGGCCCTCACTATACAAGGAGCTAAGATAGAGCCGACGGGAGCATATGGACGAGAAGCCCTTACTCCGCGCTTAGGACGTAGTCGGCGACTGCAGGAAAAATGGCCCGTAGGCTATGGAGTAGGACCGGAAGTGGGATTAACCATTGTATACTCGGATGGCGTCCCCGGGCAGCCAGCACCCCTAGGGGCGGTAAGTCTGACAATTACTTTCCAATTAAAAGCATTATGATCAAGGAGAGGAACGCATCCATTATGACACCAATCGTCAAACACCTGTTACGGAGGCGGTAGAAATTGCTAAAGAAAAAGCGAATAGAAGCTGTCTACTGCCTTTCCGAAAGGATAAACAGGATAATTACACGATGTAACACTACCACATTTTAAAGGGCTAAGCGAGGGTCCCGTGAAATTGTGGAAGGAAGTAAATCGGTTACGAGGTGGAGGAAAGAAGGATACAGACTGCCACGTCACGGCATAATCTTTAAATATACACGTCCCACAATGGTTCCATCTCTAACGATGAACATTATGTTGCTCCTCTCCTCAAATCAACTGTTGCGGATATTGATTATTTCACGACCTATAAGCTCCTTTCATCGATCAGAAGCACAGCTTCTGGTCCTGATAGTCTGACAGCATGGCTTCTCAAGGGGGTTTCCCCTATGCTTGCAGAACCTGTCGCCAAACTTTTTATCATGTCAATAATCTCCTTTGTTCCGCCACAATGGAAGACTGGTACTATCACGCCAGTTGCAAAAGTCGCTCGCCCGTCAGAAGAAGCCGACTTTCGACCTATATCGGTTACCTCCATCCTTAGTCGTCTTCTTGAAAAGTTCTTTCGCATACCGTTTATTTCATCCATTCCTGAGTCCTGACACAGTCGCAATCCAACCTGGAATTTGAGGATCAATTTGCCTTTCGTTCATCGGGTTCAACCACTACAGCCCTCCTTCATGACAACCAATATGTCCATTCGATAGCTTTTGACTTTTCAAAAGCCTTTGACACGGTTGGACACGCATATCTCGCTGAGCGGTTGGCAGAGTTGTCCATTCCGGATAGAATATACAACTGGATCATTAACTTTCTTAGCAATCGCAACCACGGAACCAAATACAATGGCATCGTCTCGGCAGTCATTCGTATTAATGCCAGCATTGTCCAGCTAGGGTTCTGGACTCGGCCCTTTACACTTCATTACGGCCATATCCAGGTTAAAAGCTGTCCATCCTGCAAATAGACTGGTCAAGTATGCTGACGACACATATACCTGTGGATTCCTGGTTCCAACAAAGACACAACTGAGATTGAACTAAATCATGCGTCTGAGTGGGCTGCCAAATGCAACCTATGACTAAATACACTGTGTCCGGATGAAAAGTAGTACCCAACAAAAAGTGTCACAACTCGTTCAAAACTGTAAGTATTTGCCTGAAATTTTAAACTCAACAACAGTCACCATATTTACACGAGATCCCAAAGCCGTTTGGAAATATTCGTGAAATTGTCAATTTATGAGCGATTGCGATGGAACACTGAAAAATTAAAGTTTCCAACATAGGCCCTTACTTACGCCGACTCTGTGACGTCGTTATCGATGATATACGTCACTTGGTTTGGTGTAAGCAATAAAAAATGGCGTTTACAGAAGAAGATAAAATTTTAATTAAAGTACTCAGGCAAGAACATGGTTATGGAGCGAAAAGGTTTCTGAAGGAATTTTCGAATAAAGGCAGGTGTCTTTCGTCTGTGATTAAGTTATTGAAGAAGATCGATGAAACGGGCACAGTGGAGCGAAAACCTGGCAGTGGCCAAAAACGCACGACACGCACTGTTGAAAACGTTGAGTTGGTTGAAAGGCTGGCATTAAGCCAAGAAAATGCACCAGGAACCCATAGAACAGTGCGTTAGATTTCGAGGGATATTGGGATTCCGAAGACCGCGGTTCACGAAATCATTTTCAAGGACTTGAAACTGGTTTGTTTTAGGAAGAGGCGAGCACAAGAGCTAACAAGAGCAAAGAAACTGACACGTCTTGTACGCGCGAAGCAGCTGCTAAAGAAATACCCCGAACACACAGTTCCATTCATATGGTTTACGGACGAAAAAGTTTTTACCGTCGCTCCTCCTGTCAACCTCCAGAACGATCGCGTTTATGCGGCGAATGGAACGCGGAAGAAAAATATGCCAGCTGAACGTCTCCTCAAAACACGTTCACACTTTTCAAAGTCACTAATGGTCTCAGTCGGCGTGTCAACCCTAGGGTGCACTGATTTGATTTTCGTTGAGCCGGGTGTAAAGGTGAATGGTGCGTACTATCGCGATGTGTTGCTCGCTCAGCATATGCTTCCTGCCATCAAGCACGTGTCTGGCGGCTACTTCACATTCCAACAAGACAGTGCCCCTGCGCACCGAGCACGTGAGACCATTGCTCTACTGTCCCGGGAGACACCCGACTTCATATCACCGCAACTGTGGCCACCCAACAGTCCAGACCTCAATCCAGTTGACTATCAAATCTGGAGTGTACTGGAGGAGCGCGTTTATCGTTCCCGTATTCGTGACATCGATCACCTGAGGGCACGTCTGGTTGAGGAGTGGCAGCTCCTTGACCACGTTATCATCGACCGGGCCATAAAACAGTGGCGTCCACGTCTACGGTCGTGTGTCCGTGAACGAGGAGGACATTTTGAACACCAGCTGTAGCCGAACTGCACTTCTTATGTAAGGGCCTATGTTGGAAACTTTAATTTTTCAGTGTTCCATCGCAATCGCTCATAAATTTGACAACTTCACGAATATTTCCAAACGGCTTTGGGATCTCGTGTAAATATGGTGACTGTTGTTGAGTTTAAAATTTCAGGCAAATACTTACAGTTTTGAACGAGCTGTGACACGTTTTGTTGGGTACTACTTTTCATCCGGACACAGTGTATAAAAAAGACACAAGAGATGATTAGACGACGTCCTCGGGGGCGAGGAGGTCGAGGAGAAGACCCATTGGAGACGCCAGGACTGCCAAGGGTCAAAAAGTATGGTTATCCTGGGGGTCGCCATCTGTTTTGAACCTCGTATAAATTGAATATGTTGTCAGGCAAGGCAATCAATGTAGGCTTTGCGCATAATGGTGGCGCATGGCCTCTCCGGACTATTGCTCTTTGACGTGGTGCGTTCGACTACACTGGTCCGCATGCTGTATGCGACTCCGGCCTGGTGGGAGTCGTAGGCAGCAGGAGCGTGCCCGGGTACAGTCAGTGATGAACAGATTGATTCGCCAACGCTATCTGCCAGATGATGTTCCTCCATTCGAACATTTGATCCAGTTGGCCGATACGGGTCTATTCAAAGCGATACTGGAGAACCCAGGTCACGTGCTGCACCGGTTTCTTCCTCCTATAAAGGCGACCTTCCACTCCCAACGTCCGCGCCCACATGACCGCGAAATTCCACAGGCAGACAATCTAGAGCGAAAATCTTTTTAATAAGAATGTTGTATCATTAAAATTAATGTATTGCTATTTAAAAGCAGATCTGCTAATCCCCACAACTGCATCTAGATTGCAGACAATCTAGAGTGAAGATTCTTTTTCAAATTGTTTAATTAGAATAATGTTTTTTAAAATGTATTGTACACCAGAGTGCGGATAAGCAGTTGGTTCAATAAAGAATATACTTACTTACTTACTTAGACTTACTACTCTGCCTTCTAGAATGTAACTTTTAATTCGCATGAGCATTTCTTCAAATCGTTAAGATCATTTCTAAACTTACATGTATTGTTCAAATATATTACAATTTAAGACTGCAACTTCAATAACAAGGAGAAACAAGCGATTACACTTATAGAAAATGAACTACCTAACTCGTATGCAATTTGGTGCCACACTACTAGTTGACTGACCATGCGTAGGCAAAGTTGTACTTACATATACAAGGAATTGGCAGCGGCGGATCGTTTTTAACGCTTAACGAGGTGCTAGATAATGTATCAGTTAGCCTGGTTAGCGAGATAAACCGCTAACTGTCAACCTCAGTGAACTTGGCAAAACCTGACATCTGACTTTAATGTGATCTCTTCAAAGGACTTTCACTAAAACACCGAGTTTATTTTCTCACAAATTCGATCCTCATTCTTCCACTTCACTCTACCTTCCTCGTACTAATACAAGCAGGTTTCTTTATTTTTTTAAATGATAATTGGGAACTTTATGTAGGCCTAATAAAGTCAATATTCGGATTGACTGTGGGTAATGGATTTGAGGGGTCAAACTAACCACCCGTTAAGGGTAAGTCAAAGCCAGAAGCAGAGGGTCAAATGAACAAGATGAGGCCCAATGCCTGACAAATCGGACACTGCATGCATTCCATAACTGAAGTACCAGATAAAAAAGCCCATAAAAATACGAAATATATGATCGGCTAAAGTAATTGCAGTACTGGAAGGAAACTAATCACATGTAGCATAGTTGCTTCAAGCTATAGAATCAAACTCTACAAACTATCAATTACAGGATACATAGGGGCTATAGTGCAATTTAAGTGCATTTTATTGTTTTTGCAAGCTGAAATATAGGCCTATGACCTGTAAGTATACTGTGCTTGAACATGTTATTTCAGGCAAGAAAATGTCACTCATCTCAAATTCAACTCATTCAGATTGCAAAAAACAGAAAATGTATGTCAATACAGACAGAAGAACTTTGTTCCAGGAAATAATATACATTAATTGCTCTCAGAATTCAATTGGTTATGCTCTGATGCTGCAATGTGTGGATTGCTGCGCATTAGAAACTTTGACCCTTCACTCTCCTGAAATGAATTTGATGGCATCATAGATGTCTTGGTCTGATCTATGGTGTGGCATGATCAAGCTAAGCTGACGTTCCTTTGCCTGAAACTGCCTTGCCAACTGCTGAAAACCTGAGTCTCCAGAAATGACCAAAAACCTTATGGTTTTTGGAAGTAAATGGTCCAAGCTTCCAATCTGAAAGAAAGAGAGTAATAAATTTGACATACGCCAAGAAACAATGAGGAAACACAATGGTTTATCAACACTGACATGGTAAAGCAATGAATGTCCATTGTTGCATGACGCAATATCTGCCCAAATGCCCCACTTAATATCAGAAATTTTTTTTTACACACATTCAACATAAAAGCAAGAGGGAACAACAACAACAAGAAAGCAGCCTTGATTGAGTCTATGAACCTATAATCTGTATTAATTAACCGAAATTAGAAACTTGCAGAGATTGGGAACTAGATAACCTAGAAGCTTACATATCTATATATATATAAAGAGAAGATTCTGTGTGTCTGTCTGCACTATGCATTTGCACAGTTTTAGAGCTATTGACTCGAAACCTTAGCTGACAATGGTACCAGAAGTGGGGTACTTCCGGTTACACATCCGGTTCAGTCCTCACTTTCGGTGGCGCCACAAAATAGGAATGAAAATTCCGACAGTGGAGACGAGAGTCATGGGTACGGAAACGGACGCGCTGACGTCTTTGGACGTGCAGAGGAAGGTCCTGATCGTTCCGGCAGTACATTGGAGCTGAGTGAAATTGAGTGTATGATTAATGACCTGAATGCGAATATAGACCATTTAGTTTCAGAGGCAGAAGCTGCTGTTGGGGTCGGCTCTCTAACGACGTCCCGTGCTCGAGTGCTTGACACAGGCCGTCTACTGCTCGGTCCGGGCGTACACGACGGCATAGGCGGAGGTCCCGATCGTCGTCCTCTGTCGACTTCGCGTCGAGATACCACCTTCGTCAACGTCTCTTCGTCGTTCACGCGTCCCGCCAGTACCATCGCCACGTCGTCTATATGGCGTGCATCATACTCCGATCGGCCTGCGTCTGATCGGAAGTACGTCGGAGCCGGCGTGTGCGCCGCTGCAAACGCGACTTCGCCGTCCGTCAAGAAGCCAATCGTCCCATCGAACAAAAGTTCGTCGCGTCACCCTGATCACCCTGCGTCCGATGGTCGGTACGTCGAGGCCGACCTGGGAGCCGCCGAGACCGTTACCTCAGAACCGACCTCAAAGAAGATGACGTTCCTCCCTCTTGCCCCTCCCTCTTGCCGCATCAACAGACGACCGGAAAGACCGAAAAGTGGGCTCTACACGTCGTCAAACCAGCCAGGGCGAGCGCACGTCTGCCCGGTACTACTACCCTGCTCCTTCGGCCCTACCAGCTCAACGCAGGGCGCGTGATACGGAGTCCCCGACGGATGTCCGGCCGGGGCGTTCAACGCTGGGATCGTATGTGCGGATTAGCCGGCCGGAACGTCGGCTGCCGGAAACATCCGAGTACAACGACGATGAGGACGGCGATGATTGTAAGCCAGGTGTGCATGCGGTGAACGAAACGGACGCTATCCACCGCGCAAAGAAGGCAGGGCGTGGGCTCCGTGCGGCGATGCCAAAAAGGACTGTTGCAGCAGTACTCGACCAAGATGGGTCAGGACGGGAGAAAGTGGAACGCACGCTTCGCGAATCAACACGTCGCCTAATAGGAGCGGGAGAGCCTCGAACCGTCGATGAGCAGTATGACAGCTGCGAGCATGAGAGTCTTGGACGGGATCATGACGCCATGCGGACGTTCATCCACCAGGAGTTGCAAAAACTTATGGCAAACAGTGCTAGTGGATTGTCACCGTCGCCCGCTGTTACCGAGAGATCTACGTCGACAGAACGGAATCGTCGCACTCCAGAACGAGGATGGTCCAAGGAAAGAGATGACGAGGGGGAAAAGGAAAAAGAAGAGGTAAAAGAGGTAGATACTGCACTACGTGACAATGCGGACAAGGGACGTCAGTACATTAAGCTCGGACGTTACAATGGTAAGTGTGCTGTGGAGGCATTCTTACGGAAATACGAAGTCTGCGCACGCCACAACCGATAGAACGACGCCGAACGTTTAGACCATATGATGTGTGCTTTTTCGGCACCGGCCAGCCAGGTACTATGGAACTCCGGGTCACAGACTGTGACGTCTTGGTCTGATCTAGTGCAACGTTTGCGAGCGCCCTATGGAAGTGCAGATCAAATGTCGCTCTATCAGACACAACTGAGTACCCGACACCAGAAAGAGGACGAGGACTTGGCCACTTTGGTGCAGGACATACGGCGCGTGATATCATTGGCGTACCCGGGTTATGACTCCGAACACGGAGAGGTACTCGCCATACTGGCATTTCTAGATGCGATGTCGGATAAATCACTCGCTTTGAAAGTACGGGAACGTGAACCATCGACACTGGATCAGGCGTTCAAGCTAGCATTACGTTTGGATGGGTATCGGTGGGCATCAGAAGAGACGCGGGAATCAAGCGAACGACGATACGGACGGATTAAAACTGTGCAGGAAACGAATCGGGAGATGGATAAGTTGCGGCAAGGGCTTCGGGAAGAACTCGACTCGCACAAACGCAAGTTGGACTATCTCGAAAGCTACATGCTATCCGCCGGTCAGCGGGCACAAGGACTGCATGGTCGGACGGAAGAGCAAGACGGCCGGACCGGGCGGCTTCTCATGGAGAATAATGAACCCTTCCAGAACCAGCGGAATGGACGACCATCGAATTCAAGAGTCCCACGTGAGAGGATACGCTGCCGAGACCTCGGTCATTACGCAAGGGAGTGTAATCCGCAACGGGATGAACCTCGTGAGGATACGGCCTCGACTAACGTGTCGGTCGAAGCACCCGCGAACGTCAGATACGTTAATGGCAGCACTTATGCCTATCTGTCGATACAAATTAACGGCAAAGCGACGGATACCGGGAGCGAACTCAGTCTGGTTCCTAGAGCGTTGGTGCGGCCAGTGGATATTGTTGGATCCGCCCAACTACTAAGGGCTGCAAATGGAACAGAAATCAAAGTCTTGGGCGAATCAGAGCTGCGCTGCCGAATACAGGAGTATTCTTTTACTGTCAGATGTCTAGTGACGGAGCAGTTGTCCGAAACCATATTAGGGTTGGAATGGCTGGAGGAACAAGGAGCCCAGTGGAATTTTGCTGAGCAGTGAAGCCGCCCAAGGAAAGTGTCGGAAGATCGTAGTGGCTGCTGATATAAAGATCCCAGCTTTCTCGGAGCTGGATGTGGAAACGTTCGCCGTCTTGCCGGACTTAAAGGCCTGCAATACCGCATGGGCCACTATACCACAAGTCCTGGACTCTGGTCTCATTGTTGCCGGTACTCTCCTGCCCCAGAGGACCGCAAACCTGGCCGTTAGAATGTTGAACATGTCGAAAGAGCCAATCCGCCTAGAGATAGGGCAACGGTGGTTGACAGAAGTATACATCGGAATGGGACAGAGCGAAAGAAGCATTGCGGGACAATGCGGAGCGATAAGATAGACATCATTGGCCCACGTAGGAATGTCTGGGACTGAAGCGGACATTGCGAAGCTTGCAGAAGCGCGCTTACTGGCCGGGTTTGAGGGAGCAGGTGAAAATATTCTTACGACGCTGCCGGGAATGTTTAAGGTATTTTCGAGGAAAGCTGCCGCATCAAGGGTATCTTCAGGACATGTCCGTGGGAGAGCCCTGGGACTGAATAGGAGTCGATCTGACGGGTCCACACCCAGTGTCGGCGAAAGGCCACTGATACATACTGACTGTCATCGATTACTTCACGAGGTGGGCGGAAGCATTTCCGGTACGCTCACAGGAAGCTATTACCATGGCGAGAGTCTTAGTGGACCAAGTATTTGCCCGATTCGGATGCCCTCGACAAATTCTGACCAACCAAGGACCCTGCTTCGAAGCTGCACTTTTCCAGGAGCTCTGCAAGACGTTCGGAATTGATAAGATCCGCACCACGGCCTATAAGCCGGGTACGAACGGACGGATCGAGAGACTACACCGGACCTTGAACGCCCTCCTCGCCAAGGTGGTATCTCGATGCCAAAGAAACTAGGACCTCCTCCTGCCGCAAGTCATGTCAGCGTACCGATCGACCGAGCACGAAAGCACCGGGTTTTCCCCGTGTCGGCTATTTCTAGGCCGTGATGTCATGTTGCACATTGATTTGGTGTTGGGCGATTGTCAAAATGATGTGTCACCTAGAATGTCTGTTGATGATTATGTGCATGACTTGGACATTACTGTTAAAACTGCTTTCCAAATTGTCCGGGAAACCACTCAGCGTTTAGGGAGCACAAGGGCGGCGAGATATAATCTCCGCGTGAGACCAGCAAAATTTGAGCCAGGGTCCTGGGTGCTGTACTACTATCCCCGACGGAGTGTGGGAATTAAGGAGAAATGGTCTAGCTTCTACGAAGGCCCCTATCGGGTAATGGCCCAACTAAGTCCGGTGTTGTATAAGATCCAGCGATCCAACGGGCGGCCCCCAAAATTGTCTATGTTGACAAATTAAAAGTCTTTGAAGGGGGAACCCCAGAGGATTGGGAGGTGGACGACCAATCCGAAGATTCGGATATTGAACCCGAGCTGAGTCCCGAAGTAACACCGTTGGGGACCGAACGTAATGAGGGAAATTGTAGGCCCCGTCGGACCTTGAGAATACCCGCAAGATTCTTTGACTACGTGTAGTAGCGAAACGTCCTGGGCACGACGTTAAACTACATCCGGTTTCTGGTTACCCAAAAACCTAGGGAACCGTCCTGGCTACGACGTTAAAAGACGTCCGGTTGGAGGTCAACCTGAAACCTGGATGGTGTGATGAATCTGAACTTAGAGTTGTAATATAGGACACCATGAGGTGGCCTAATTTCTGCAATTGCAATAGATTGATAACTTCTTCGATGAACAGTAGCTTAATTATGTTGAGTTTTCCTGTTTTAATTGATCAGCAAAAGTCTGCTGTATAGTTTTTAATTGTATGTTAACCTCAGGAATCTAGTTTCTTGATCAAATTAAGATGTTTAGGCTCTGAGATATTGATTGATGACCTAATGTTAAGAAGATAGTCTATACATGTTTTCGTATGATTGATTTTAATATTGGATTGGAATTTTAATTAGAATTCAGTGGAAATTTAAGCATTTTATGAGAGATGAACATTCTTGACTTTAGCATTTACAGTTACAATGTTTTAAGGGTTCTTATGACTACATGTGACATGAGGCATGAAGTTGCACTGAATAAGAAGTTTTCAGATACTTTGGAGGGAGGGACCCGGATTTCTCCGGTAGGAGAAATCAAATAGAGTGGGGGGAGTGTTGCGCAAATGCCCCTGCGCAACGGTCTCCCTCGAGTTTTCGCTGCTGAGCCTAATGGGGCCCGGCGCTAAAGCTCTCGATGTAGTCGCTTGAGGTGCCACCTATTTTCTATTGCGTAGGTGACGCGTGAGCGGCCATTTTGTGGTGTTGAAGTTGTAGAAGTTTTAGAAGGGTGGAGATTGGCGAGTCGGTAAAAGTTCATTAAAAAGTCATATTCGCGATTAATTCCCGTGTAGAAAACTTAGCGAAATTGATAAGGGAAGTATTACGACTTGTGTGGTGCAAGTGCCGTCTGAAAATTTCGAATGTGCACACAGATAAATGTGATTAACTTTTGGCCAGAGCTGGCGATAGCGCGAATGCATTGTAACTGACGGCATTCGGCTGGGGTACATTTTTATAGCGCTGTGCTAGGAAGAATAGAAAACAAAGTAGCTAAGAAATTTGGATAAATTCTGGCATTACATAACTACTCAATTAGTGCAGTTTTAGGGGTTCATTTGATGTTTGGTAAATTAGAAATTTTGTTTGCTGTATAATTGTGATTAATGAATGTAAACCTGTAGCGGACAGCTGAGGATTAATTGCAGTAAATAAAGATTGTTTGATTATTGAAAACATACAAATTTCGTTGAACTTTAAAATAATTAAGTGGTCATAGTGAGGAGCCCTATGGAAGAAGAAATAGATCAGTCTGCTCGTAGGGACCATTCCAGGCCACATGCTTCATCCGCTCAGCGGATGATCGCCACCGTCAGCCCCGAGGTCACGGACATTATGTTCAATCCGGCACGAGGTAATCCTGTGGTGCAAACTGGGGCCCTCACTATACAAGGAGCTAAGATAGAGCCGACGGGAGCATATGGACGAGAAGCCCTTACTCCGCGCTTAGGACGTAGTCGGCGACTGCAGGAAAAATGGCCCGTAGGCTATGGAGTAGGACCGGAAGTGGGATTAACCATTGTATACTCGGATGGCGTCCCCGGGCAGCCAGCACCCCTAGGGGCGGTAAGTCTGACAATTACTTTCCAATTAAAAGCATTATGATCAAGGAGAGGAACGCATCCATTATGACACCAATCGTCAAACACCTGTTACGGAGGCGGTAGAAATTGCTAAAGAAAAAGCGAATAGAAGCTGTCTACTGCCTTTCCGAAAGGATAAACAGGATAATTACACGATGTAACACTACCACATTTTAAAGGGCTAAGCGAGGGTCCCGTGAAATTGTGGAAGGAAGTAAATCGGTTACGAGGTGGAGGAAAGAAGGATACAGACTGCCACGTCACGGCATAATCTTTAAATATACACGTCCCACAATGGTTCCATCTCTAACGATGAACATTATGTTGCTCCTCTCCTCAAATCAACTGTTGCGGATATTGATTATTTCACGACCTATAAGCTCCTTTCATCGATCAGAAGCACAGCTTCTGGTCCTGATAGTCTGACAGCATGGCTTCTCAAGGGGGTTTCCCCTATGCTTGCAGAACCTGTCGCCAAACTTTTTATCATGTCAATAATCTCCTTTGTTCCGCCACAATGGAAGACTGGTACTATCACGCCAGTTGCAAAAGTCGCTCGCCCGTCAGAAGAAGCCGACTTTCGACCTATATCGGTTACCTCCATCCTTAGTCGTCTTCTTGAAAAGTTCTTTCGCATACCGTTTATTTCATCCATTCCTGAGTCCTGACACAGTCGCAATCCAACCTGGAATTTGAGGATCAATTTGCCTTTCGTTCATCGGGTTCAACCACTACAGCCCTCCTTCATGACAACCAATATGTCCATTCGATAGCTTTTGACTTTTCAAAAGCCTTTGACACGGTTGGACACGCATATCTCGCTGAGCGGTTGGCAGAGTTGTCCATTCCGGATAGAATATACAACTGGATCATTAACTTTCTTAGCAATCGCAACCACGGAACCAAATACAATGGCATCGTCTCGGCAGTCATTCGTATTAATGCCAGCATTGTCCAGCTAGGGTTCTGGACTCGGCCCTTTACACTTCATTACGGCCATATCCAGGTTAAAAGCTGTCCATCCTGCAAATAGACTGGTCAAGTATGCTGACGACACATATACCTGTGGATTCCTGGTTCCAACAAAGACACAACTGAGATTGAACTAAATCATGCGTCTGAGTGGGCTGCCAAATGCAACCTATGACTAAATACACTGTGTCCGGATGAAAAGTAGTACCCAACAAAAAGTGTCACAACTCGTTCAAAACTGTAAGTATTTGCCTGAAATTTTAAACTCAACAACAGTCACCATATTTACACGAGATCCCAAAGCCGTTTGGAAATATTCGTGAAATTGTCAATTTATGAGCGATTGCGATGGAACACTGAAAAATTAAAGTTTCCAACATAGGCCCTTACTTACGCCGACTCTGTGACGTCGTTATCGATGATATACGTCACTTGGTTTGGTGTAAGCAATAAAAAATGGCGTTTACAGAAGAAGATAAAATTTTAATTAAAGTACTCAGGCAAGAACATGGTTATGGAGCGAAAAGGTTTCTGAAGGAATTTTCGAATAAAGGCAGGTGTCTTTCGTCTGTGATTAAGTTATTGAAGAAGATCGATGAAACGGGCACAGTGGAGCGAAAACCTGGCAGTGGCCAAAAACGCACGACACGCACTGTTGAAAACGTTGAGTTGGTTGAAAGGCTGGCATTAAGCCAAGAAAATGCACCAGGAACCCATAGAACAGTGCGTTAGATTTCGAGGGATATTGGGATTCCGAAGACCGCGGTTCACGAAATCATTTTCAAGGACTTGAAACTGGTTTGTTTTAGGAAGAGGCGAGC
>OY365809.1:30631214-30803540 GCA_959347315.1 Bimastos eiseni | reverse complement strand
GGCGAGCACAAGAGCTAACAAGAGCAAAGAAACTGACACGTCTTGTACGCGCGAAGCAGCTGCTAAAGAAATACCCCGAACACACAGTTCCATTCATATGGTTTACGGACGAAAAAGTTTTTACCGTCGCTCCTCCTGTCAACCTCCAGAACGATCGCGTTTATGCGGCGAATGGAACGCGGAAGAAAAATATGCCAGCTGAACGTCTCCTCAAAACACGTTCACACTTTTCAAAGTCACTAATGGTCTCAGTCGGCGTGTCAACCCTAGGGTGCACTGATTTGATTTTCGTTGAGCCGGGTGTAAAGGTGAATGGTGCGTACTATCGCGATGTGTTGCTCGCTCAGCATATGCTTCCTGCCATCAAGCACGTGTCTGGCGGCTACTTCACATTCCAACAAGACAGTGCCCCTGCGCACCGAGCACGTGAGACCATTGCTCTACTGTCCCGGGAGACACCCGACTTCATATCACCGCAACTGTGGCCACCCAACAGTCCAGACCTCAATCCAGTTGACTATCAAATCTGGAGTGTACTGGAGGAGCGCGTTTATCGTTACCGTATTCGTGACATCGATCACCTGAGGGCACGTCTGGTTGAGGAGTGGCAGCTCCTTGACCACGTTATCATCGACCGGGCCATAAAACAGTGGCGTCCACGTCTACGGTCGTGTGTCCGTGAACGAGGAGGACATTTTGAACACCAGCTGTAGCCGAACTGCACTTCTTATGTAAGGGCCTATGTTGGAAACTTTAATTTTTCAGTGTTCCATCGCAATCGCTCATAAATTTGACAACTTCACGAATATTTCCAAACGGCTTTGGGATCTCGTGTAAATATGGTGACTGTTGTTGAGTTTAAAATTTCAGGCAAATACTTACAGTTTTGAACGAGCTGTGACACGTTTTGTTGGGTACTACTTTTCATCCGGACACAGTGTATAAAAAAGACACAAGAGATGATTAGACGACGTCCTCGGGGGCGAGGAGGTCGAGGAGAAGACCCATTGGAGACGCCAGGACTGCCAAGGGTCAAAAAGTATGGTTATCCTGGGGGTCGCCATCTGTTTTGAACCTCGTATAAATTGAATATGTTGTCAGGCAAGGCAATCAATGTAGGCTTTGCGCATAATGGTGGCGCATGGCCTCTCCGGACTATTGCTCTTTGACGTGGTGCGTTCGACTACACTGGTCCGCATGCTGTATGCGACTCCGGCCTGGTGGGAGTCGTAGGCAGCAGGAGCGTGCCCGGGTACAGTCAGTGATGAACAGATTGATTCGCCAACGCTATCTGCCAGATGATGTTCCTCCATTCGAACATTTGATCCAGTTGGCCGATACGGGTCTATTCAAAGCGATACTGGAGAACCCAGGTCACGTGCTGCACCGGTTTCTTCCTCCTATAAAGGCGACCTTCCACTCCCAACGTCCGCGCCCACATGACCGCGAAATTCCACAGGCAGACAATCTAGAGCGAAAATCTTTTTAATAAGAATGTTGTATCATTAAAATTAATGTATTGCTATTTAAAAGCAGATCTGCTAATCCCCACAACTGCATCTAGATTGCAGACAATCTAGAGTGAAGATTCTTTTTCAAATTGTTTAATTAGAATAATGTTTTTTAAAATGTATTGTACACCAGAGTGCGGATAAGCAGTTGGTTCAATAAAGAATATACTTACTTACTTACTTAGACTTACTACTCTGCCTTCTAGAATGTAACTCTTAATTCGCATGAGCATTTCTTCAAATCGTTAAGATCATTTCTAAACTTACATGTATTGTTCAAATATATTACAATTTAAGACTGCAACTTCAATAACAAGGAGAAACAAGCGATTACACTTATAGAAAATGAACTACCTAACTCGTATGCAATTTGGTGCCACACTACTAGTTGACTGACCATGCGTAGGCAAAGTTGTACTTACATATACAAGGAATTGGCAGCGGCGGATCGTTTTTAACGCTTAACGAGGTGCTAGATAATGTATCAGTTAGCCTGGTTAGCGAGATAAACCGCTAACTGTCAACCTCAGTGAACTTGGCAAAACCTGACATCTGACTTTAATGTGATCTCTTCAAAGGACTTTCACTAAAACACCGAGTTTATTTTCTCACAAATTCGATCCTCATTCTTCCACTTCACTCTACCTTCCTCGTACTAATACAAGCAGGTTTCTTTATTTTTTTAAATGATAATTGGGAACTTTATGTAGGCCTAATAAAGTCAATATTCGGATTGACTGTGGGTAATGGATTTGAGGGGTCAAACTAACCACCCGTTAAGGGTAAGTCAAAGCCAGAAGCAGAGGGTCAAATGAACAAGATGAGGCCCAATGCCTGACAAATCGGACACTGCATGCATTCCATAACTGAAGTACCAGATAAAAAAGCCCATAAAAATACGAAATATATGATCGGCTAAAGTAATTGCAGTACTGGAAGGAAACTAATCACATGTAGCATAGTTGCTTCAAGCTATAGAATCAAACTCTACAAACTATCAATTACAGGATACATAGGGGCTATAGTGCAATTTAAGTGCATTTTATTGTTTTTGCAAGCTGAAATATAGGCCTATGACCTGTAAGTATACTGTGCTTGAACATGTTATTTCAGGCAAGAAAATGTCACTCATCTCAAATTCAACTCATTCAGATTGCAAAAAACAGAAAATGTATGTCAATACAGACAGAAGAACTTTGTTCCAGGAAATAATATACATTAATTGCTCTCAGAATTCAATTGGTTATGCTCTGATGCTGCAATGTGTGGATTGCTGCGCATTAGAAACTTTGACCCTTCACTCTCCTGAAATGAATTTGATGGCATCATAGATGTCTTGGTCTGATCTATGGTGTGGCATGATCAAGCTAAGCTGACGTTCCTTTGCCTGAAACTGCCTTGCCAACTGCTGAAAACCTGAGTCTCCAGAAATGACCAAAAACCTTATGGTTTTTGGAAGTAAATGGTCCAAGCTTCCAATCTGAAAGAAAGAGAGTAATAAATTTGACATACGCCAAGAAACAATGAGGAAACACAATGGTTTATCAACACTGACATGGTAAAGCAATGAATGTCCATTGTTGCATGACGCAATATCTGCCCAAATGCCCCACTTAATATCAGAAATTTTTTTTTACACACATTCAACATAAAAGCAAGAGGGAACAACAACAACAAGAAAGCAGCCTTGATTGAGTCTATGAACCTATAATCTGTATTAATTAACCGAAATTAGAAACTTGCAGAGATTGGGAACTAGATAACCTAGAAGCTTACATATCTATATATATATAAAGAGAAGATTCTGTGTGTCTGTCTGCACTATGCATTTGCACAGTTTTAGAGCTATTGACTCGAAACCTTAGCTGACAATGGTACCAGAAGTGGGGTACTTCCGGTTACACATCCGGTTCAGTCCTCACTTTCGGTGGCGCCACAAAATAGGAATGAAAATTCCGACAGTGGAGACGAGAGTCATGGGTACGGAAACGGACGCGCTGACGTCTTTGGACGTGCAGAGGAAGGTCCTGATCGTTCCGGCAGTACATTGGAGCTGAGTGAAATTGAGTGTATGATTAATGACCTGAATGCGAATATAGACCATTTAGTTTCAGAGGCAGAAGCTGCTGTTGGGGTCGGCTCTCTAACGACGTCCCGTGCTCGAGTGCTTGACACAGGCCGTCTACTGCTCGGTCCGGGCGTACACGACGGCATAGGCGGAGGTCCCGATCGTCGTCCTCTGTCGACTTCGCGTCGAGATACCACCTTCGTCAACGTCTCTTCGTCGTTCACGCGTCCCGCCAGTACCATCGCCACGTCGTCTATATGGCGTGCATCATACTCCGATCGGCCTGCGTCTGATCGGAAGTACGTCGGAGCCGGCGTGTGCGCCGCTGCAAACGCGACTTCGCCGTCCGTCAAGAAGCCAATCGTCCCATCGAACAAAAGTTCGTCGCGTCACCCTGATCACCCTGCGTCCGATGGTCGGTACGTCGAGGCCGACCTGGGAGCCGCCGAGACCGTTACCTCAGAACCGACCTCAAAGAAGATGACGTTCCTCCCTCTTGCCCCTCCCTCTTGCCGCATCAACAGACGACCGGAAAGACCGAAAAGTGGGCTCTACACGTCGTCAAACCAGCCAGGGCGAGCGCACGTCTGCCCGGTACTACTACCCTGCTCCTTCGGCCCTACCAGCTCAACGCAGGGCGCGTGATACGGAGTCCCCGACGGATGTCCGGCCGGGGCGTTCAACGCTGGGATCGTATGTGCGGATTAGCCGGCCGGAACGTCGGCTGCCGGAAACATCCGAGTACAACGACGATGAGGACGGCGATGATTGTAAGCCAGGTGTGCATGCGGTGAACGAAACGGACGCTATCCACCGCGCAAAGAAGGCAGGGCGTGGGCTCCGTGCGGCGATGCCAAAAAGGACTGTTGCAGCAGTACTCGACCAAGATGGGTCAGGACGGGAGAAAGTGGAACGCACGCTTCGCGAATCAACACGTCGCCTAATAGGAGCGGGAGAGCCTCGAACCGTCGATGAGCAGTATGACAGCTGCGAGCATGAGAGTCTTGGACGGGATCATGACGCCATGCGGACGTTCATCCACCAGGAGTTGCAAAAACTTATGGCAAACAGTGCTAGTGGATTGTCACCGTCGCCCGCTGTTACCGAGAGATCTACGTCGACAGAACGGAATCGTCGCACTCCAGAACGAGGATGGTCCAAGGAAAGAGATGACGAGGGGGAAAAGGAAAAAGAAGAGGTAAAAGAGGTAGATACTGCACTACGTGACAATGCGGACAAGGGACGTCAGTACATTAAGCTCGGACGTTACAATGGTAAGTGTGCTGTGGAGGCATTCTTACGGAAATACGAAGTCTGCGCACGCCACAACCGATAGAACGACGCCGAACGTTTAGACCATATGATGTGTGCTTTTTCGGCACCGGCCAGCCAGGTACTATGGAACTCCGGGTCACAGACTGTGACGTCTTGGTCTGATCTAGTGCAACGTTTGCGAGCGCCCTATGGAAGTGCAGATCAAATGTCGCTCTATCAGACACAACTGAGTACCCGACACCAGAAAGAGGACGAGGACTTGGCCACTTTGGTGCAGGACATACGGCGCGTGATATCATTGGCGTACCCGGGTTATGACTCCGAACACGGAGAGGTACTCGCCATACTGGCATTTCTAGATGCGATGTCGGATAAATCACTCGCTTTGAAAGTACGGGAACGTGAACCATCGACACTGGATCAGGCGTTCAAGCTAGCATTACGTTTGGATGGGTATCGGTGGGCATCAGAAGAGACGCGGGAATCAAGCGAACGACGATACGGACGGATTAAAACTGTGCAGGAAACGAATCGGGAGATGGATAAGTTGCGGCAAGGGCTTCGGGAAGAACTCGACTCGCACAAACGCAAGTTGGACTATCTCGAAAGCTACATGCTATCCGCCGGTCAGCGGGCACAAGGACTGCATGGTCGGACGGAAGAGCAAGACGGCCGGACCGGGCGGCTTCTCATGGAGAATAATGAACCCTTCCAGAACCAGCGGAATGGACGACCATCGAATTCAAGAGTCCCACGTGAGAGGATACGCTGCCGAGACCTCGGTCATTACGCAAGGGAGTGTAATCCGCAACGGGATGAACCTCGTGAGGATACGGCCTCGACTAACGTGTCGGTCGAAGCACCCGCGAACGTCAGATACGTTAATGGCAGCACTTATGCCTATCTGTCGATACAAATTAACGGCAAAGCGACGGATACCGGGAGCGAACTCAGTCTGGTTCCTAGAGCGTTGGTGCGGCCAGTGGATATTGTTGGATCCGCCCAACTACTAAGGGCTGCAAATGGAACAGAAATCAAAGTCTTGGGCGAATCAGAGCTGCGCTGCCGAATACAGGAGTATTCTTTTACTGTCAGATGTCTAGTGACGGAGCAGTTGTCCGAAACCATATTAGGGTTGGAATGGCTGGAGGAACAAGGAGCCCAGTGGAATTTTGCTGAGCAGTGAAGCCGCCCAAGGAAAGTGTCGGAAGATCGTAGTGGCTGCTGATATAAAGATCCCAGCTTTCTCGGAGCTGGATGTGGAAACGTTCGCCGTCTTGCCGGACTTAAAGGCCTGCAATACCGCATGGGCCACTATACCACAAGTCCTGGACTCTGGTCTCATTGTTGCCGGTACTCTCCTGCCCCAGAGGACCGCAAACCTGGCCGTTAGAATGTTGAACATGTCGAAAGAGCCAATCCGCCTAGAGATAGGGCAACGGTGGTTGACAGAAGTATACATCGGAATGGGACAGAGCGAAAGAAGCATTGCGGGACAATGCGGAGCGATAAGATAGACATCATTGGCCCACGTAGGAATGTCTGGGACTGAAGCGGACATTGCGAAGCTTGCAGAAGCGCGCTTACTGGCCGGGTTTGAGGGAGCAGGTGAAAATATTCTTACGACGCTGCCGGGAATGTTTAAGGTATTTTCGAGGAAAGCTGCCGCATCAAGGGTATCTTCAGGACATGTCCGTGGGAGAGCCCTGGGACTGAATAGGAGTCGATCTGACGGGTCCACACCCAGTGTCGGCGAAAGGCCACTGATACATACTGACTGTCATCGATTACTTCACGAGGTGGGCGGAAGCATTTCCGGTACGCTCACAGGAAGCTATTACCATGGCGAGAGTCTTAGTGGACCAAGTATTTGCCCGATTCGGATGCCCTCGACAAATTCTGACCAACCAAGGACCCTGCTTCGAAGCTGCACTTTTCCAGGAGCTCTGCAAGACGTTCGGAATTGATAAGATCCGCACCACGGCCTATAAGCCGGGTACGAACGGACGGATCGAGAGACTACACCGGACCTTGAACGCCCTCCTCGCCAAGGTGGTATCTCGATGCCAAAGAAACTAGGACCTCCTCCTGCCGCAAGTCATGTCAGCGTACCGATCGACCGAGCACGAAAGCACCGGGTTTTCCCCGTGTCGGCTATTTCTAGGCCGTGATGTCATGTTGCACATTGATTTGGTGTTGGGCGATTGTCAAAATGATGTGTCACCTAGAATGTCTGTTGATGATTATGTGCATGACTTGGACATTACTGTTAAAACTGCTTTCCAAATTGTCCGGGAAACCACTCAGCGTTTAGGGAGCACAAGGGCGGCGAGATATAATCTCCGCGTGAGACCAGCAAAATTTGAGCCAGGGTCCTGGGTGCTGTACTACTATCCCCGACGGAGTGTGGGAATTAAGGAGAAATGGTCTAGCTTCTACGAAGGCCCCTATCGGGTAATGGCCCAACTAAGTCCGGTGTTGTATAAGATCCAGCGATCCAACGGGCGGCCCCCAAAATTGTCTATGTTGACAAATTAAAAGTCTTTGAAGGGGGAACCCCAGAGGATTGGGAGGTGGACGACCAATCCGAAGATTCGGATATTGAACCCGAGCTGAGTCCCGAAGTAACACCGTTGGGGACCGAACGTAATGAGGGAAATTGTAGGCCCCGTCGGACCTTGAGAATACCCGCAAGATTCTTTGACTACGTGTAGTAGCGAAACGTCCTGGGCACGACGTTAAACTACATCCGGTTTCTGGTTACCCAAAAACCTAGGGAACCGTCCTGGCTACGACGTTAAAAGACGTCCGGTTGGAGGTCAACCTGAAACCTGGATGGTGTGATGAATCTGAACTTAGAGTTGTAATATAGGACACCATGAGGTGGCCTAATTTCTGCAATTGCAATAGATTGATAACTTCTTCGATGAACAGTAGCTTAATTATGTTGAGTTTTCCTGTTTTAATTGATCAGCAAAAGTCTGCTGTATAGTTTTTAATTGTATGTTAACCTCAGGAATCTAGTTTCTTGATCAAATTAAGATGTTTAGGCTCTGAGATATTGATTGATGACCTAATGTTAAGAAGATAGTCTATACATGTTTTCGTATGATTGATTTTAATATTGGATTGGAATTTTAATTAGAATTCAGTGGAAATTTAAGCATTTTATGAGAGATGAACATTCTTGACTTTAGCATTTACAGTTACAATGTTTTAAGGGTTCTTATGACTACATGTGACATGAGGCATGAAGTTGCACTGAATAAGAAGTTTTCAGATACTTTGGAGGGAGGGACCCGGATTTCTCCGGTAGGAGAAATCAAATAGAGTGGGGGGAGTGTTGCGCAAATGCCCCTGCGCAACGGTCTCCCTCGAGTTTTCGCTGCTGAGCCTAATGGGGCCCGGCGCTAAAGCTCTCGATGTAGTCGCTTGAGGTGCCACCTATTTTCTATTGCGTAGGTGACGCGTGAGCGGCCATTTTGTGGTGTTGAAGTTGTAGAAGTTTTAGAAGGGTGGAGATTGGCGAGTCGGTAAAAGTTCATTAAAAAGTCATATTCGCGATTAATTCCCGTGTAGAAAACTTAGCGAAATTGATAAGGGAAGTATTACGACTTGTGTGGTGCAAGTTCCGTCTGAAAATTTCGAATGTGCACACAGATAAATGTGATTAACTTTTGGCCAGAGCTGGCGATAGCGCGAATGCATTGTAACTGACGGCATTCGGCTGGGGTACATTTTTATAGCGCTGTGCTAGGAAGAATAGAAAACAAAGTAGCTAAGAAATTTGGATAAATTCTGGCATTACATAACTACTCAATTAGTGCAGTTTTAGGGGTTCATTTGATGTTTGGTAAATTAGAAATTTTGTTTGCTGTATAATTGTGATTAATGAATGTAAACCTGTAGCGGACAGCTGAGGATTAATTGCAGTAAATAAAGATTGTTTGATTATTGAAAACATACAAATTTCGTTGAACTTTAAAATAATTAAGTGGTCATAGTGAGGAGCCCTATGGAAGAAGAAATAGATCAGTCTGCTCGTAGGGACCATTCCAGGCCACATGCTTCATCCGCTCAGCGGATGATCGCCACCGTCAGCCCCGAGGTCACGGACATTATGTTCAATCCGGCACGAGGTAATCCTGTGGTGCAAACTGGGGCCCTCACTATACAAGGAGCTAAGATAGAGCCGACGGGAGCATATGGACGAGAAGCCCTTACTCCGCGCTTAGGACGTAGTCGGCGACTGCAGGAAAAATGGCCCGTAGGCTATGGAGTAGGACCGGAAGTGGGATTAACCATTGTATACTCGGATGGCGTCCCCGGGCAGCCAGCACCCCTAGGGGCGGTAAGTCTGACAATTACTTTCCAATTAAAAGCATTATGATCAAGGAGAGGAACGCATCCATTATGACACCAATCGTCAAACACCTGTTACGGAGGCGGTAGAAATTGCTAAAGAAAAAGCGAATAGAAGCTGTCTACTGCCTTTCCGAAAGGATAAACAGGATAATTACACGATGTAACACTACCACATTTTAAAGGGCTAAGCGAGGGTCCCGTGAAATTGTGGAAGGAAGTAAATCGGTTACGAGGTGGAGGAAAGAAGGATACAGACTGCCACGTCACGGCATAATCTTTAAATATACACGTCCCACAATGGTTCCATCTCTAACGATGAACATTATGTTGCTCCTCTCCTCAAATCAACTGTTGCGGATATTGATTATTTCACGACCTATAAGCTCCTTTCATCGATCAGAAGCACAGCTTCTGGTCCTGATAGTCTGACAGCATGGCTTCTCAAGGGGGTTTCCCCTATGCTTGCAGAACCTGTCGCCAAACTTTTTATCATGTCAATAATCTCCTTTGTTCCGCCACAATGGAAGACTGGTACTATCACGCCAGTTGCAAAAGTCGCTCGCCCGTCAGAAGAAGCCGACTTTCGACCTATATCGGTTACCTCCATCCTTAGTCGTCTTCTTGAAAAGTTCTTTCGCATACCGTTTATTTCATCCATTCCTGAGTCCTGACACAGTCGCAATCCAACCTGGAATTTGAGGATCAATTTGCCTTTCGTTCATCGGGTTCAACCACTACAGCCCTCCTTCATGACAACCAATATGTCCATTCGATAGCTTTTGACTTTTCAAAAGCCTTTGACACGGTTGGACACGCATATCTCGCTGAGCGGTTGGCAGAGTTGTCCATTCCGGATAGAATATACAACTGGATCATTAACTTTCTTAGCAATCGCAACCACGGAACCAAATACAATGGCATCGTCTCGGCAGTCATTCGTATTAATGCCAGCATTGTCCAGCTAGGGTTCTGGACTCGGCCCTTTACACTTCATTACGGCCATATCCAGGTTAAAAGCTGTCCATCCTGCAAATAGACTGGTCAAGTATGCTGACGACACATATACCTGTGGATTCCTGGTTCCAACAAAGACACAACTGAGATTGAACTAAATCATGCGTCTGAGTGGGCTGCCAAATGCAACCTATGACTAAATACACTGTGTCCGGATGAAAAGTAGTACCCAACAAAAAGTGTCACAACTCGTTCAAAACTGTAAGTATTTGCCTGAAATTTTAAACTCAACAACAGTCACCATATTTACACGAGATCCCAAAGCCGTTTGGAAATATTCGTGAAATTGTCAATTTATGAGCGATTGCGATGGAACACTGAAAAATTAAAGTTTCCAACATAGGCCCTTACTTACGCCGACTCTGTGACGTCGTTATCGATGATATACGTCACTTGGTTTGGTGTAAGCAATAAAAAATGGCGTTTACAGAAGAAGATAAAATTTTAATTAAAGTACTCAGGCAAGAACATGGTTATGGAGCGAAAAGGTTTCTGAAGGAATTTTCGAATAAAGGCAGGTGTCTTTCGTCTGTGATTAAGTTATTGAAGAAGATCGATGAAACGGGCACAGTGGAGCGAAAACCTGGCAGTGGCCAAAAACGCACGACACGCACTGTTGAAAACGTTGAGTTGGTTGAAAGGCTGGCATTAAGCCAAGAAAATGCACCAGGAACCCATAGAACAGTGCGTTAGATTTCGAGGGATATTGGGATTCCGAAGACCGCGGTTCACGAAATCATTTTCAAGGACTTGAAACTGGTTTGTTTTAGGAAGAGGCGAGCACAAGAGCTAACAAGAGCAAAGAAACTGACACGTCTTGTACGCGCGAAGCAGCTGCTAAAGAAATACCCCGAACACACAGTTCCATTCATATGGTTTACGGACGAAAAAGTTTTTACCGTCGCTCCTCCTGTCAACCTCCAGAACGATCGCGTTTATGCGGCGAATGGAACGCGGAAGAAAAATATGCCAGCTGAACGTCTCCTCAAAACACGTTCACACTTTTCAAAGTCACTAATGGTCTCAGTCGGCGTGTCAACCCTAGGGTGCACTGATTTGATTTTCGTTGAGCCGGGTGTAAAGGTGAATGGTGCGTACTATCGCGATGTGTTGCTCGCTCAGCATATGCTTCCTGCCATCAAGCACGTGTCTGGCGGCTACTTCACATTCCAACAAGACAGTGCCCCTGCGCACCGAGCACGTGAGACCATTGCTCTACTGTCCCGGGAGACACCCGACTTCATATCACCGCAACTGTGGCCACCCAACAGTCCAGACCTCAATCCAGTTGACTATCAAATCTGGAGTGTACTGGAGGAGCGCGTTTATCGTTCCCGTATTCGTGACATCGATCACCTGAGGGCACGTCTGGTTGAGGAGTGGCAGCTCCTTGACCACGTTATCATCGACCGGGCCATAAAACAGTGGCGTCCACGTCTACGGTCGTGTGTCCGTGAACGAGGAGGACATTTTGAACACCAGCTGTAGCCGAACTGCACTTCTTATGTAAGGGCCTATGTTGGAAACTTTGATTTTTCAGTGTTCCATCGCAATCGCTCATAAATTTGACAACTTCACGAATATTTCCAAACGGCTTTGGGATCTCGTGTAAATATGGTGACTGTTGTTGAGTTTAAAATTTCAGGCAAATACTTACAGTTTTGAACGAGCTGTGACACGTTTTGTTGGGTACTACTTTTCATCCGGACACAGTGTATAAAAAAGACACAAGAGATGATTAGACGACGTCCTCGGGGGCGAGGAGGTCGAGGAGAAGACCCATTGGAGACGCCAGGACTGCCAAGGGTCAAAAAGTATGGTTATCCTGGGGGTCGCCATCTGTTTTGAACCTCGTATAAATTGAATATGTTGTCAGGCAAGGCAATCAATGTAGGCTTTGCGCATAATGGTGGCGCATGGCCTCTCCGGACTATTGCTCTTTGACGTGGTGCGTTCGACTACACTGGTCCGCATGCTGTATGCGACTCCGGCCTGGTGGGAGTCGTAGGCAGCAGGAGCGTGCCCGGGTACAGTCAGTGATGAACAGATTGATTCGCCAACGCTATCTGCCAGATGATGTTCCTCCATTCGAACATTTGATCCAGTTGGCCGATACGGGTCTATTCAAAGCGATACTGGAGAACCCAGGTCACGTGCTGCACCGGTTTCTTCCTCCTATAAAGGCGACCTTCCACTCCCAACGTCCGCGCCCACATGACCGCGAAATTCCACAGGCAGACAATCTAGAGCGAAAATCTTTTTAATAAGAATGTTGTATCATTAAAATTAATGTATTGCTATTTAAAAGCAGATCTGCTAATCCCCACAACTGCATCTAGATTGCAGACAATCTAGAGTGAAGATTCTTTTTCAAATTGTTTAATTAGAATAATGTTTTTTAAAATGTATTGTACACCAGAGTGCGGATAAGCAGTTGGTTCAATAAAGAATATACTTACTTACTTACTTAGACTTACTACTCTGCCTTCTAGAATGTAACTTTTAATTCGCATGAGCATTTCTTCAAATCGTTAAGATCATTTCTAAACTTACATGTATTGTTCAAATATATTACAATTTAAGACTGCAACTTCAATAACAAGGAGAAACAAGCGATTACACTTATAGAAAATGAACTACCTAACTCGTATGCAATTTGGTGCCACACTACTAGTTGACTGACCATGCGTAGGCAAAGTTGTACTTACATATACAAGGAATTGGCAGCGGCGGATCGTTTTTAACGCTTAACGAGGTGCTAGATAATGTATCAGTTAGCCTGGTTAGCGAGATAAACCGCTAACTGTCAACCTCAGTGAACTTGGCAAAACCTGACATCTGACTTTAATGTGATCTCTTCAAAGGACTTTCACTAAAACACCGAGTTTATTTTCTCACAAATTCGATCCTCATTCTTCCACTTCACTCTACCTTCCTCGTACTAATACAAGCAGGTTTCTTTATTTTTTTAAATGATAATTGGGAACTTTATGTAGGCCTAATAAAGTCAATATTCGGATTGACTGTGGGTAATGGATTTGAGGGGTCAAACTAACCACCCGTTAAGGGTAAGTCAAAGCCAGAAGCAGAGGGTCAAATGAACAAGATGAGGCCCAATGCCTGACAAATCGGACACTGCATGCATTCCATAACTGAAGTACCAGATAAAAAAGCCCATAAAAATACGAAATATATGATCGGCTAAAGTAATTGCAGTACTGGAAGGAAACTAATCACATGTAGCATAGTTGCTTCAAGCTATAGAATCAAACTCTACAAACTATCAATTACAGGATACATAGGGGCTATAGTGCAATTTAAGTGCATTTTATTGTTTTTGCAAGCTGAAATATAGGCCTATGACCTGTAAGTATACTGTGCTTGAACATGTTATTTCAGGCAAGAAAATGTCACTCATCTCAAATTCAACTCATTCAGATTGCAAAAAACAGAAAATGTATGTCAATACAGACAGAAGAACTTTGTTCCAGGAAATAATATACATTAATTGCTCTCAGAATTCAATTGGTTATGCTCTGATGCTGCAATGTGTGGATTGCTGCGCATTAGAAACTTTGACCCTTCACTCTCCTGAAATGAATTTGATGGCATCATAGATGTCTTGGTCTGATCTATGGTGTGGCATGATCAAGCTAAGCTGACGTTCCTTTGCCTGAAACTGCCTTGCCAACTGCTGAAAACCTGAGTCTCCAGAAATGACCAAAAACCTTATGGTTTTTGGAAGTAAATGGTCCAAGCTTCCAATCTGAAAGAAAGAGAGTAATAAATTTGACATACGCCAAGAAACAATGAGGAAACACAATGGTTTATCAACACTGACATGGTAAAGCAATGAATGTCCATTGTTGCATGACGCAATATCTGCCCAAATGCCCCACTTAATATCAGAAATTTTTTTTTACACACATTCAACATAAAAGCAAGAGGGAACAACAACAACAAGAAAGCAGCCTTGATTGAGTCTATGAACCTATAATCTGTATTAATTAACCGAAATTAGAAACTTGCAGAGATTGGGAACTAGATAACCTAGAAGCTTACATATCTATATATATATAAAGAGAAGATTCTGTGTGTCTGTCTGCACTATGCATTTGCACAGTTTTAGAGCTATTGACTCGAAACCTTAGCTGACAATGGTACCAGAAGTGGGGTACTTCCGGTTACACATCCGGTTCAGTCCTCACTTTCGGTGGCGCCACAAAATAGGAATGAAAATTCCGACAGTGGAGACGAGAGTCATGGGTACGGAAACGGACGCGCTGACGTCTTTGGACGTGCAGAGGAAGGTCCTGATCGTTCCGGCAGTACATTGGAGCTGAGTGAAATTGAGTGTATGATTAATGACCTGAATGCGAATATAGACCATTTAGTTTCAGAGGCAGAAGCTGCTGTTGGGGTCGGCTCTCTAACGACGTCCCGTGCTCGAGTGCTTGACACAGGCCGTCTACTGCTCGGTCCGGGCGTACACGACGGCATAGGCGGAGGTCCCGATCGTCGTCCTCTGTCGACTTCGCGTCGAGATACCACCTTCGTCAACGTCTCTTCGTCGTTCACGCGTCCCGCCAGTACCATCGCCACGTCGTCTATATGGCGTGCATCATACTCCGATCGGCCTGCGTCTGATCGGAAGTACGTCGGAGCCGGCGTGTGCGCCGCTGCAAACGCGACTTCGCCGTCCGTCAAGAAGCCAATCGTCCCATCGAACAAAAGTTCGTCGCGTCACCCTGATCACCCTGCGTCCGATGGTCGGTACGTCGAGGCCGACCTGGGAGCCGCCGAGACCGTTACCTCAGAACCGACCTCAAAGAAGATGACGTTCCTCCCTCTTGCCCCTCCCTCTTGCCGCATCAACAGACGACCGGAAAGACCGAAAAGTGGGCTCTACACGTCGTCAAACCAGCCAGGGCGAGCGCACGTCTGCCCGGTACTACTACCCTGCTCCTTCGGCCCTACCAGCTCAACGCAGGGCGCGTGATACGGAGTCCCCGACGGATGTCCGGCCGGGGCGTTCAACGCTGGGATCGTATGTGCGGATTAGCCGGCCGGAACGTCGGCTGCCGGAAACATCCGAGTACAACGACGATGAGGACGGCGATGATTGTAAGCCAGGTGTGCATGCGGTGAACGAAACGGACGCTATCCACCGCGCAAAGAAGGCAGGGCGTGGGCTCCGTGCGGCGATGCCAAAAAGGACTGTTGCAGCAGTACTCGACCAAGATGGGTCAGGACGGGAGAAAGTGGAACGCACGCTTCGCGAATCAACACGTCGCCTAATAGGAGCGGGAGAGCCTCGAACCGTCGATGAGCAGTATGACAGCTGCGAGCATGAGAGTCTTGGACGGGATCATGACGCCATGCGGACGTTCATCCACCAGGAGTTGCAAAAACTTATGGCAAACAGTGCTAGTGGATTGTCACCGTCGCCCGCTGTTACCGAGAGATCTACGTCGACAGAACGGAATCGTCGCACTCCAGAACGAGGATGGTCCAAGGAAAGAGATGACGAGGGGGAAAAGGAAAAAGAAGAGGTAAAAGAGGTAGATACTGCACTACGTGACAATGCGGACAAGGGACGTCAGTACATTAAGCTCGGACGTTACAATGGTAAGTGTGCTGTGGAGGCATTCTTACGGAAATACGAAGTCTGCGCACGCCACAACCGATAGAACGACGCCGAACGTTTAGACCATATGATGTGTGCTTTTTCGGCACCGGCCAGCCAGGTACTATGGAACTCCGGGTCACAGACTGTGACGTCTTGGTCTGATCTAGTGCAACGTTTGCGAGCGCCCTATGGAAGTGCAGATCAAATGTCGCTCTATCAGACACAACTGAGTACCCGACACCAGAAAGAGGACGAGGACTTGGCCACTTTGGTGCAGGACATACGGCGCGTGATATCATTGGCGTACCCGGGTTATGACTCCGAACACGGAGAGGTACTCGCCATACTGGCATTTCTAGATGCGATGTCGGATAAATCACTCGCTTTGAAAGTACGGGAACGTGAACCATCGACACTGGATCAGGCGTTCAAGCTAGCATTACGTTTGGATGGGTATCGGTGGGCATCAGAAGAGACGCGGGAATCAAGCGAACGACGATACGGACGGATTAAAACTGTGCAGGAAACGAATCGGGAGATGGATAAGTTGCGGCAAGGGCTTCGGGAAGAACTCGACTCGCACAAACGCAAGTTGGACTATCTCGAAAGCTACATGCTATCCGCCGGTCAGCGGGCACAAGGACTGCATGGTCGGACGGAAGAGCAAGACGGCCGGACCGGGCGGCTTCTCATGGAGAATAATGAACCCTTCCAGAACCAGCGGAATGGACGACCATCGAATTCAAGAGTCCCACGTGAGAGGATACGCTGCCGAGACCTCGGTCATTACGCAAGGGAGTGTAATCCGCAACGGGATGAACCTCGTGAGGATACGGCCTCGACTAACGTGTCGGTCGAAGCACCCGCGAACGTCAGATACGTTAATGGCAGCACTTATGCCTATCTGTCGATACAAATTAACGGCAAAGCGACGGATACCGGGAGCGAACTCAGTCTGGTTCCTAGAGCGTTGGTGCGGCCAGTGGATATTGTTGGATCCGCCCAACTACTAAGGGCTGCAAATGGAACAGAAATCAAAGTCTTGGGCGAATCAGAGCTGCGCTGCCGAATACAGGAGTATTCTTTTACTGTCAGATGTCTAGTGACGGAGCAGTTGTCCGAAACCATATTAGGGTTGGAATGGCTGGAGGAACAAGGAGCCCAGTGGAATTTTGCTGAGCAGTGAAGCCGCCCAAGGAAAGTGTCGGAAGATCGTAGTGGCTGCTGATATAAAGATCCCAGCTTTCTCGGAGCTGGATGTGGAAACGTTCGCCGTCTTGCCGGACTTAAAGGCCTGCAATACCGCATGGGCCACTATACCACAAGTCCTGGACTCTGGTCTCATTGTTGCCGGTACTCTCCTGCCCCAGAGGACCGCAAACCTGGCCGTTAGAATGTTGAACATGTCGAAAGAGCCAATCCGCCTAGAGATAGGGCAACGGTGGTTGACAGAAGTATACATCGGAATGGGACAGAGCGAAAGAAGCATTGCGGGACAATGCGGAGCGATAAGATAGACATCATTGGCCCACGTAGGAATGTCTGGGACTGAAGCGGACATTGCGAAGCTTGCAGAAGCGCGCTTACTGGCCGGGTTTGAGGGAGCAGGTGAAAATATTCTTACGACGCTGCCGGGAATGTTTAAGGTATTTTCGAGGAAAGCTGCCGCATCAAGGGTATCTTCAGGACATGTCCGTGGGAGAGCCCTGGGACTGAATAGGAGTCGATCTGACGGGTCCACACCCAGTGTCGGCGAAAGGCCACTGATACATACTGACTGTCATCGATTACTTCACGAGGTGGGCGGAAGCATTTCCGGTACGCTCACAGGAAGCTATTACCATGGCGAGAGTCTTAGTGGACCAAGTATTTGCCCGATTCGGATGCCCTCGACAAATTCTGACCAACCAAGGACCCTGCTTCGAAGCTGCACTTTTCCAGGAGCTCTGCAAGACGTTCGGAATTGATAAGATCCGCACCACGGCCTATAAGCCGGGTACGAACGGACGGATCGAGAGACTACACCGGACCTTGAACGCCCTCCTCGCCAAGGTGGTATCTCGATGCCAAAGAAACTAGGACCTCCTCCTGCCGCAAGTCATGTCAGCGTACCGATCGACCGAGCACGAAAGCACCGGGTTTTCCCCGTGTCGGCTATTTCTAGGCCGTGATGTCATGTTGCACATTGATTTGGTGTTGGGCGATTGTCAAAATGATGTGTCACCTAGAATGTCTGTTGATGATTATGTGCATGACTTGGACATTACTGTTAAAACTGCTTTCCAAATTGTCCGGGAAACCACTCAGCGTTTAGGGAGCACAAGGGCGGCGAGATATAATCTCCGCGTGAGACCAGCAAAATTTGAGCCAGGGTCCTGGGTGCTGTACTACTATCCCCGACGGAGTGTGGGAATTAAGGAGAAATGGTCTAGCTTCTACGAAGGCCCCTATCGGGTAATGGCCCAACTAAGTCCGGTGTTGTATAAGATCCAGCGATCCAACGGGCGGCCCCCAAAATTGTCTATGTTGACAAATTAAAAGTCTTTGAAGGGGGAACCCCAGAGGATTGGGAGGTGGACGACCAATCCGAAGATTCGGATATTGAACCCGAGCTGAGTCCCGAAGTAACACCGTTGGGGACCGAACGTAATGAGGGAAATTGTAGGCCCCGTCGGACCTTGAGAATACCCGCAAGATTCTTTGACTACGTGTAGTAGCGAAACGTCCTGGGCACGACGTTAAACTACATCCGGTTTCTGGTTACCCAAAAACCTAGGGAACCGTCCTGGCTACGACGTTAAAAGACGTCCGGTTGGAGGTCAACCTGAAACCTGGATGGTGTGATGAATCTGAACTTAGAGTTGTAATATAGGACACCATGAGGTGGCCTAATTTCTGCAATTGCAATAGATTGATAACTTCTTCGATGAACAGTAGCTTAATTATGTTGAGTTTTCCTGTTTTAATTGATCAGCAAAAGTCTGCTGTATAGTTTTTAATTGTATGTTAACCTCAGGAATCTAGTTTCTTGATCAAATTAAGATGTTTAGGCTCTGAGATATTGATTGATGACCTAATGTTAAGAAGATAGTCTATACATGTTTTCGTATGATTGATTTTAATATTGGATTGGAATTTTAATTAGAATTCAGTGGAAATTTAAGCATTTTATGAGAGATGAACATTCTTGACTTTAGCATTTACAGTTACAATGTTTTAAGGGTTCTTATGACTACATGTGACATGAGGCATGAAGTTGCACTGAATAAGAAGTTTTCAGATACTTTGGAGGGAGGGACCCGGATTTCTCCGGTAGGAGAAATCAAATAGAGTGGGGGGAGTGTTGCGCAAATGCCCCTGCGCAACGGTCTCCCTCGAGTTTTCGCTGCTGAGCCTAATGGGGCCCGGCGCTAAAGCTCTCGATGTAGTCGCTTGAGGTGCCACCTATTTTCTATTGCGTAGGTGACGCGTGAGCGGCCATTTTGTGGTGTTGAAGTTGTAGAAGTTTTAGAAGGGTGGAGATTGGCGAGTCGGTAAAAGTTCATTAAAAAGTCATATTCGCGATTAATTCCCGTGTAGAAAACTTAGCGAAATTGATAAGGGAAGTATTACGACTTGTGTGGTGCAAGTTCCGTCTGAAAATTTCGAATGTGCACACAGATAAATGTGATTAACTTTTGGCCAGAGCTGGCGATAGCGCGAATGCATTGTAACTGACGGCATTCGGCTGGGGTACATTTTTATAGCGCTGTGCTAGGAAGAATAGAAAACAAAGTAGCTAAGAAATTTGGATAAATTCTGGCATTACATAACTACTCAATTAGTGCAGTTTTAGGGGTTCATTTGATGTTTGGTAAATTAGAAATTTTGTTTGCTGTATAATTGTGATTAATGAATGTAAACCTGTAGCGGACAGCTGAGGATTAATTGCAGTAAATAAAGATTGTTTGATTATTGAAAACATACAAATTTCGTTGAACTTTAAAATAATTAAGTGGTCATAGTGAGGAGCCCTATGGAAGAAGAAATAGATCAGTCTGCTCGTAGGGACCATTCCAGGCCACATGCTTCATCCGCTCAGCGGATGATCGCCACCGTCAGCCCCGAGGTCACGGACATTATGTTCAATCCGGCACGAGGTAATCCTGTGGTGCAAACTGGGGCCCTCACTATACAAGGAGCTAAGATAGAGCCGACGGGAGCATATGGACGAGAAGCCCTTACTCCGCGCTTAGGACGTAGTCGGCGACTGCAGGAAAAATGGCCCGTAGGCTATGGAGTAGGACCGGAAGTGGGATTAACCATTGTATACTCGGATGGCGTCCCCGGGCAGCCAGCACCCCTAGGGGCGGTAAGTCTGACAATTACTTTCCAATTAAAAGCATTATGATCAAGGAGAGGAACGCATCCATTATGACACCAATCGTCAAACACCTGTTACGGAGGCGGTAGAAATTGCTAAAGAAAAAGCGAATAGAAGCTGTCTACTGCCTTTCCGAAAGGATAAACAGGATAATTACACGATGTAACACTACCACATTTTAAAGGGCTAAGCGAGGGTCCCGTGAAATTGTGGAAGGAAGTAAATCGGTTACGAGGTGGAGGAAAGAAGGATACAGACTGCCACGTCACGGCATAATCTTTAAATATACACGTCCCACAATGGTTCCATCTCTAACGATGAACATTATGTTGCTCCTCTCCTCAAATCAACTGTTGCGGATATTGATTATTTCACGACCTATAAGCTCCTTTCATCGATCAGAAGCACAGCTTCTGGTCCTGATAGTCTGACAGCATGGCTTCTCAAGGGGGTTTCCCCTATGCTTGCAGAACCTGTCGCCAAACTTTTTATCATGTCAATAATCTCCTTTGTTCCGCCACAATGGAAGACTGGTACTATCACGCCAGTTGCAAAAGTCGCTCGCCCGTCAGAAGAAGCCGACTTTCGACCTATATCGGTTACCTCCATCCTTAGTCGTCTTCTTGAAAAGTTCTTTCGCATACCGTTTATTTCATCCATTCCTGAGTCCTGACACAGTCGCAATCCAACCTGGAATTTGAGGATCAATTTGCCTTTCGTTCATCGGGTTCAACCACTACAGCCCTCCTTCATGACAACCAATATGTCCATTCGATAGCTTTTGACTTTTCAAAAGCCTTTGACACGGTTGGACACGCATATCTCGCTGAGCGGTTGGCAGAGTTGTCCATTCCGGATAGAATATACAACTGGATCATTAACTTTCTTAGCAATCGCAACCACGGAACCAAATACAATGGCATCGTCTCGGCAGTCATTCGTATTAATGCCAGCATTGTCCAGCTAGGGTTCTGGACTCGGCCCTTTACACTTCATTACGGCCATATCCAGGTTAAAAGCTGTCCATCCTGCAAATAGACTGGTCAAGTATGCTGACGACACATATACCTGTGGATTCCTGGTTCCAACAAAGACACAACTGAGATTGAACTAAATCATGCGTCTGAGTGGGCTGCCAAATGCAACCTATGACTAAATACACTGTGTCCGGATGAAAAGTAGTACCCAACAAAAAGTGTCACAACTCGTTCAAAACTGTAAGTATTTGCCTGAAATTTTAAACTCAACAACAGTCACCATATTTACACGAGATCCCAAAGCCGTTTGGAAATATTCGTGAAATTGTCAATTTATGAGCGATTGCGATGGAACACTGAAAAATTAAAGTTTCCAACATAGGCCCTTACTTACGCCGACTCTGTGACGTCGTTATCGATGATATACGTCACTTGGTTTGGTGTAAGCAATAAAAAATGGCGTTTACAGAAGAAGATAAAATTTTAATTAAAGTACTCAGGCAAGAACATGGTTATGGAGCGAAAAGGTTTCTGAAGGAATTTTCGAATAAAGGCAGGTGTCTTTCGTCTGTGATTAAGTTATTGAAGAAGATCGATGAAACGGGCACAGTGGAGCGAAAACCTGGCAGTGGCCAAAAACGCACGACACGCACTGTTGAAAACGTTGAGTTGGTTGAAAGGCTGGCATTAAGCCAAGAAAATGCACCAGGAACCCATAGAACAGTGCGTTAGATTTCGAGGGATATTGGGATTCCGAAGACCGCGGTTCACGAAATCATTTTCAAGGACTTGAAACTGGTTTGTTTTAGGAAGAGGCGAGCACAAGAGCTAACAAGAGCAAAGAAACTGACACGTCTTGTACGCGCGAAGCAGCTGCTAAAGAAATACCCCGAACACACAGTTCCATTCATATGGTTTACGGACGAAAAAGTTTTTACCGTCGCTCCTCCTGTCAACCTCCAGAACGATCGCGTTTATGCGGCGAATGGAACGCGGAAGAAAAATATGCCAGCTGAACGTCTCCTCAAAACACGTTCACACTTTTCAAAGTCACTAATGGTCTCAGTCGGCGTGTCAACCCTAGGGTGCACTGATTTGATTTTCGTTGAGCCGGGTGTAAAGGTGAATGGTGCGTACTATCGCGATGTGTTGCTCGCTCAGCATATGCTTCCTGCCATCAAGCACGTGTCTGGCGGCTACTTCACATTCCAACAAGACAGTGCCCCTGCGCACCGAGCACGTGAGACCATTGCTCTACTGTCCCGGGAGACACCCGACTTCATATCACCGCAACTGTGGCCACCCAACAGTCCAGACCTCAATCCAGTTGACTATCAAATCTGGAGTGTACTGGAGGAGCGCGTTTATCGTTCCCGTATTCGTGACATCGATCACCTGAGGGCACGTCTGGTTGAGGAGTGGCAGCTCCTTGACCACGTTATCATCGACCGGGCCATAAAACAGTGGCGTCCACGTCTACGGTCGTGTGTCCGTGAACGAGGAGGACATTTTGAACACCAGCTGTAGCCGAACTGCACTTCTTATGTAAGGGCCTATGTTGGAAACTTTG
This sequence comes from Bimastos eiseni, assembly GCA_959347315.1. Classification (NCBI taxonomy): domain Eukaryota; kingdom Metazoa; phylum Annelida; class Clitellata; order Crassiclitellata; family Lumbricidae; genus Bimastos; species Bimastos eiseni. Next base: position 30,780,768 of record OY365809.1, on the reverse strand, counting down.
ATTTTTCAGTGTTCCATCGCAATCGCTCATAAATTTGACAACTTCACGAATATTTCCAAACGGCTTTGGGATCTCGTGTAAATATGGTGACTGTTGTTGAGTTTAAAATTTCAGGCAAATACTTACAGTTTTGAACGAGCTGTGACACGTTTTGTTGGGTACTACTTTTCATCCGGACACAGTGTATAAAAAAGACACAAGAGATGATTAGACGACGTCCTCGGGGGCGAGGAGGTCGAGGAGAAGACCCATTGGAGACGCCAGGACTGCCAAGGGTCAAAAAGTATGGTTATCCTGGGGGTCGCCATCTGTTTTGAACCTCGTATAAATTGAATATGTTGTCAGGCAAGGCAATCAATGTAGGCTTTGCGCATAATGGTGGCGCATGGCCTCTCCGGACTATTGCTCTTTGACGTGGTGCGTTCGACTACACTGGTCCGCATGCTGTATGCGACTCCGGCCTGGTGGGAGTCGTAGGCAGCAGGAGCGTGCCCGGGTACAGTCAGTGATGAACAGATTGATTCGCCAACGCTATCTGCCAGATGATGTTCCTCCATTCGAACATTTGATCCAGTTGGCCGATACGGGTCTATTCAAAGCGATACTGGAGAACCCAGGTCACGTGCTGCACCGGTTTCTTCCTCCTATAAAGGCGACCTTCCACTCCCAACGTCCGCGCCCACATGACCGCGAAATTCCACAGGCAGACAATCTAGAGCGAAAATCTTTTTAATAAGAATGTTGTATCATTAAAATTAATGTATTGCTATTTAAAAGCAGATCTGCTAATCCCCACAACTGCATCTAGATTGCAGACAATCTAGAGTGAAGATTCTTTTTCAAATTGTTTAATTAGAATAATGTTTTTTAAAATGTATTGTACACCAGAGTGCGGATAAGCAGTTGGTTCAATAAAGAATATACTTACTTACTTACTTAGACTTACTACTCTGCCTTCTAGAATGTAACTTTTAATTCGCATGAGCATTTCTTCAAATCGTTAAGATCATTTCTAAACTTACATGTATTGTTCAAATATATTACAATTTAAGACTGCAACTTCAATAACAAGGAGAAACAAGCGATTACACTTATAGAAAATGAACTACCTAACTCGTATGCAATTTGGTGCCACACTACTAGTTGACTGACCATGCGTAGGCAAAGTTGTACTTACATATACAAGGAATTGGCAGCGGCGGATCGTTTTTAACGCTTAACGAGGTGCTAGATAATGTATCAGTTAGCCTGGTTAGCGAGATAAACCGCTAACTGTCAACCTCAGTGAACTTGGCAAAACCTGACATCTGACTTTAATGTGATCTCTTCAAAGGACTTTCACTAAAACACCGAGTTGATTTTCTCACAAATTCGATCCTCATTCTTCCACTTCACTCTACCTTCCTCGTACTAATACAAGCAGGTTTCTTTATTTTTTTAAATGATAATTGGGAACTTTATGTAGGCCTAATAAAGTCAATATTCGGATTGACTGTGGGTAATGGATTTGAGGGGTCAAACTAACCACCCGTTAAGGGTAAGTCAAAGCCAGAAGCAGAGGGTCAAATGAACAAGATGAGGCCCAATGCCTGACAAATCGGACACTGCATGCATTCCATAACTGAAGTACCAGATAAAAAAGCCCATAAAAATACGAAATATATGATCGGCTAAAGTAATTGCAGTACTGGAAGGAAACTAATCACATGTAGCATAGTTGCTTCAAGCTATAGAATCAAACTCTACAAACTATCAATTACAGGATACATAGGGGCTATAGTGCAATTTAAGTGCATTTTATTGTTTTTGCAAGCTGAAATATAGGCCTATGACCTGTAAGTATACTGTGCTTGAACATGTTATTTCAGGCAAGAAAATGTCACTCATCTCAAATTCAACTCATTCAGATTGCAAAAAACAGAAAATGTATGTCAATACAGACAGAAGAACTTTGTTCCAGGAAATAATATACATTAATTGCTCTCAGAATTCAATTGGTTATGCTCTGATGCTGCAATGTGTGGATTGCTGCGCATTAGAAACTTTGACCCTTCACTCTCCTGAAATGAATTTGATGGCATCATAGATGTCTTGGTCTGATCTATGGTGTGGCATGATCAAGCTAAGCTGACGTTCCTTTGCCTGAAACTGCCTTGCCAACTGCTGAAAACCTGAGTCTCCAGAAATGACCAAAAACCTTATGGTTTTTGGAAGTAAATGGTCCAAGCTTCCAATCTGAAAGAAAGAGAGTAATAAATTTGACATACGCCAAGAAACAATGAGGAAACACAATGGTTTATCAACACTGACATGGTAAAGCAATGAATGTCCATTGTTGCATGACGCAATATCTGCCCAAATGCCCCACTTAATATCAGAAATTTTTTTTTACACACATTCAACATAAAAGCAAGAGGGAACAACAACAACAAGAAAGCAGCCTTGATTGAGTCTATGAACCTATAATCTGTATTAATTAACCGAAATTAGAAACTTGCAGAGATTGGGAACTAGATAACCTAGAAGCTTACATATCTATATATATATAAAGAGAAGATTCTGTGTGTCTGTCTGCACTATGCATTTGCACAGTTTTAGAGCTATTGACTCGAAACCTTAGCTGACAATGGTACCAGAAGTGGGGTACTTCCGGTTACACATCCGGTTCAGTCCTCACTTTCGGTGGCGCCACAAAATAGGAATGAAAATTCCGACAGTGGAGACGAGAGTCATGGGTACGGAAACGGACGCGCTGACGTCTTTGGACGTGCAGAGGAAGGTCCTGATCGTTCCGGCAGTACATTGGAGCTGAGTGAAATTGAGTGTATGATTAATGACCTGAATGCGAATATAGACCATTTAGTTTCAGAGGCAGAAGCTGCTGTTGGGGTCGGCTCTCTAACGACGTCCCGTGCTCGAGTGCTTGACACAGGCCGTCTACTGCTCGGTCCGGGCGTACACGACGGCATAGGCGGAGGTCCCGATCGTCGTCCTCTGTCGACTTCGCGTCGAGATACCACCTTCGTCAACGTCTCTTCGTCGTTCACGCGTCCCGCCAGTACCATCGCCACGTCGTCTATATGGCGTGCATCATACTCCGATCGGCCTGCGTCTGATCGGAAGTACGTCGGAGCCGGCGTGTGCGCCGCTGCAAACGCGACTTCGCCGTCCGTCAAGAAGCCAATCGTCCCATCGAACAAAAGTTCGTCGCGTCACCCTGATCACCCTGCGTCCGATGGTCGGTACGTCGAGGCCGACCTGGGAGCCGCCGAGACCGTTACCTCAGAACCGACCTCAAAGAAGATGACGTTCCTCCCTCTTGCCCCTCCCTCTTGCCGCATCAACAGACGACCGGAAAGACCGAAAAGTGGGCTCTACACGTCGTCAAACCAGCCAGGGCGAGCGCACGTCTGCCCGGTACTACTACCCTGCTCCTTCGGCCCTACCAGCTCAACGCAGGGCGCGTGATACGGAGTCCCCGACGGATGTCCGGCCGGGGCGTTCAACGCTGGGATCGTATGTGCGGATTAGCCGGCCGGAACGTCGGCTGCCGGAAACATCCGAGTACAACGACGATGAGGACGGCGATGATTGTAAGCCAGGTGTGCATGCGGTGAACGAAACGGACGCTATCCACCGCGCAAAGAAGGCAGGGCGTGGGCTCCGTGCGGCGATGCCAAAAAGGACTGTTGCAGCAGTACTCGACCAAGATGGGTCAGGACGGGAGAAAGTGGAACGCACGCTTCGCGAATCAACACGTCGCCTAATAGGAGCGGGAGAGCCTCGAACCGTCGATGAGCAGTATGACAGCTGCGAGCATGAGAGTCTTGGACGGGATCATGACGCCATGCGGACGTTCATCCACCAGGAGTTGCAAAAACTTATGGCAAACAGTGCTAGTGGATTGTCACCGTCGCCCGCTGTTACCGAGAGATCTACGTCGACAGAACGGAATCGTCGCACTCCAGAACGAGGATGGTCCAAGGAAAGAGATGACGAGGGGGAAAAGGAAAAAGAAGAGGTAAAAGAGGTAGATACTGCACTACGTGACAATGCGGACAAGGGACGTCAGTACATTAAGCTCGGACGTTACAATGGTAAGTGTGCTGTGGAGGCATTCTTACGGAAATACGAAGTCTGCGCACGCCACAACCGATAGAACGACGCCGAACGTTTAGACCATATGATGTGTGCTTTTTCGGCACCGGCCAGCCAGGTACTATGGAACTCCGGGTCACAGACTGTGACGTCTTGGTCTGATCTAGTGCAACGTTTGCGAGCGCCCTATGGAAGTGCAGATCAAATGTCGCTCTATCAGACACAACTGAGTACCCGACACCAGAAAGAGGACGAGGACTTGGCCACTTTGGTGCAGGACATACGGCGCGTGATATCATTGGCGTACCCGGGTTATGACTCCGAACACGGAGAGGTACTCGCCATACTGGCATTTCTAGATGCGATGTCGGATAAATCACTCGCTTTGAAAGTACGGGAACGTGAACCATCGACACTGGATCAGGCGTTCAAGCTAGCATTACGTTTGGATGGGTATCGGTGGGCATCAGAAGAGACGCGGGAATCAAGCGAACGACGATACGGACGGATTAAAACTGTGCAGGAAACGAATCGGGAGATGGATAAGTTGCGGCAAGGGCTTCGGGAAGAACTCGACTCGCACAAACGCAAGTTGGACTATCTCGAAAGCTACATGCTATCCGCCGGTCAGCGGGCACAAGGACTGCATGGTCGGACGGAAGAGCAAGACGGCCGGACCGGGCGGCTTCTCATGGAGAATAATGAACCCTTCCAGAACCAGCGGAATGGACGACCATCGAATTCAAGAGTCCCACGTGAGAGGATACGCTGCCGAGACCTCGGTCATTACGCAAGGGAGTGTAATCCGCAACGGGATGAACCTCGTGAGGATACGGCCTCGACTAACGTGTCGGTCGAAGCACCCGCGAACGTCAGATACGTTAATGGCAGCACTTATGCCTATCTGTCGATACAAATTAACGGCAAAGCGACGGATACCGGGAGCGAACTCAGTCTGGTTCCTAGAGCGTTGGTGCGGCCAGTGGATATTGTTGGATCCGCCCAACTACTAAGGGCTGCAAATGGAACAGAAATCAAAGTCTTGGGCGAATCAGAGCTGCGCTGCCGAATACAGGAGTATTCTTTTACTGTCAGATGTCTAGTGACGGAGCAGTTGTCCGAAACCATATTAGGGTTGGAATGGCTGGAGGAACAAGGAGCCCAGTGGAATTTTGCTGAGCAGTGAAGCCGCCCAAGGAAAGTGTCGGAAGATCGTAGTGGCTGCTGATATAAAGATCCCAGCTTTCTCGGAGCTGGATGTGGAAACGTTCGCCGTCTTGCCGGACTTAAAGGCCTGCAATACCGCATGGGCCACTATACCACAAGTCCTGGACTCTGGTCTCATTGTTGCCGGTACTCTCCTGCCCCAGAGGACCGCAAACCTGGCCGTTAGAATGTTGAACATGTCGAAAGAGCCAATCCGCCTAGAGATAGGGCAACGGTGGTTGACAGAAGTATACATCGGAATGGGACAGAGCGAAAGAAGCATTGCGGGACAATGCGGAGCGATAAGATAGACATCATTGGCCCACGTAGGAATGTCTGGGACTGAAGCGGACATTGCGAAGCTTGCAGAAGCGCGCTTACTGGCCGGGTTTGAGGGAGCAGGTGAAAATATTCTTACGACGCTGCCGGGAATGTTTAAGGTATTTTCGAGGAAAGCTGCCGCATCAAGGGTATCTTCAGGACATGTCCGTGGGAGAGCCCTGGGACTGAATAGGAGTCGATCTGACGGGTCCACACCCAGTGTCGGCGAAAGGCCACTGATACATACTGACTGTCATCGATTACTTCACGAGGTGGGCGGAAGCATTTCCGGTACGCTCACAGGAAGCTATTACCATGGCGAGAGTCTTAGTGGACCAAGTATTTGCCCGATTCGGATGCCCTCGACAAATTCTGACCAACCAAGGACCCTGCTTCGAAGCTGCACTTTTCCAGGAGCTCTGCAAGACGTTCGGAATTGATAAGATCCGCACCACGGCCTATAAGCCGGGTACGAACGGACGGATCGAGAGACTACACCGGACCTTGAACGCCCTCCTCGCCAAGGTGGTATCTCGATGCCAAAGAAACTAGGACCTCCTCCTGCCGCAAGTCATGTCAGCGTACCGATCGACCGAGCACGAAAGCACCGGGTTTTCCCCGTGTCGGCTATTTCTAGGCCGTGATGTCATGTTGCACATTGATTTGGTGTTGGGCGATTGTCAAAATGATGTGTCACCTAGAATGTCTGTTGATGATTATGTGCATGACTTGGACATTACTGTTAAAACTGCTTTCCAAATTGTCCGGGAAACCACTCAGCGTTTAGGGAGCACAAGGGCGGCGAGATATAATCTCCGCGTGAGACCAGCAAAATTTGAGCCAGGGTCCTGGGTGCTGTACTACTATCCCCGACGGAGTGTGGGAATTAAGGAGAAATGGTCTAGCTTCTACGAAGGCCCCTATCGGGTAATGGCCCAACTAAGTCCGGTGTTGTATAAGATCCAGCGATCCAACGGGCGGCCCCCAAAATTGTCTATGTTGACAAATTAAAAGTCTTTGAAGGGGGAACCCCAGAGGATTGGGAGGTGGACGACCAATCCGAAGATTCGGATATTGAACCCGAGCTGAGTCCCGAAGTAACACCGTTGGGGACCGAACGTAATGAGGGAAATTGTAGGCCCCGTCGGACCTTGAGAATACCCGCAAGATTCTTTGACTACGTGTAGTAGCGAAACGTCCTGGGCACGACGTTAAACTACATCCGGTTTCTGGTTACCCAAAAACCTAGGGAACCGTCCTGGCTACGACGTTAAAAGACGTCCGGTTGGAGGTCAACCTGAAACCTGGATGGTGTGATGAATCTGAACTTAGAGTTGTAATATAGGACACCATGAGGTGGCCTAATTTCTGCAATTGCAATAGATTGATAACTTCTTCGATGAACAGTAGCTTAATTATGTTGAGTTTTCCTGTTTTAATTGATCAGCAAAAGTCTGCTGTATAGTTTTTAATTGTATGTTAACCTCAGGAATCTAGTTTCTTGATCAAATTAAGATGTTTAGGCTCTGAGATATTGATTGATGACCTAATGTTAAGAAGATAGTCTATACATGTTTTCGTATGATTGATTTTAATATTGGATTGGAATTTTAATTAGAATTCAGTGGAAATTTAAGCATTTTATGAGAGATGAACATTCTTGACTTTAGCATTTACAGTTACAATGTTTTAAGGGTTCTTATGACTACATGTGACATGAGGCATGAAGTTGCACTGAATAAGAAGTTTTCAGATACTTTGGAGGGAGGGACCCGGATTTCTCCGGTAGGAGAAATCAAATAGAGTGGGGGGAGTGTTGCGCAAATGCCCCTGCGCAACGGTCTCCCTCGAGTTTTCGCTGCTGAGCCTAATGGGGCCCGGCGCTAAAGCTCTCGATGTAGTCGCTTGAGGTGCCACCTATTTTCTATTGCGTAGGTGACGCGTGAGCGGCCATTTTGTGGTGTTGAAGTTGTAGAAGTTTTAGAAGGGTGGAGATTGGCGAGTCGGTAAAAGTTCATTAAAAAGTCATATTCGCGATTAATTCCCGTGTAGAAAACTTAGCGAAATTGATAAGGGAAGTATTACGACTTGTGTGGTGCAAGTGCCGTCTGAAAATTTCGAATGTGCACACAGATAAATGTGATTAACTTTTGGCCAGAGCTGGCGATAGCGCGAATGCATTGTAACTGACGGCATTCGGCTGGGGTACATTTTTATAGCGCTGTGCTAGGAAGAATAGAAAACAAAGTAGCTAAGAAATTTGGATAAATTCTGGCATTACATAACTACTCAATTAGTGCAGTTTTAGGGGTTCATTTGATGTTTGGTAAATTAGAAATTTTGTTTGCTGTATAATTGTGATTAATGAATGTAAACCTGTAGCGGACAGCTGAGGATTAATTGCAGTAAATAAAGATTGTTTGATTATTGAAAACATACAAATTTCGTTGAACTTTAAAATAATTAAGTGGTCATAGTGAGGAGCCCTATGGAAGAAGAAATAGATCAGTCTGCTCGTAGGGACCATTCCAGGCCACATGCTTCATCCGCTCAGCGGATGATCGCCACCGTCAGCCCCGAGGTCACGGACATTATGTTCAATCCGGCACGAGGTAATCCTGTGGTGCAAACTGGGGCCCTCACTATACAAGGAGCTAAGATAGAGCCGACGGGAGCATATGGACGAGAAGCCCTTACTCCGCGCTTAGGACGTAGTCGGCGACTGCAGGAAAAATGGCCCGTAGGCTATGGAGTAGGACCGGAAGTGGGATTAACCATTGTATACTCGGATGGCGTCCCCGGGCAGCCAGCACCCCTAGGGGCGGTAAGTCTGACAATTACTTTCCAATTAAAAGCATTATGATCAAGGAGAGGAACGCATCCATTATGACACCAATCGTCAAACACCTGTTACGGAGGCGGTAGAAATTGCTAAAGAAAAAGCGAATAGAAGCTGTCTACTGCCTTTCCGAAAGGATAAACAGGATAATTACACGATGTAACACTACCACATTTTAAAGGGCTAAGCGAGGGTCCCGTGAAATTGTGGAAGGAAGTAAATCGGTTACGAGGTGGAGGAAAGAAGGATACAGACTGCCACGTCACGGCATAATCTTTAAATATACACGTCCCACAATGGTTCCATCTCTAACGATGAACATTATGTTGCTCCTCTCCTCAAATCAACTGTTGCGGATATTGATTATTTCACGACCTATAAGCTCCTTTCATCGATCAGAAGCACAGCTTCTGGTCCTGATAGTCTGACAGCATGGCTTCTCAAGGGGGTTTCCCCTATGCTTGCAGAACCTGTCGCCAAACTTTTTATCATGTCAATAATCTCCTTTGTTCCGCCACAATGGAAGACTGGTACTATCACGCCAGTTGCAAAAGTCGCTCGCCCGTCAGAAGAAGCCGACTTTCGACCTATATCGGTTACCTCCATCCTTAGTCGTCTTCTTGAAAAGTTCTTTCGCATACCGTTTATTTCATCCATTCCTGAGTCCTGACACAGTCGCAATCCAACCTGGAATTTGAGGATCAATTTGCCTTTCGTTCATCGGGTTCAACCACTACAGCCCTCCTTCATGACAACCAATATGTCCATTCGATAGCTTTTGACTTTTCAAAAGCCTTTGACACGGTTGGACACGCATATCTCGCTGAGCGGTTGGCAGAGTTGTCCATTCCGGATAGAATATACAACTGGATCATTAACTTTCTTAGCAATCGCAACCACGGAACCAAATACAATGGCATCGTCTCGGCAGTCATTCGTATTAATGCCAGCATTGTCCAGCTAGGGTTCTGGACTCGGCCCTTTACACTTCATTACGGCCATATCCAGGTTAAAAGCTGTCCATCCTGCAAATAGACTGGTCAAGTATGCTGACGACACATATACCTGTGGATTCCTGGTTCCAACAAAGACACAACTGAGATTGAACTAAATCATGCGTCTGAGTGGGCTGCCAAATGCAACCTATGACTAAATACACTGTGTCCGGATGAAAAGTAGTACCCAACAAAAAGTGTCACAACTCGTTCAAAACTGTAAGTATTTGCCTGAAATTTTAAACTCAACAACAGTCACCATATTTACACGAGATCCCAAAGCCGTTTGGAAATATTCGTGAAATTGTCAATTTATGAGCGATTGCGATGGAACACTGAAAAATTAAAGTTTCCAACATAGGCCCTTACTTACGCCGACTCTGTGACGTCGTTATCGATGATATACGTCACTTGGTTTGGTGTAAGCAATAAAAAATGGCGTTTACAGAAGAAGATAAAATTTTAATTAAAGTACTCAGGCAAGAACATGGTTATGGAGCGAAAAGGTTTCTGAAGGAATTTTCGAATAAAGGCAGGTGTCTTTCGTCTGTGATTAAGTTATTGAAGAAGATCGATGAAACGGGCACAGTGGAGCGAAAACCTGGCAGTGGCCAAAAACGCACGACACGCACTGTTGAAAACGTTGAGTTGGTTGAAAGGCTGGCATTAAGCCAAGAAAATGCACCAGGAACCCATAGAACAGTGCGTTAGATTTCGAGGGATATTGGGATTCCGAAGACCGCGGTTCACGAAATCATTTTCAAGGACTTGAAACTGGTTTGTTTTAGGAAGAGGCGAGCACAAGAGCTAACAAGAGCAAAGAAACTGACACGTCTTGTACGCGCGAAGCAGCTGCTAAAGAAATACCCCGAACACACAGTTCCATTCATATGGTTTACGGACGAAAAAGTTTTTACCGTCGCTCCTCCTGTCAACCTCCAGAACGATCGCGTTTATGCGGCGAATGGAACGCGGAAGAAAAATATGCCAGCTGAACGTCTCCTCAAAACACGTTCACACTTTTCAAAGTCACTAATGGTCTCAGTCGGCGTGTCAACCCTAGGGTGCACTGATTTGATTTTCGTTGAGCCGGGTGTAAAGGTGAATGGTGCGTACTATCGCGATGTGTTGCTCGCTCAGCATATGCTTCCTGCCATCAAGCACGTGTCTGGCGGCTACTTCACATTCCAACAAGACAGTGCCCCTGCGCACCGAGCACGTGAGACCATTGCTCTACTGTCCCGGGAGACACCCGACTTCATATCACCGCAACTGTGGCCACCCAACAGTCCAGACCTCAATCCAGTTGACTATCAAATCTGGAGTGTACTGGAGGAGCGCGTTTATCGTTCCCGTATTCGTGACATCGATCACCTGAGGGCACGTCTGGTTGAGGAGTGGCAGCTCCTTGACCACGTTATCATCGACCGGGCCATAAAACAGTGGCGTCCACGTCTACGGTCGTGTGTCCGTGAACGAGGAGGACATTTTGAACACCAGCTGTAGCCGAACTGCACTTCTTATGTAAGGGCCTATGTTGGAAACTTTAATTTTTCAGTGTTCCATCGCAATCGCTCATAAATTTGACAACTTCACGAATATTTCCAAACGGCTTTGGGATCTCGTGTAAATATGGTGACTGTTGTTGAGTTTAAAATTTCAGGCAAATACTTACAGTTTTGAACGAGCTGTGACACGTTTTGTTGGGTACTACTTTTCATCCGGACACAGTGTATAAAAAAGACACAAGAGATGATTAGACGACGTCCTCGGGGGCGAGGAGGTCGAGGAGAAGACCCATTGGAGACGCCAGGACTGCCAAGGGTCAAAAAGTATGGTTATCCTGGGGGTCGCCATCTGTTTTGAACCTCGTATAAATTGAATATGTTGTCAGGCAAGGCAATCAATGTAGGCTTTGCGCATAATGGTGGCGCATGGCCTCTCCGGACTATTGCTCTTTGACGTGGTGCGTTCGACTACACTGGTCCGCATGCTGTATGCGACTCCGGCCTGGTGGGAGTCGTAGGCAGCAGGAGCGTGCCCGGGTACAGTCAGTGATGAACAGATTGATTCGCCAACGCTATCTGCCAGATGATGTTCCTCCATTCGAACATTTGATCCAGTTGGCCGATACGGGTCTATTCAAAGCGATACTGGAGAACCCAGGTCACGTGCTGCACCGGTTTCTTCCTCCTATAAAGGCGACCTTCCACTCCCAACGTCCGCGCCCACATGACCGCGAAATTCCACAGGCAGACAATCTAGAGCGAAAATCTTTTTAATAAGAATGTTGTATCATTAAAATTAATGTATTGCTATTTAAAAGCAGATCTGCTAATCCCCACAACTGCATCTAGATTGCAGACAATCTAGAGTGAAGATTCTTTTTCAAATTGTTTAATTAGAATAATGTTTTTTAAAATGTATTGTACACCAGAGTGCGGATAAGCAGTTGGTTCAATAAAGAATATACTTACTTACTTACTTAGACTTACTACTCTGCCTTCTAGAATGTAACTTTTAATTCGCATGAGCATTTCTTCAAATCGTTAAGATCATTTCTAAACTTACATGTATTGTTCAAATATATTACAATTTAAGACTGCAACTTCAATAACAAGGAGAAACAAGCGATTACACTTATAGAAAATGAACTACCTAACTCGTATGCAATTTGGTGCCACACTACTAGTTGACTGACCATGCGTAGGCAAAGTTGTACTTACATATACAAGGAATTGGCAGCGGCGGATCGTTTTTAACGCTTAACGAGGTGCTAGATAATGTATCAGTTAGCCTGGTTAGCGAGATAAACCGCTAACTGTCAACCTCAGTGAACTTGGCAAAACCTGACATCTGACTTTAATGTGATCTCTTCAAAGGACTTTCACTAAAACACCGAGTTTATTTTCTCACAAATTCGATCCTCATTCTTCCACTTCACTCTACCTTCCTCGTACTAATACAAGCAGGTTTCTTTATTTTTTTAAATGATAATTGGGAACTTTATGTAGGCCTAATAAAGTCAATATTCGGATTGACTGTGGGTAATGGATTTGAGGGGTCAAACTAACCACCCGTTAAGGGTAAGTCAAAGCCAGAAGCAGAGGGTCAAATGAACAAGATGAGGCCCAATGCCTGACAAATCGGACACTGCATGCATTCCATAACTGAAGTACCAGATAAAAAAGCCCATAAAAATACGAAATATATGATCGGCTAAAGTAATTGCAGTACTGGAAGGAAACTAATCACATGTAGCATAGTTGCTTCAAGCTATAGAATCAAACTCTACAAACTATCAATTACAGGATACATAGGGGCTATAGTGCAATTTAAGTGCATTTTATTGTTTTTGCAAGCTGAAATATAGGCCTATGACCTGTAAGTATACTGTGCTTGAACATGTTATTTCAGGCAAGAAAATGTCACTCATCTCAAATTCAACTCATTCAGATTGCAAAAAACAGAAAATGTATGTCAATACAGACAGAAGAACTTTGTTCCAGGAAATAATATACATTAATTGCTCTCAGAATTCAATTGGTTATGCTTGGATGCTGCAATGTGTGGATTGCTGCGCATTAGAAACTTTGACCCTTCACTCTCCTGAAATGAATTTGATGGCATCATAGATGTCTTGGTCTGATCTATGGTGTGGCATGATCAAGCTAAGCTGACGTTCCTTTGCCTGAAACTGCCTTGCCAACTGCTGAAAACCTGAGTCTCCAGAAATGACCAAAAACCTCATGGTTTTTGGAAGTAAATGGTCCAAGCTTCCAGTCTGAAAGAAAGAAAGTAATAAATTTGACATACGCCAAAAAACAATGAGGAAACACAATGGTTTATCAACACTGACATGGTAAAGCAATGAATGTCCATTATTGCATGATGCAATCTCTGCCCAAATGCCCCACTTAATATCAGAAATTTTTTTTTACACACATTCAACATAAAAGCAAGAGGGAACAACAACAACAAGAAAGCAGTCTTGATTGAGTCTATGAACCTATAATCTGTATTAATTAACCGAAATTAGAAACTTGCAGAGATTGGGAACTAGATAACCTTGAAGCTTACATATCTATATATATAAAGAGAAGATTCTGTGTGTCTGTCTGCACTATGCATTTGCACAGTTTTAGAGCTATTGACTCGAAACCTTAGCTGTTGGCTCGGAGGAACGCCTCTCGACACCCAGTAGAGGGGTTGGTGAACCCTGCAGCCACCCTCTCCCTGGTCTCCAGGGCCAAAAACCTGTCTCAGGCCCTCCAAGGAAATTTTCCTTCTCAGTCGCCGGGAGCGTGTAGACGAAACATCTGCTCCACATTTGCCGACATGTGCACCTGATATCTGTCTGCCACACCTCTTCTTCTCTTACACTGTCATGAATGAATGGACGGTTTGGGAGATATCCTACAGGTAGCACATATACAGTAGTTGGCCATCATTTGCAGTTGGTCAGATGGGTATGTACTGTGTAGGCATCAGTGTCTATACAGAATGTATATAAACGCTATTTATTTACATACATGGCCCAAGAACCTGTCTCAACCCTGACTAGTAACATATAAATGCTAACAAAATATCCTTGCCTTATTGATATAATCTTCAAGAACAATAGCAAGATCTATATATATAATTAGTAAGAATAATAGGCGAATTGCATATAACCAAATTCCCATATAAGACTTTGCCATCTGGAAATTAAGCAAAGTCTGGCTCAGTGACTGAATTGTCTGGGGTGGGGAGGCGAGGGGGTTCGGATTTTTCAACCCCTAGGTCATTTTTCAATGCCCCAGTCAATTCCCAAGAATTACCTTGGGGGTCAAACAAACCCCCTCCCCAGATCAGCTTTCAGTGGCTTAATATATCTTAACACAGCTAAGATTTGAGTTTACGCACTGAAAACTCACAGTTTCTCTCTATAATTTAGCTCATATATACCGATTTCAGGTTCTTAAACTTCTGTCAAGGGAATGTGAAAATATTTCAGTCCCCCAGTTCAAATGTCACAATTCAAACCCTGGTCTGGCTAATGAAAACCTAATTAAGCTCCTTGAACATAAACAGATTCTAAAAAACTGAAATTTATACAAAAAGAAACTATTGTGCAATTGCTCACCCACAACTATCTGTGTGGAAGGGAATGGGAAACCACCTCAATCATCTCATCCCGGGGTGGGCAAAGAACTGATCATCATTAGGGGGTTATTGGTGTGGGTTTTACTCAGAGGACATTTTTATGGGGGTTATTGGTAATGATATGTTGACTGAATACCTACATCCTCTCAATGTAGGATGAGCATAACACAGAACATTGTACATGTAATTGTCCAAGTGGTTTGACAGAATATTATGTTTCAAACATACATGACAAGCAATGGCAATATCGGATGCATGCTTCTCTGCACATCTGGCATTCACGTATACCATACGATTGTTCTTCGCAAGCATGTACTCCGGTTTGCTGTTAAAGAAAATGACAAAAGTCCAAATCATACTAATATAGTCACACAAAAAGAGCATACATGAATACCCTAATTTAGCTTTAGTCCCATCACGTTGACCTGCGTCAAAGGATGATGACAGTGCAAATAATATGTTGTGACTTCTAAGTTTTCAATATATCTATATAATTATCTAAGTCACATGTTTGTCTGACTGTCTGTGTGTCATATTCAAGGCACGTGATTGGACAGAAGTGTCGCATTCAAATAAAGTTGACCTAAATATAAGGAGCGCAAAAGTCACCGGGTACAGAAACGTTTGGCGAGTTTTTACGTAAATCTTCCATAAACTTTACTGCATCAGGTGCTGTTTGTTTAAACAACTTTATGTTACAACTTCTGGACAGAAAAATGAAAACTGGTATACTTCAATAAGTGACCTACCAAGCAGTGCACTAACTTAAAGCAGTGCAAACTCAGATATACACATTCTGCTTCTGAGCAGGCAACTAATAATCAAAGCTATCTGAAGGCGATTGTTTGCTATGGCAGTAATCAGTTTGTAGTGTAAAACTCTAGGTACTAAACATCAATGCAATGCACTAGTAGAAATCATACGTAACACATGCAAATTATGAAAAGTTTCAAATACCAAACCGACACTGTGTTTACTGTTGCATCAGACCAGTACCATAAGCATTCCATATTAAATAATCATATCTTGTATGCAAATGTATCTGGACAAACATCTTCATGCATCCACAGTACATTGCTAAACATATAAAACATCTGATAAGGTATAGGTTGACAAATTTTCTTAGCCCTGGCAGTGCAGATTATATGTTGGGGACTACATATTCAACCAGCAGAATAGCAACAAAATAACAAAAATGACTTTTATTCGATTGGCTCACTGAATGCCGTGTTTCCTTCATAACAGACCCATACGAACGTCAAACATGGTAGGTGAGCCAAAATCGATGGAAAAATTCTGGCGTAATTATCAAGGTTAAAGAATAGGATTTGATGCATGGTGGCCAAGAAGCTGATCTCTGGTTCATTTTCAGTATCGGAATGGCTTGACACAGGAGTTGCTAGAAACGGAATTTTCGATGAGATGAGGTAATCCTTATATTTTTCCACATTTTTCTTGTCAGATTCCACTGAAAAACAACAACCTTTGCCAACATCTTCTCTCATACGTTTTGCTCATGAATCTTACCATCATCCCGGGAAACCTTTTGCTTCTTGTTCTTCTTCTTTCCTGGAGCCTTTTCTTCATCCTCTTTACTAATTAAGTCTAAGGTTATTGCAGGAGTGAACCCTGATTCAGACTCTTCAGATGAATTTGTGAACAATAATATTCCTTGTAATCACACTCCCAGTTATCCTCACTGTTTTGAGAATCATCATCTTCACTGTGTGCCTGAGTTTCATCAATATTTATGATGTCTGCATGTTCATTATCTTTAGATGAACTGAGTTCCAAGTCACCATGTTTCTGGCCCAATAAGTTGTCATCTTTGGCAGTCGTCGATGGACCTCGTTCTTCAGAAAGCTCCTCTTTTTCTGCATGTTCATTATCTTTGGATGAACTGAGTTCCAAGTCACCATGTTTCTGGCCCAATAAGTTGTCATCTTTGGCAGTCGTCGATGGACCTCGTTCTTCAGAAAGCTCCTCTTTTTCTGCATGTTCATTATCTTTGGATGAACTGAGTTCCCAGTCACCATGTTTCTGGCCCAATAAGTTGTCATCTTTGGCAGTCGTCGATGGACCTCGTTCTTCAGAAAGCTCCTCTTTTTCTTCATGCTCTGACATTTTCGACTGAAATATAAAACTAACAGATAAGAAAATGGAAGAAATATTTTCTTTTAAATAATTACTATTTGCCCTCATTCCATTTCTTGCTGATTAATATATGAACAAAGTTCACATAACATAGTCTCACTTTAAAAATGTTCCAAATTACATTTATATAAAATGAATAATAATAATAATAATAATTTCAATTTAATTTCAAACTGACAAAGCGCAGTACGATTACAAGTACAGTATGAAAGAATGATGACAAGTTATTACAGGAATTGAATTTAACAGTCGGTTGCCACGTAGAGCGTCCATTACGTTATACCAGGGGCTTCTACACTGCAGTTGTTACGACAATCTAATGTTTCAGTACAGTACTATCTATCCTCGAAACCCTCTCTCCCACGGTGTGAAGACTTAGCGTAAGAGTTTCTGGAGCCCTTCAGATATTTCAGATTCATTATTAGGCTTTTTTACTCTATTTTTTTCACAATTGCAAGGCATCTGTGGATCTGTGTAGATCTGGCAATGGCAGCAAAGCTTATGTCAAACTGTAGAGGAAAATTTGAAGCTATGCTGCCTATGCATCACGTCACTTGGCACCTTTTACTGTAGAAATAAACTTCATTTGCGAAAGACCATCTCTTTGACGTTAACATTGACAAAGAAAGAAAAGGTAGCTAATGATGGATTGAGAGGTCTGCAGTGATGAGACTCTAATTGGAGACGATGGCCAGTACTGAATCAGATATGCATGCTGGTGTGAGACAAATTCGAAGATGACAATCAACCCTTAACCTAGACAATCCACCACCTCTGTCTAATCAAGCTGCCTCACCAAGTTTTTGAAACTTTCCCTGTCAGTTTTACTCTCAAACATAGATATCGCCCCAATCCAAATTTTTGATGTTTTAAAGACCCAACGACATTTTTAACATTTTGCTGACGTAATTATTCCACAACATATAGCCGTAGCTAAAAGTTAATGAATAAGTATGGGCGCCCGCAGCAATTTTTCCAGGGGTCAGGCACAACCGGGAGAGTTAGTTGCGTCACAGCCAAAACAGCGCTATATAGGCAGCACTAAGCAATTGGCAGAACTAGACACCTATATAGGCAGCACTATGCAGCAATTGCTTCGAATTGACCTGGATGCGGTTTCCTCTCTTCACCTCTTCCTCCTCTGTTCGGAACTTGGGGTCATTCTTGACCCAGAGCTCACCTTCACGAAGCACGTAAATGACGTCTCTCGCAGCTGCTTCTACCAGCTGCGTCAACTGCGTGTGGTTTCTCGCTCCTAGTGCAGCAGCCACCTTAGTGCACGCATTTGTAACTAACCGCCTGGACTACTGCTCCTCCATATTTGTTGGCAGTCCTTAGTGGAGCGCGTGAAGATGGAGATGTCGCACTGTTTCAGAAAATTTTACAATCTAAGATTTAACTAAACTACAAAGCTGCCTCTTATGATGCTTAATAAAATTAATGTAAACAAACCTCTGGGACGCTGTAGCTATCAGCCACAATGTCTATAAGTTTTTGCCATGAAGCAGAATGCATCTCTTTATTTCAGCCATTGACTTTTCCAAACTTAGAAGTTTGGAAATTACTTTACTAGTTTTGTGTATATAGGCCTATATTGAGAAAATATGCCACATTTAGTACCTGAAGGATAACATTGCACTTGAGATTTTATAACAAAACGACGTCTGGCTAAGCCTAACATTACATGTGTCATTTTGCCGAGGAGGAGAGGTTATATTTGGAGTTGAAATGTGTGGCTGAGCAAACTGACGGAGTTCTTTTGGGAGTCCGTTCCAAAGTGCTGGTGCAGCATAGACTAAGGAGCGGTTGCAGAATTTCAGAGACGATGAGACTGGTGATCGAGATAGAGAAAGATATGACGATGACGATGAGCGAGTTGATCCGGGCGGTTGGATTGTAATGAGTTGACGAATGTAAGAGGGTTGAGAGGTTTGAAGTGCGTTGTAGGTGATAGATACAATTTTGTAGTGGATGCGTTGAGGTACTTTAAGCCAATGAAGTGATTTTAAGACTGGGGTTTTATGATGGTATTTTGGGGTTTTAGTGACTGCGCGAGCAAGAGCATTCTGAATTGTTTGGAGGCGTCTTATTTGTGAGGAATCAATGTTGTGAAAGAGAGAAGTAATCTAACTTTGAGTGAGCAATTGATGTGGCTATTTTGCATGCAGTCTTGTAGTTGAGAATTGTGCGCAATCGACGAAGGTCGCGGATGTGCATATAGCAGGTGCGATATAGCTGAGTGATGTGGTCAGAAAAGGTAAGGTTCTTATCGAAGATGACTCCAAGATTGAGGACAAGAGAAGAGTAAGGCACAGGATAAGTTGGGTTTGTTTGAAGAAGGTCGGAGGGGTATGTAAGTTTGTTCAATTGCTCGCGGAGGCCAGTGATGAGAAATTCCGTTTTTGAAGGGTTTAAGCAGAGCAGGTTGGTGGTCATCCAAGTTGGTAGGAGAGCGATGGTGTTTTGAACGTGATTTATTGCATCTGTAAGTGATTGTGGAGAGAAAGATAAAAACAGTTGTGTATCGTCAGCATAAAGGTGATGATCTACAGAAGACGAGGAAATGATTTTGCTGAGTGGGGAAGTGTACAGAATGAATAAAAGAGGCCCAAGAACAGAACCTTGAGGAACACCGCAGGTGAGGCTGTGAGAACGAGATGAGTGACTAGAGGTATTGAAAGTGAAAGAGCGTGAAGAAAGGTATGACTTGATCCAGGATAGGGCAGCACCAGAGATTCCAAATGTAGATGAAAGGCGTTTGATAAGAATGGCGTGATCTGTGGTGTCGAAGGCGGCAGAAATGTCTAAGAGGCATAGGCAAGACACTTGTTGGCGACCTATCGGATGAAATGGTCGATGCGATACAGGATGAACGAGTTATGACTCTCCTTGTGGCGCGATTGACTCCTATTGTTGAGGATGTTTTTAAAAGGCTGGCGGCGGAATTCAAATTCTCTCTCAAGCAGTTGGTCGTGAATCAAGTGGCGAAATCACTAGAACCGATTAGTCAACAAGTAAAGCTTCTGGAGGATGACAACAAACTACTGCATCGCAAACTCGACGAGTTTGAGACTCACAGTCGCCTTGACAACCTCGTGATTCCTGCCCTTGTTGAATCGCCCACTGAGAAATAACTCTTCTTGGATAACTTCAGTCGTCAGTCCTCAAAGCTGACGAAACGAGCGAATATTGACGCGGTGATGAGCCTGTGTCGCACACGTCTCGACATGAAGCTGTCTGAGGCGGACATATCTGCCGTCCATCAGCCGTCCATCGTCTCCCTCTAGATACTTTATGCCAACCTACCAAGTTGTCCTACACATACTGGTACTTACACAGTTGTCGTTAAGTTTTGAGAATAATTCCAATCCTCAAATGTACGTGTTATTATAACAATGCAC
Organism: Bimastos eiseni; assembly: GCA_959347315.1. Taxonomy (NCBI): domain Eukaryota; kingdom Metazoa; phylum Annelida; class Clitellata; order Crassiclitellata; family Lumbricidae; genus Bimastos; species Bimastos eiseni. Next base: position 30,760,609 of record OY365809.1, on the reverse strand, counting down.
TGCATTGGATTAGAATTAGCTTTGGAACTATCATTCATTGTTAGTTTTCTCTTTTCAGTACAGCTTTGCAATGGTTCTATTTTGTTTACCATTGCGCTATGTTATATTCTTTGTTCAATTCTTGTTGTAAGACAAAATAACTTCATCTATTTTAGAACATATATCTGGTTTTATTGCTGCAATGTTTCAAAGGTGACTCACATTATCATTTGAAATTACGTTACACTTTGGGGTTTAACCTAATTAATAATTCTGAGTGGCTGATTTCATTAAGCCGGATTTTGAAGTGGAAATGTAAAAATGCAAGTACAGTAGGCTATTATAAACCTCTGTTATGTTGTTTTTTGATATGTTTGTGATAATACCTCAGTGCATCAATGATTAACCATCCTGAAAATTAGTATTAATTTAATTGTATGTATGTATGTATGACATTGTATGTATGCATGCATATACATACCTACGTACGCACGTATGTACGTATGCATGCATGTATGTATGCACGCATATATAGTTTGTATGCATGTGCGTATGTATGTATCTATGTATATATGTATGTATGTATGCATGTATACATAACTACATACGTACATACATAAATAAATATATACATACATACATACATACATACATACATACATACATACATACACACATACGTACATGCACACATACATACACATATACATATATGCGTGCATGCAAGCATGCATGCACGTTTGTATTTACGTACGTACATATTTATATTTGTTTGCATGTATGTATGCATATATGTATGTATGTATGTATGCATATATAGTGTGGGCGAGCTTATTGGTGGCAATATGGGTATTTCACTTGAATTTACTTGCATTTTAACCAGAATCTCGCTCAATTGGCAGAAGAGTGTTCCGTAATAATAATATATTTACTCACAAATGAAACGACTGTGGCGTTCCTTTAATTTGCTGATTACAGCAGTTAATTGCTGTGCAAGAAGGCATTTTTTCTTGAAAATCGATATCAACAACATATCGAGCGTCAAGTTGGCACTCCTTAACCTCAAGTTTAAAACCATAAACGCAATCTATGGCTTTTATATCTATGGTTGATAGGCGTAGGTGTTGTGTTGATAGGAGTAGGTGTTGTGTTGATGGGAGTAGGTGTTGTGTTGATAGGAGTAGGTGTTGTGTTGATGGGAGTAGGTGTTGTGTTGATAGGAGTAGGTGTTGTGTTGATAGGCGTAGGTGTTGTATTGATAGGAGTAGGTGTTGTGTTGATGGGAGTAGGTGTTGTGTTGATAGGAGTAGGTGTTGTGTTGATAGGCGTAGGTGTTTGGTTGTTAGGCGTAGGTGTTGTGTTGATAGGCGTAGGTGTTGTGTTGATAGGCGTAGGTGTTGTGTTGATAGGTGTAGGTGTTGTGTTGATAGGCGTAGGTGTTGTGTTGATGGGAGTAGGTGTTGTGTTGATAGGCGTAGGTGTTGTGTTGATGGGAGTAGGTGTTGTGTTGATAGGCGTAGGTGTTGTGTTGATGGGAGTAGGTGTTGTGTTGATAGGAGTAGGTGTTGTATTGTTAGGAGTAGGTGTTTGGTTGTTAGGGCGTACATAGATAGACCTATATGATGTAGACTATTCCTAAAATTCAAAGACGTTTCACAGTTTTTGCTTATATAATTATGCTTCAATTGTTCGCATCTTCTTATCAATATCTCATGTATATGAGATTTTTAATCAGTCCATCCGTTTTCTAGTTGTTAGTTGTCTGACCCTCGTTCAATCAGTCAGACGAGTCAGCCAATCAGTTAGTACTTACTACTTGTCATGATTCAACTAATCAGTCAAGCAGTCAGAGAGTCTGTCAGTCAGTGTGTCAAGCAGTCAGAAAGTCAGTGTGTCAAGCAGTCTGTCATTCCATAATCAGTTAGTCAGTCCATACGTAGAACAGTACCATAGGCTAAGTCAGTCATCCTGTTAGTACGTCAAGGAAGCAGTCAGTCAGTAACCCAGTCAAGTAGTCAGTCAAATAGGCCGTCTAACAGTCAATGACAGGAGGTTATACACAATGCCAGTCAGTCAGTCCATCTATCCATCTGTCACTTGGTTCTCCAAACAACGACGGGGCAATGCGAATGATGGATGACGTAATCACTGACGCTTCCTAAAATTGTTCGTCGTAGTTTTTTCTGTCCTCTCGTTCCCATGACGACGTAAGAAGCGTTCTGTTGGTTGGCCGCTTCGATGATGTAATCCTTGGGACTCTCAAACTCTGACAGATACCGACCGATTATCTTCCGATCGAAATAAATCAAACAGCAGAAACACTTTATCGTCACAGCAGTATGAAATATTCTGCAATATTCGGCAATATTCGGCCTAATTGACTGGTCGTTGTTTTACGGGTCGTTTGATTGTATTATTTAGTTATGCAAGACTACAACTGGCTTCGTAGGCGTCTGGCTTGCGCTTAACTGGGTCGATTGTAACTTGCACGAAATTCATTTAAGTTTAAGTGTAACAACGCATATCCACCCACTTCTGCTATGGTTACAACCGTCCCTTATGCAATTTCGCGAAAGGAGCTTTATTCAAACATTTAAGGCATGTCTACATGCAATATTGCTAAATATTCTATCACGATTACTCCTTCTCATCCACCCCAGCATGGCTGTCAATCTATGTAACTGCCTGACCTTTGCCTTTCACTTGGAGTCGATTAGGACCTTATTTGCCTCATCATTATTTGCCCGATCTCTTTGGAATGCCTGCGAACCAGCTGATTTGCAAGAACTTACATTTTGAGCGCCTAAGAAATGTTCAGTTCACGATAAGCACTAGGCCTTCTATTCCCACCTATTAGTGGTTCGGTAACTCTTTGCATCTCGTGCTTTACTCAATTGGGTCCTGGCATCAGTTAGCTCGTGTCGTCAAAGAACAAATATCGAAGGTGCCTTGTTCAATGCAAAAAGGTCGAGTAATCGAGATGCTATCATAATTAGGAATTTTCCAGCTATCCAATTTTTTGACCTATTATATAGTATAGGTTGCGTTTATTCACTTTAAACTTCGAGATCAGTTAATCTTTGTGTTTCTGTCTTCATAATGTGGTGTAATCTTTCGTGTATTGACCACCTTAGTATATATAGGTCTGCTTTTGTTACTTTATTTACTATTAGGGGTGAACCTATTCATCGGGATACTAATCTCTTCTCGCCTTCCATTTGCATGTCATAGCAGTTCCCTTATTGTGACTATTGGTGTTTTTTAATGTCATCAATTTGGTTGTAATAAAAGAAGATTTTATTTATTGTGCTGGCATTCATTCTCCATTCTGGCTAATTGCGATGCTAAAAGGCGTTGGAAGCACAGTGGTCAAGAAGCAAAACCTCGTACTCTGGTGACCATAAGATAGTGTATGCGTCATGTTTTAAAAATGTCACTCATATAACTTCGAGATTTGTGAATGGCATTTATGTGTGACGGTGGTAGAATATCGGATGACGATGCATAAATAACAATTGCAAAAAACTAACCCCTTTCTGTCGCATTTTAAATTTGAATTTGGCTTCAAGTTCTTTTCTTTTGGAAGTCGCAACTTCCATCGTCTGATCCCAAGCTGTAAAATCAATGAGCTCTCGATGAGCGAATAAAGCGCGTGCGTGAGGTTCTCATAAGGCGCTATATAAATAGCCATATATATATATAAAGTAAATTACTTTATTTCTTGTCTCTCCCATCTACTTAACGCTATTTCTTTACTCCTAAACTCTCGTGCATCTTATTTAGTGTTCGTTTGGATCTTTGCTTTTTAGCAACTGAATGAACGAATGAACAATAGCAATGAAAATAATCGAATCAATTAACGTTTGAGAAATGACTAAATTAAGAAATGAACGAAAGAATTAATGAATGAATGAATGAAGAAATTAATAAATGAATGATCGGCTACAAATAGACACTTGGCGTACCTGCCTTACATGCTTACTTATTTGCTGCTTACGTGTTCGAAGAAACTGTATCACTTAGGCCTACTAGCATCTGTGGGCATGGAATCAATCTCGACAGCATGAACAAGAATCACTTCGTTCTGTGGTCTATGCAAGTACTCGAAATACCCTAAAACACAGAGTCATCAAGGTCTTTGTAATGATCAGGTTATACTATTGTTGTTTTAATTGCCATCCCTGTCGACGTAGTAAGTAACAAGCTGTGTGTTTATTGTGGAAGTAATAGTAGTAGGGAAAGTAGTGGGAAGTAGTGGAAGTAGTTGTAGTAACTTAGGTACGAGCAGTGATTACTTTACGGCATGATGTTGGTGATGTCATCGCAGACGTAATCATAGTTGTAGTAGTCTTAGGCCTGTATGACCAGTTGACGCTGAAAGTTTTATACTGAATATATTATGGTATTAGCATGTAAGTGACTGATTCGTTGCCTAAGTATTTGCAATTGAATCAATTACAGTCCTCCTATAAGGGCATGTTCGCTACTGCTGTAACTGAGGCGACTCATGTGACTCATGCACTTGTTGCTCTTGATTAAGTGATATTTACAGATTTATTGGCAGCAACAATTAGCCTGTCATTAAAAAGAAAGCTGCATCATTACTCATAAGAACGCATAATATAATATAATATAAAGTCCATATGATTGCTACTGGCTAGTACCTGTCTAAGAGCAACGCTTCTAAAGACAGTATATATATATGTATATATACACTGTCTTTAGAAGCGTTGCTCTTAGACAGGTATACTAACCGAATATATGCCCCCCTTAGCTTACAAGATCTTGCCTTACGGAGCCCAGGCATACCTAATTACTGATATTACATATATGAAAACAGTTACTGTGCTCAGTCTAGCTACTACACTGAAAGCATTGAGCGTCTGATTGCAGGCAACGATGACTGTGTTTTGTTATGGCCACGCACGTGAGTATTATAGCAATAGATCCATGGCACAGTAGTTCTAGTTTCGTCAGAGAGGACAACAAGTATTTAAAAAGAGCATCCGAGTGTGACATACATTCAAATGCTTCCTCTGCTTGCCTGCTTGCATCCACGGCGATTAGCACGACGACACGGTCTCTCTCTGGCTGCTGCTGCTGCTGTAGATGACGACCCCTGTCGGACGTCGGAACATCACCTTCAGCCCCCACTCTATGTGCTGCTGCTGTGGATGCTGATGCCACAGAGTCCAAGGACGAAGCAGGTGAAGATGGAGAGAATCGAGCACCGGTTAAATTACTCATCACTCTACTTTACCCTTGATTTCGTCTGCCTCCAATCTGTTAATGATTAACCAACTGATAAACTGAATTGCTCTCTAAAACAAGACGTCCCCTATCTGCGCATTTCCGAAGAAGTCTCCTCTGCGCATGTCCCTGACTGCCTATCTACAGTTGAATGGACAAGCAGATGGAAGAAACGGAGCGGTCAGAAGAAGGACAAAGAAAAAAATCGATACATCCATCGGTCTATAGATGACTGCTTTGCATCTTGGCTACTGCTGTGACTGAGGCGACCATCGCTGCCAACACAGCCGCATATTATACAGCGATAATGCTGGACCCCAATCAATGCTTTCTGCTTACTCACCTCATTTCTACTCTTCCTTCTTCACTCCGTTGCCCAAGACCGGATGAACGAATGTGGCGGGGACCCACATAACCAGAACAAAGGGACACATAAATAGAACGCCGTGACACCAGTAGTAATTGAAGTTCGTAAAAGAACTAGTACTAGTGTATGCTTTACGTGTGCATTGCAGGCCTACACAGGGAAATGACGACATTTTATTAGGCGTCAAAGAAATTCTAGACCCTGTCAGATGAGGTACCGTAGTAGGCCTAAGTGTTTAAAATAAGCAATTGAAGATACGTATAGATCTTATTAGCATTTCCGTCTGATTTTGAGATGACTCTGGTGGATAATGGAGATTCCAACAGAGGCCAACACATGTATTGCATTGTATTTACACATTTCTATAGCGCATCTTCCAGTACAACTTTATCAGAAGCTGTCTCAGTGCGAAGGCCTCTGATCCTCTGATCATGTATGAAAGCTGTGTCTATCATAATGAATAGTTTCGTATTTTGAGTTATTTGCAATTTTACCAATGGACTTAAAGATGACAATAATCGCCAGATATTTTATTTAGCATGTCTGGGGCGCATAAAATTTGGAGGTCTCTGGCCGAACATGCTAAGCATGTTCTAATCTGCCTCTGCAGATAATGCATCTAGTAATTATGAAAAGGCAGACGCATATTGAGGCAATGAGGCATGGCACTACTGTGAATTATTCACCATAGTCCTGTTTTGCCTTATCTTCATTAATAGAAAATCATAAATCTCCAATGTATAATGCACAGAGCAGCAACCGATGGCGCCTCTGTTGAAGTCGTAATCAAGCCAATACCCAAATAGGTAATACCCGCTTAGCCATGGAGATTTTCCTCGCCCTATTCTTTATCTTCCTGCCCAATCATTAACCTCAGCCCTATATTTCCTCTCTTCTTCTCGCTGTCTCCTTCCCCCTTCTACCAGCTCCCCTCCTCCTTTATTCCCCTTCTCCTTTCCTTCTCCTCCACTACATCCTCCTCGTGATCCATCTTCTCCTATCTCAATGTGACTGCATGGCTCCAGCGTCTGTATTGATCGATGTGCAGCTAAAGCTGACTTTTGCGTGGCCTTTATTTTCCAGGTCACTTTGCATTTGATTGGGATAAGGTTCCCACATAATAGGCTAATGATAATAATATCGCCCTTTTCATCCTGCATCTTTTACGGATAAACTCTCGAATCGCTCCCTTCTTTTGCTTAAATTTCCATATTTTGCTCTTGTATCAATTTCATGACGCTCAAGAAATGAAAGAAACCAATGCTAAATGCAAATAAACTGTAGTGGCATATACCATTGCGATAAATACATCGCCCGGTTAAAAATAAAAAGCTGTGTGAGCTGCATCTCGTCAGTAGATGACTAGATGACGAGCATCAGATGACTTTAGATGACTCTCTTGCTCTGCTTTTATTTCTTTTTCTCTTTCCATCGCTCTTTTTTCACCGTACGCAAGTTGTCAACTTTATAATTTTATTGTCTTTTCTGCGCCACTGTGACAGTCCAGAGAGCCTATAGTAGGCCTATGCTGAGCAGTTATCATCAGATTGTTAGAAGCATTTTATGTGATGCTCGAGCGACTAAGCCTGCCCTGCCAAACCTAGTAAACCTACGAGCAGTTATTATCTTCGCATATAGCTTGATTCCTTGATGAATGCAAATTAATCAGTATGCGTCAGTCAGCCTTACAATATTGTAAATGAAGTGAGGTTACAGATGCTTTCATGTGTTAATAGGGCTTCATTGATCGTGTGGCATCGATTATGAAGATCGATGACAGCCGATGATATGCATTTCCTCGCAAACAGTGGCGTGTGACCTTCCACCTGCCTGGAATGGGAGAACAAATCTCCCCAGTCTGATCGATTATAGGCCCTAATACTTTTCGTATTGCAGTCCGCTGTGTAATCGGATAAAGGTGCTGGTCTAACTAAGTAAGTAACATGGGAGATTCTTAGTGATCTTTGAACTTGTGTTTGTTATTGATATTCTATGAACTGATGTGTACACATTATCATACACTGTACGTAAAATTAATTTCTAGAATCTAGAGTTCTAGACCAAAACTACCTGCACCTGGTTCACCGTATAAAAAGATTAACAGTAATGACTATAATGCAAATAGGAGGGGCGAGAATTATAAAACTAAGTAACCTGACAAGTCATGTATATGTATGTATGTATGTATGTATGTATGTATGTATGTATGTATGTATGTATGTATGTATGTATGTATGTATGTATGTATGTATGTATGTATGTATGTATGTATGTATGTATTATCTGGCTATTTATATAGCGCCTTATAAGAATCTCTCGCAGGCGCTATAGAGCCTTTTGAAGGCGATAAAATTAATGTTTATCTCCGTAACGTAAGAACTTTGGAAGTTGTTACAGCTACATTATAGAGGACGAACACGGTCGCCTAATAGACTAATCTAAACAATCCAAACGAATGACTATAACATCTGAGCGACTCTAGCCACTATTCATTGAGTTCCTCGAGTTCTCTCTGTCTCTGCATGTGGCGAATCTGAACGGAATATCTATGGAACAGGATGTTGAGATTCAAATTCTCCCTATTTATGATTTATTTCATAAAGGAGCATTTTGTTTCGCCGAGGGAGAATGGAGAAGCATAAAGTTTGGATTGTTTCGAGTTATTGTTATATTTTTAAAATTATTCTGCCAAAGCTCTTCGTCTTATGGAATGCAAAATGATTGCAATAATTATACTTTATCCATCTTTCTTTGTTTATATAGCTTCAAGCATTTTTGTAGTCATAATAACTTTATTTGATAATTATAAGAGAACTTGCATATAACATTTTCTACGGTATATCCGGATTTTTTGGGCGCGCAGAACTTTGTGACGTCATATTTGAGGGGAGTTAATGAGTTATGACTCTTGTCCTAAATTTATTGACGTCATCTATGTACGGCCACTAATACTTTGGACAGAATCCCTCAAATTTGCGTAAAATATAATTCCCCTCAGTGCAATTGGCCCATTTCTGTCTTCAATTTAGTAATCTTTATTCTTGAGCAGTTTTTCCCGTTGTGTCAGCATGAGAATTTTATTGAAGAAAGATTAGGCTATGATTCGTTTTCTCATTATACCTACATCTGAAGTTCAGATTTGTTGAGACTTCCTATAACGTCATTTCGGTCTTAACTTAAGTCTCGTTAGTCTCGTTCACTACTGAAAGAAATTAAATTAATAAGCCTACAATCTGGTAATTCGTGTTCTAAATTATTCGCCCATTGTGTTTCTTGCCTAAATTGAACTTGCACTGATGAAAGTAATTCTTCCATAAATAGTTTCAGGACTTTAAACTTGAGCCTTTTACCTCTCTTTTCCATTCACTCATCGGCAACACTCCGCTCCGCTTCGCTTCTATCCAATCTGTATTTGATACTATCCTTCCTTTCCTCTCATCCACATGTCCTTCATTTCATATCTTCCACCCTTCGTTCCCACCTTCCACCTATACGTCATTCGTCCCGTCGATTTTTTAGCATAGTTACTACCTTATGCCCTTCTTAATCAATTAGGTGTATACCTGAATAGTTTTAAAGAGAGATTCGGTCAGTCTCACCCGCTTATTATACATTGGCTGATTCATGCTTTACTTTGCCGATGAATTGCAAATTCTGATCGTTCTGTCGAGTTGATTCATCATCATCGTCGTCGTCGTTGTTATCATCATCATCATCATCATCATCATCATCATCATCATCATCATTATCATCATCATCATCATCACAACCAGAGGTGTAACAAGCGGGAGGCAAGGACACCGGCCTCAGTTTCAAAATTGGGGAGGGGGCAAAGCCCCCAGTTTTAGTTCTCAGTTCTGCATGTGCCCCCAACTCGATTCTTTTTTATGGTTCTCCAATGGCTTTTAAAGATGACTTTTGTTAAGATAATTTGTGTCCCCATTTTTCAAATTTCATGGGAGGGAGCACAATTCAAAAAGCGGGGGAACAAATTCTTTGCGCTTCGCGCAATATTTTAAAAAGTGTGCCCCCCCCCACTTTTCAAAACCTTGTTACACCTCTGATCACAACCACCACCATCACCAGCAGCATCAAACACAACAAGATAGTACAGGCGACAACATTTTATTTTACAAATTGCATCCAACGCTTGGTTGAGGGGTTATACCTGTAGACCTATCTCTGGCCTTTGATATCTCCCCCTCGTGGCCAATGAACCACCTTTTCCTTTAGTTCGTTATGTTAGCACATACAGGATAAACGATCAGTCGCTATGAAATGGGAAACCTCAGCTTCCAGTTAATTAGCAGACAGTCATACGTGTATACACGAATGCCTCAATGAGAATTTAAGCTTGTTTAACTTCCGCTAGCCTTATATCAACTTAATTAATTCCTTCCTACCGACACCTGAGTCACCGAGACACATGTATTCCTGAAATCGGGATAATCAAAGGTTATCGATTCTTAACCGTCTAAAGATAAATTACGTCAATGTTTAATTAAGGACAAATATATCACAGCGCATGACACAAAAATGCATAAGGTCGATTAAGGAGATTAAATTTGGAACAGTGCAAATGTGACCACGTAATGAATAATTATTATTCAAAAGTCATTACATTTTAAAGATATAGCGAAGTAGACAATTTCGTTGTCATTAGGTCTAGAGGTTTAGAACGCAGTTTTCTCGAGATTAAACGTATTAATCAGCAGCGTTTAATTTTTAGATTTTGTGGTTCGAATCGTTTATATACAACTTGCCAGTGAATCCGATGTAGTGTAAATGATACGAAACCTATTTTATTTAGGCCTATTCTAAATTTGGAAAATGTTTTCAATTACGTCAATGAATTCTATTTTAGTGTTTTGTTGGAGATTGTGAGCGCAGTTTTGTAGATTCTTATCGCATTATTGCAAACAATTTAGGAGCTTGATTAAAACAACAGTAACAACCCTGCCAGCATGCCCACATGGAACCCATACGAAGCCCATATGGAACCCGCATGGTTCCTATCATTCCCGAATGTGACCCTTGTAGGTCCCACATGGACCACATCTAACGCCCTTAAAACTGTAGTTCCTCCTACTCATCTTCATCATTCTCCATTGTTCCTCTGCCTTTCCTTTTAGATTATGGGGTCTCTTCTTATGTTATGGGGTCTCCTCTTATGTTATGGGGTCTCCTCATAGGTCATGGGGTCTTCTCTTTTGTTAAGGGGTCTCCTCTTAGGTCATGGGGTCTCCTCTTAGGTCAGGGGTCTCCTCTTAGATCATGGGATCTCCTCTTATGTTATGGGGTCTCCTCTTAGGTCATGGGGTCCCCTCTTTTGTTATGGGGTCTCCTCTTAGGTCATGGGATCTCTTCTTTTGTTATGGGGTCTCCTCTTAGATCATGGGGTCTCCTTTTAGGTCATAAGGTCACCTCCTAGGTCATGGGGTCGTCCATCCCATAGTCGTTTGCTTGTCCCTCTTGTTCATATCTTCGGTCGCAGATGTCTCATCACCTGAAGAACGAAATTGAGTGACAGTTGGTTTCGTATCAATATGAACTGCCGAGTTTGATAGCAGTAGTCAACAGGTATTGACCATTGCCACAATATCACGACGATTAGCCAGATGGCGATGGGTTGGCACCCAGCAGATACACAAGCAGAGCGTAGAGGGAACGAAGATCATCAACCCATGTCGGTGATTCTCCATAGCAAAACAACATGCAACAGGTCCGTTCCCGGTTTGTCTCGGTTTCATCTCCGTCTCTTCCTCTCTCGAATAATCGAGACTGCAACAGATAACAGTTATTTCAAAACAAATACAACTTCAATCGTCTATGAGCTATTTATATAACGCCTTTGCTGATCCATGAAATTTAAGACTGTGTATCATTCTCGAATGCATTTAAAACATAAGTTTTATCGACAATCTACATAAAACATTAATATGTGAACCAGCTAAACCGAGTGAAGCGTATATCAGAGGCAGACAGACAAGCAGTAAGGCAGGCAGAGACAAATAGACAGATAGAGGCTTACAAAGAGATATCTTTATCATACCAAACTTTTGAGTTGAGAATGCTAAATAGATCGGCAACGACTGAATTCGCAGATATAATGTTAATTACAGCGACTGATCATCAACCAATTACGAATGACTTCGTCTCATCCTCACGTTTGATTTGGTAATGTTGCTGCTGCTGTGGATGCTGTTGTTATTGTAGAGAGCATCTGTCTGTCACTCCAGAGACGGCGCCCATCATCTTTCCCGGAAGATCCGTCACCTTAGACGTCAAGTCGTCAAGATTTTTAGAAAATACGGAATCTGTGGCAAAGAAGGAGAGAAGTCAGTCGTCATCGCTGCTTCTCAATGCGGCTTAAAACGAGCTCTATATGTGAATCCATACAGTACATTTATACATCAGCGACCAGTCGCTTATTAATAGTAATTATGCAATCAGTCGAGAGGACGTACAGAATCTGTGTCCTGTTGATCTTATCGAACAACTGAGGTGAATTCCACAGTTCCAATTTCAATGTAGGCCTACGGTGGTGTTCACATATTTGGAATCAACTACAAAGTCTGCGTTTCTTCAATTTTCAGGTACGTATGTTATCGCTATTAATTCTTAGAGCTATAGTACAGCTGATTCTTTGTTTTATGTATAGGTCCCTGGCCTAATGCAACAGGGAATTTGTTTAGCCTAGAAAAATCAAAATTTGCAGTTGGATGACTTTAATTTACTTTCACATTGGTTATAGCACGAATTCATGTACATGAATCTCTCCTCAAAAATGACGGTTTGAGCGTCATAGATCAAGTTCTTTTCGTCCATCTGACCAATTGGAATGCATCTCTTGTCAACCAATCACAAAGGAGACATCTCGCATGCGTGAAGTTACCATACATAAACGTTCATTGTCGTCTGAAAATGCATCGTCACGGATGACCACCTCACAAAGCTGGCCCACTAAAATATTTATTGCTGACACGCCGCCGACTAGGGGTGAAAAACAATAAAATACTGATCCATCATTGAAACACAATGGTGATCGTAGCAAAGCCACCACATGAAATGAAAAGCTTACGATGGTACGCACATGTTAACTCTCTTCTCCATCGCAAGTCCACTACCAGGCACCCTACCTTCTCCTTCCCTCGCCGATACCCTTTGCTCGTATTTCTTTGATAAAATCTAATCCATTTAGTTTCAACTTGCAATGTCTTCTCGATTCATCTTCTGAGTCTTTCTTTAGCACCGAATTATTACCGAAATTTGATACCGTCCTTCTTCCAACATCTTTTTGCTCAGAAGTGCATACACACACCTCGACGGCGCAATTGCAGTTGTACTGCAGAGCAATGGTGCGCGAAGGACTTGCTCAAAGTCCCTACACAGTGACTGAAGCCCCGGACGAGGCTCGATCCCGCGCGCTCAGCACACACTGAACGTTACGGGCTGACATCTCTGACCGATCGGCCACTGTGCCACACCACTGGCCTCGGCGAATGATGTCGATCCAACCGCTTCCTCTCTGTCTTCTCTTCTAACTCCTATTCCTACCTCATCCCATCTAAAATCTTTCCTTCTTAGTAAATTAACCGAACGTAGGCCTATATTGTCGATGCCATGGTTAACGAATACCCATCGTATGACTCACTCCTCATACCCGACCAATCTGGTTTCACACCAATGTCTCTCTGTAAAATACACTGGTCTGTTGCTAGTCATCGGCAAAGCAAGTCTATGTCTTCACGACAGCTCTGCCTCTTCAACATCATCGATCACAACTCACTTCTCCTTCAGCCGGCCTATTTGGTCTGGCGTCTCTGATGTTGCTCAACCCTGGCTACAGTCTCACTTGTCTTCCAGCTACTTTTCTGTCACAACCGCTAAAGCCACTGTTCACTTGACGTCGTCAATCTGATATCTAAACGGACGTCCTTCAGTCTTATCTATCTCAAAGTCTAAGCAAAATTTGTCAACCTTGGTCTACGGCAGGGCTATTCAATTAGATTTAGTCAAGGGCCAAACTAGAGAAATCTGGAGATGGTGGCTGGCCAGAGGCTCAAGGAGGGTTTGGGGAGGGGGGCTGCTGAGGGTTTGGGGAGGGGGGCTGCTGAGGGTTTGGGGAGGGGGGCTGCTGAGGGTTTGGGGAGGGGGGCTGCTGAGGGTTTGGGGAGGGGGGCTGCTGAGGGTTTGGGGAGGGGGGCTGCTGAGGGTTTGGGGAGGGGGGCTGCTGAGGGTTTGGGGAGGGGGGCTGCTGAGGGTTTGGGGAGGGGGGCTGCTGAGGGTTTGGGGAGGGGGGCTGCTGAGGGTTTGGGGAGGGGGGCTGCTGAGGGTTTGGGGAGGGGGGCTGCTGAGGGTTTGGGGAGGGGGGCTGCTGAGGGTTTGGGGAGGGGGGCTGCTGAGGGTTTGGGGAGGGGGGCTGCTGAGCACCCTTCAGTAAATTTTTTAAAAGGATACACTTGCAAAATATATAATATAATTCAAATAATTATAATAATAATAATTCAAAAACATAGATTTTAAAAAAAATCCTTAAAATTTTAAAATTTTGGCATAGGTCCGCGGGCCAGTTGTTAGGCCTTCGCGGGCCAGATTTGGCCCGCGGGCCGCTAATTGAATAGCCCTGGCCTACGGGATCAAATCAAACGATCCACGTGCACCCTTTCATTCGCTTATTTACAGACTTCATCTCTTGTTTTCACATCACTCTCAGTCACCAGTGTGCCACAACTGAAGATTGTAAACAGGCGCTAAATAAATATGTATTCATATTCGAATGGTTGTCTCAGTGCGGAAAAACAATACATGCAAATGAGTCACTGACATAGATAGGCTGAGAGGTAGAGATGGAGAGCGACATAAAGAGTGAGAGAGAGAGTGAGAGAGAGACAGAGAGAGTGAAAGAGGTGAGCGAGAGGAGGAATAATATTGGAACTTGGAAGGCTTAAGTTAAACCCTTAGCACTCCTGATGCAGCTGTGAGCGGCCAATTTTAATGCGTTTAACATAATAATTGGAGGGTTAAAATTTAATTAAGAAGGTTGTCTACAGTGCAGTGTGGCTAACTTTGAGCAGATGATTCATCCATGTCCATGCTGGCTTCGGCGGCCAACTCTTCCGGAGTTTTTTTCTTCCTGCCCAGTCTACCTTCGAGTCCCGGATCTTGCGAGGGGTCCTGTGGAATCTTCTTTTTGATTCCATACTACATAAACAGACAGAAGCTAGTGACTATATGCATGGACGGATGCTTTTAATCACCACGAAAGTAGAAAGCGCAAGAACATGAATTAAGCACAGATCCAAAAACTGGCACGCTTGAGATGATCCTTTCTATGATCTAACGTAGATTTAAATATTAAAATAAACACCACCATCAGACGATGCGAATGCAAATGGTGATTATTATATCGAATCATGTGTGTGAATTGTGCGGCTCGATGTGTCTAACTATCGGAATATAAAGCCAGTTGCACGCTGAAAAGTCATGTTAACCTAGAAATTCGCATAAGAACGTTACGCACAAATTTTCATAGCGCCGAGTTTTCCGTTCATGAGACATTCCATTCTTGGGACAGAAAGAAAATCTGCTGCTTTTTCGTCTAGCTTACAATTTACGAGTAGGCCTAACATCATTGCAAATCATTAGGACCTAAATATTCTGTATGGTCTGGTAGCCATATAGAAGGGAGGATTTCCACGCAGTGTGACACCGTGAGTGACCGCACCGGGTGACACCGTGAGTGACCGCACCGGGTGACACCGTGAGTGACCGCACCGGGTGACACCGTGAGTGACCGCACCGGGTGACACCGTGAGTGACCACACCGGGTGACACCAACCCAAGTGACTCCTCTGTTGTCGGGCACGAAATATACATAAACTTAAGCAACAACTTTCAATGTACTACAATCTATATGAACTGGATGACAATGTATTCTATCTTCCTTGCTTAATCCATCCAGTTCTCATGTTCTATCAATGTCAATCTCAGTCAGTCAGAGGGGGTTTCAGTTAAACGAACTGTGGGATAACAAAGATCATAAGTGTCTACTACTCTATAGGCCTACTGTCGGAATGCGAACAGTGGAGGAGTTACCTAAGTCAGCGTCTAACATGCATTGATTACATAATTATAATCTTTAATCAGCATATAATTATTCCATTCCTCCACTCCATTATGAGATGGTTTCTTTCAGAGCGTCTGCCTGTTTGTCTGCCTGTTTGTCTGCCTGTTTGTCTGCCTGTTTGTCTGCCTGTTTGTCTGCCTGTTTGTCTGCCTGTTTGTCTGCCTGTTTGTCTGCCTGTTTGTCTGCCTGTTTGTCTGCCTGTTTGTCTGCCTGTTTGTCTGCCTGTTTGTCTGCCTGTTTGTCTGCCTGTTTGTCTGCCTGTTTGTCTGCCTGTTTGTCTGCCTGTTTGTCTGACTGTCTTTTTATGACTGTAGGCCTACTGTATATTCTACCCCACAACTGCGCTATACAAAGCAGGACACGTAATATATTGGTTACCCTACTTTACAATAAATCATTTACGTTCTTAGGACAAGTGTGAAACAGCAATTATTTTCTTTTTGGAATTTTTGTTTCTATAGCACCTTCGATCGTTTCCCCTCCTCAGACCTCTTTCATTTATTCAGTCGCTGTAAATCTTTTCTAATCCTGTCTTTTATTTTTCCCGAACTGCTGAGGGTGCACCTCCCTCCCTGGTCAACCATCATGGATCCCCTCGACCGTCGTTCTCCCACTCTGATGTGTCGTACCTTCGTTCTTGATCTCGTTCTTCTGCAACTGCCGTCTGTGGCTGAATTATGTTTTCGCCAATTGAAAAGCCACGCTGTCGACTGGAATGTCCTCCTCGTCCAATTGATATCGGCCACTGTCATTCCCCCTCCAGGCGGCCAAGGCTCATCACGTGACTTTGACATTCCTTCTGTGACCAAAGAACGTTCTCCGTGCGTTCATCCATTCTTTTCTTACTGACTGTCTCTCCGTCTCTTTTCTCCCTTTACATCCTTGCCGCTTCTCTCTGTCTCTTTTTTCTCTCTCTCTCTGTTCTCTCTGTCTCTCTCTGTCTCTCTCTCTATCTGTCTCTGTCTCTGTCTCTGTCTCTGTCTCTGTCTCTGTCTCTCTCTCTCTCTCTGTGGCTTATTTCGCTTCTGCTGCAGCAGCTGCTCATAGAAGAATGCGCCTCTAAAGGTCATCTATTTCCGCGATGGAACCGTAATTGGTGGCGCACATCCTCCATCCCAACGACCGACGACGACGACTCTTCGCAAGCCATCATTAGAGCAATTACCCAACGTCTGCTGCTGCTGCTGTTGGTGACAGCCGAGTAATCAGATGCAAGGCCGAAGAACATGCAACTCAGTCGGATGTTGTTCTCAACGGCAGAATTGCTGGCTTCGGACGTTCTTAGACACAGGCGACGACCAACCGACCGACAGACCGACCAAGACGGAGTGTCATGAGGGACGCCATCTTTGGTTATTGGTGGTGTTGAATGTGGCTTCCACAATCCACATAATCATGTGTTTTACTTTGCCTCAGACGAGTTACAAGCAGCGACCGAATCCGTCTCTGACAGACATGTTGCCATGACTTACTAGAAGGTTACATTACAATACTATGCATCACATCCATTGAGCTATAAATGTACAGGAGAATAAATAGAAATTCGTATTATTACTACTTCTATCATTATTATAAATTGTTGTTATCATTTTTATCTTTTATTATTATATTAGCCTATTATTATTGTCCTTTTTATTATTATTACCGTAAATTATTATTAGCATAAATTATTACTATCATAAATTACTACTATCATAAATTATTATCAACATAAATTTCAATTAGCAATTCCACGTGCAAACTTGTTAAAATTCAAAGTATGGTAACTTTCTGCTGTGAGGCTATAGCCTCAGCCATGAAAAGGCAAGCGCTCAACATGGTCCGTCGTTGCATGTGTAGTAGATTGCTTGCCCGCTTGATGACAGTCTCTGAGTTTTGTAAGGTTTCTTATATCAATTACACGTATCACATGTCAGCTGTGGTCTTCTGCGATCGCCGTCTGGATTAGACGGGGACGCGAACACGATGACCTCACGAGTCGTCACGACCCGGAAACACACGATTCCCTTCCTGCGCTGTTCTTGCCTGCTCAAAATTATTAATTATTACTCTTCAACGTATTTCTTTTGCAATGGAACCGGAGACAGTTCTTCGTGCAAACGTCAATCCATGCATTCCTCGCATTGTCATATGACTGTCTAAGAACCGAGCTCTCTATCAATCAACATGTCTGTACCAAAGATTTCAACCAAAGTCATTTGGTTGCTAAGACTGAATGCATTCCTACTTTCACAGTCTTTCTCGAAAGATAGGCCTACGTGCGGTTACTTTAGTCTGTGAAAGCTAACGGTTTGTAATTGTGGCCATAATTTACATGGGCCTTGTCACCTATAGCCCACGCATAGCGTAGTAATCAAGGCCATGAGCTGTAGGCTTAGGCCTACGCAATATCTAGAAACATGCTACCATAGGCCTACAAGCAGTAGCATGGAATGGATAAATATTGTTATGTTGCTGGGCGCTGCTGAAGGCAACAACGGTAAACTAATCGCTATAAAAGGTTTCAAAGGTGGACCCCACTAGACAGATACATGCATTGCCTCTGAAATATTTCAAGTCAAGTAGTTCAGAGGTTAGTATTTATAATGGAATGAAATACAAGAAGTCATTTCCTATCGACGTAGGAAAGTGACCGGCAACAGTCTGTCACTCGCCATTGTTAGTCGTTAGTCTCTCGATTGCCGAACAGAAACCCGGAACCTCTTTCGTCCAATCCCTTTCCCCAACCGTACATCCCAATCCCAAAGCAGATGACGGAGAAGAAATGAATAATTTCTACATATTTTCGTTGCGTTGAATTAGATGAGGTTGGTGCTGACTTGCCTTGTCCCTGATGCTCTGCCTCAGCTGCTCCCGTTCCTCTTCCATCTTCCGATATTTCTCCTTTCGCTTCTCCTCTGCTTCTCGTTTCGCTTCGGCGATTTCCTCATCCTCCTCATCTGCCCCTTCTTTCTTGTCTTCCTTCTCCTCTTTATCTCCCAGAGCTCCTGCAGCAGTTACAACAGCGATATTCTACAACCTATTCGTCTACACTTAATGATGACTGGCGGTGATGACAGACTAATAAGGATGATGATACTAAAAGCTAATAAATGTAAGTCAGCCTCTAAGAACTTCCACAGCTACCACCACCAATACATTACAGCCCAAAATTGTTATGGTGATCGTGAACTGTCAATTTCAATAAAACGATAAAAGTTAAGAGCAGGGCTCCAGTTTATTCATGAGTGTTACGTCGAGTCAGAGGGTTGTCTAGATATACCACATGACGAATCATGTCCGGTTTCCAGGAGACCATGGACACAAGGAGGCTGTAGGGTTTAGTTTCGTTTACGAAGAGAGAGTAGGTACTCATACAATTCAAGAATTTGCAGAGTGCCTCTTCAAGAAACCTACTCAGAGGCGCTCCCAGACCAGCAACGGCAAAGTATATTGGACTTGAACAGTCTGAAAAACGCATTTAATTATTTCTTGGAAGTAGGTACATCTCCAACGGAAGATGGTTTCAAGTGGAAGAGATAACGATTGAGAATGAGCGACGCTGCCTGGATGAGGTACATGTACATATGCACCATGACAGAGAAGCAGAACGTTGTAACCATCATGTCTACCAATCATATCATATATTCAGCTTAGACTTCTTCATCTGCTGCTGCTGCATACGATTACGTTGATGCATTCGTCTGATTGTTGTTGTTGTCATTGTAGACGCCATCGTCAATACAAACATCAACTAAATGAAAGCGATGATGATGATATTAACGATGCTCTCTCTGTCTCTGGCAATTCCTCAATCCTCTGTTATTCTGCCATCACTCCTCAAGCGACTCTTGGCAGATGGAGGACAGCGTTTAACCTTCCACATTGAATGCCTGTCTGCCATTCAATCAGTCTGTCTGTCTGTCTGTATGACTGCATTGTCTTCCTGTTTGCCTCTCTACCTGGCGTACCTGCCTATCTGTTTGTCTGCCTGCCTGCCTGCCTGCCTGCCTGCCTGTCTGCCTGCCTGCCTGCCTCGTTGACTGCTGAAAGTGATTACTGTATGCAAACGAAAGAAAACAACAGGCACCAGTGAGTGACAAGTGATGAGTGCTCGTGTTTACTTATGCATAGGGACGAGAGTTCTCGCTGCCCACAGAGACTATAGATTTCCACATTAGCAGAGTAACTTCGGGTCTCTTCCCAAACCCTTCCAGTCCCCCTCCTTCTCTCCACCCTCGACCTGCGCAAAACCTCTGAGTGGATGCGGCGCTCAATATCATCTTCAGATTAATCCCTGACCGACAGGAGGCGCACAATAAATATTCCTGGCGACCGACGGAACCTGTCAGGACAATCAGATGTTCAGCTGGCTTCTGATTGGACAGAGGAGGAGGAGGAAGAGGAGGAGGCGGAGGAGACGTGTCTGGCATGAATATGAATAGCGACGGAACGAACATTCGAGGCAACGAGAAGGGTGACGAGATGGCATGCATTGGAATATCTACGAAATCTGCCATGCATATGACGTCATATATACGCAGCTTTTTTTAATCTTCTATCAATTCCGTTCGAAATTAGGCACACACAGACAAACGCGTAGACACACATATATATACACACAGACAAATGCACATCTATGGGGATACTTACATGCAGAGAAAGAGATGGATATAGAGAGGCAGAAACAAGGATAGGACGTCATCAAACGGTGATGCATGGTCTTCAATCGCCCAGCGGTGGTTTGCAGCCGGTTCGGTCAGGTGCGTGCGAACCGTTAGTTCAAAATAATAAATATGCCTAAAATCAACTACTAATTTCAAAAAAATCAAAATTTTTTTAATTGAAAATTTTTTAATTGCTCCATTTGACGTCAAACACTTAAAAATGCTTGGCGGATGGACCCGAAACTCCGCTGAAGGAGCTTCGTGGGCCCAGACGCCAGACCCCCTAATCGTAATTTGACTGACTGTGGCGGTGACCGATATGGCATAAGGGGACATACTAACTGCGAACCCTTTGTTACAAATTTGGCAATACACCGCTGCGACGGCCGAAGGAGTGGAAATGAGAAACAACGAAAAGAGGGCAGAGGGAGTGAAGGGAGTGGAGGTGGGGGTGCCTCCTCCACCCTTCGCCTCCACTTAAGCCCTGACTCTAACGTTTAACGATTGCAATTAGGGATCGGATGTTCCTCGTCTGGATCTTTGCAAAGGGCTCCATCGGACTTTGCTAGGACTCAAAAGTATGATGGCGAACTGCAAAGCGACTCCTTTGAGGAATGGTGTAAAATGCCTCCCATCCCTCCATTTGTCCATTCCACCCCTCCACCTGTCAATTCCATCCCTCCTCCTATCCATCCTTCCATCCGCCTGTCCATTCCACCCCTCCACCCATCCATTTAACCCCTCCACCTGTCCATTCCATCCCTCCACCTGTCTATTCCATCCTCCACCTGTCCATTCCAACCTCCACTTGTCCATTCCATCCCTCCATCTGTCTATCCCATCATCCACCTGTCCATTCCACTTGTCCATACCATCCCTCCACATGTCCATTGTATTGTATTTGTAAGCTCCAAACTTTTAAGGTTCCAACCGAGACGAAAGCCAAGCAATAGGCACCATCTTATTCACGAGTGCTTTAAGTATACGCAACCCGTTCTCTGAAAAATAGATGTAAAAAAGTTTTTCGTTTTTTATTTTGTTTTAGAAATCTCGGTTTTTCGCTTTTTATCGTTGGCTGCCACTCGTGAGCTTGTCTTGGAGATAAAATTTATAAGCGTACTTAAGTTTCAAAGTAATCCAATATGCCAAAAGAAAAGGTTGAGGAATGGATTTACCTAACTTTTATAAGCAAGAAGGATATAATTCAGCATTAGCTAATTTGAAATACATTTACTGTGAGAATATTATTTGGGTGGTACAATTCGTATATGGGTAATTAAGAATATGATCAGAGAAGAGAAGAGCGAAGGGGTGAGACAGGAGACAGACTGACTGAATGAAGAAACTGCTGAGCGGTCATCCAATGAGTAAGGGTAGACGAAGAACTTGACTCTCATATCAGACGGTTCACGCCCGTCGTCAGGGACATAAAGTTTTTATATAAGCACAACTTCAAATTTACAATTTTTTATTACGTTTACTTAGTACTTACATAGTTTAGTAATTTAGTTTTTTAATTGTCTTTGTATGTATCAGCATGAACGTGTGAGAACCTAGGTTTACAAATAATATTTGAATAAATTTCAAACTTTCAGCATTTTTTTTAATATCTTAGTAAAAAAACTGATTAAAAACTGAAAATAATTGTCATAGATTAATGGTACTTAGTGCTTGATAGGAAAGTTGCTATTTGATGATTAAATTTCAACTGTGTAGGCCTAAGTAAAGTTTTCAATATTAAACTGCAGTATGCGGCCTACAAAAGCGCAATAAAGTAAATTTTTCGTTTTTTTCGTTTTTCATTATTTTTTAAAACGCCGGTACTCCGTTTCATATATCTATGCTCTGAAAGTCTGCTCATAACATCATCGTAATAATAACGATCTTTCTTTATTAGCTGGCGAAATAGAAATAAATCGTTGTTCCTTCTTTGTGCTGTCATTCGCCGCGCCACTAAGCTTCAATTTAGCTTGTCTTAATGTCTGATGCATGCACCTGTACTGGTTTCTTTGATAAGTAAGATCGATCGTGTATCGTGTTATTCAAATGTTCAAATGCTTGTTTCTCTAAATGTAACGTAGTCGCGTCAACCCGTAAAGAGTCCAACCTATGACGCCTGGCGATCGAAGAGCCACTCCTTGCGACTGGACATTATTGTTCTGGATGGTCAACCGGGAACTCTACGCCTATGGAATCCACTCGCAACCGCTAGTGTGTCACCGTTGTCAAGTAGCGACGAAGACTATAAGGCTTACAATACATTATATACTAGTACTACTTACACTTCCACTACTACCCCTACTACTTCCACAACTTCCATTACTTCTACTTCCACTACTATCACTCCCACTACTTCTACCACTTCCCCCGCTGTTAATTGGTTAATCGGGGAAATGGGAATCGGGGAACCCGAAAACCCCGGATAAACTTTTTTTATTTCTGCAGATAAGGTCAATATTTCTACAGATGTGGCATCCATATATGTCATGGACATCGCCATGACCTATTTTGTTTTGTAAATTTCTGAGTACTAAGGAATGTGCTTCTAGGGCGTAAATCGGGGGCCTGCTGTAGCCTACCATCGCACTACAACAACCTACGAAGCGCGGTTAAAATTAAGTATGGAACCTGACATTTGGTCTGAAATCGGATCAGCTCTAGGCCTACCATTATGGATGTAGCAATGCAAGCTGGTGATATACCGCCCGCCCGTAACAAAATAAACTAGGTACGACGACGATGTTCATGGTGATTATTTTTGAGGATAGCGATGATAATGACATAATGACAATAATGATTATCATCATGTTGATGAGCCAAGTATGAAAATAGGCAAGTGACTTGTCATTACTTCATTTTTTTAAATTGCTAATTCTGCAAGCCCGAGCGGGCCACCTAAAATCCACCTACGATCCGCGTGTTGGACAGCACAGCCTTACGATCTAACACTACCTGTCAAGCTTCTGCTTTGTAATAACTTGTGCTTTTTTGACTGATCGGAGGTTTTCATTCAACTTCTAGCTTTTCTCCCTTTGAAGCACCCTAGCAAACAGCCGAAGACCCACTCTGCAGGGATTCTCCAGAAGGGAATTTTACGAACCAGCACGCCCGGAACGTAGTAGGCCTAGGCTCTCTTACTTTTGTTTTGGGAGAATGAGAAGCCGGTGGATACCGTAGCTTCTCCCCATCATCTCAACGCCAACAACGTACTAAAACCAGGGATAGCGGATCAGGGACTACCTGATCACCAGCCTAGGCCGAGAGCCAGTAATATCGCCGTCACGCAACCTTCGTTAATGTACGTATCAGGTATTAAGCTGACAAGTAAACGCTTTGATCTTAGCCAAAAGGCCGAGAAGCGATAAAAACGTATTATCCAGAGGTCTTTTATAGCGTATCTGGGCATCTAAACAAAGTTTTCAATGACAAATCTTATTAACGGTAATAACTATTTAATTCGGTCATTCACAGAAAAGTTACTTCGAAATATGAAAGTATACAATATAATGCAATTTATAAGTAAGTTATATGTCATTATAGCATAATATAATATAAAATAACTCTGTTTCCCATCTGACCCTATGTAATCAATTATTACCATATGTCGCCATCTAACGACGTCGTTGTTAACTGTCACATTACTGGGCAACCATAACGCTATAATAACTATTAGGTGTTCAAGATCATCGTTATACTGATGTCATTAACTCCGCTACAGCTTGCACTGATGCACTGAAATTACTGCTTAAACTACAACTACGACGACTCCACCCCTACTTCGGTACTTCCACTAGCCTACTACTTTCACTTCTTCCCCCTACTCCACCTACTACTACTACTACTACTTCCCCTGCTGCTACTACTACTACTCTTCTCTGCCCCTACTCCACCTACTACTTCCTCTTCCCCTACTACTACTACTACTACTACTACTACTACTACTACTACTACTACTACTATTACTATTACTACTACTAGGCCTACTGCTGCTGCTTCCAATTATAATAAGCCTAACAATAATATTCGTTAAATTACAATCAAACAAACTAACAGGGTACGGTATGATTATAAGTTTAAGTATTAAAAGTATGTTACAAGAGTATAATTTAACTGCACGATAGTCATGTATTGAAGGCTCTATCACGTGATACGTCCTCTGCGTGATCTTAGCATTAAACTGAACGTTTCGAGCAGTCACGACAATAGCAAATCTGTCTGCTAGGACGACGACAATCATTTGCACCGTTCATCAGAAGTAATGTTGTAAATGGATCCAGAATCTAATGCGTGGCGAGCACGCCTCAAAGTCTAGAGTGCTGCTGCTGCTGCTGCAAAGGTCATATTTAACAAGTTTCCAGTTTTCTCTCCTTTGACATCAGCTGAACAATGAACCATGAGGTAACCTAGGCAACCACGAGAATGATGAGAAAATGAATGAATGTGACAATGAATTGTTCTGTGGGGGTCCAATAATTACCACATTATTCACGATATCCAAACGATTGTTAAAAACCAAAACGAATTAAATTATTTTAGGGAGATTAATAGGCAGTCCTTTACCAATCCTTATCTTGGCTGGCAATGTAATTGAACAAGTGTCACAGTTTGAGTTAATTGTTGTCTAGACTTACTGAAACTGCACTACCTCATACGTTTCTCATTTTTTTTTTATCTTATGCCATTGTCTTACAGTTGTTATAATGTCTAATTATAATTATTTGATTAATTGGAACTCCGCATAGTCAATATAATATTTCTTCAACGAAGCATGTCTCAGGCCATATGTTTTACCAGATGCACCTATAGCTGAAAGGTCGGTAGTTTAACTCGCTTATGCACCTAGCGGAAAAAAACGAGCCCGACATTTACTGAAACCAGTAGTCATTAAGCAGAAAATTTGCGTCCTAGGGTGTGGTCAGATACAAACAGCAGACAAAAGGTCATTGTGGCGTAGAATTGCAGATTTGGACGTGCGACACTTACCGCAGTTGTAATAAAACATTAAAGTTTATTTTAATAAGGTCAGGGCAAATCTCTGTGCGTGCATGTTTTTTCTCTCGGTGTGAGATTTACATTTGTTATACTTATTTGTTAAAGTTGCTTCTAGCTAGCTTTCTGGTACAATAGCTGTGTATAATTTTAGCATAGTTTTAATTACATGTATGGGCTTCAAATTCTCAATAATTCTCTGTTATGATAGTTACAGAATCCAGTCTGAGACACTTTTAAACATCCTGCGGCGCATAACTATATTTAACGCCTATCGGTTTTGCTGGGTATTTAACATTTTGGAGCCCATACATGTAAATGATCAAGTTACTATCAGACCTCAATCGTACAATGCTTCTGTTTGGATCAAATTCTACTCAGGTAACGTTCATCAACGCCTCCTTTTCGTGCAACGCGGATAAAACGGATTTTAAAATAACCAACTCATACACAAACTTAAGTCCTAGGTTAATCATCAACCAATACAGTCTAATAGGTAAAAAAACCGGGAAATTTCCAATGGTTTCGATGATGAGTCACAATTCATGCACACACCTAAACCCCTAGGTCAAAACGTCCACCAATAGGTCAAAAGTCACGGGAATTTCCAATAGTTTCGATGATGAGTCAGCAGTTTCGATGATCACATCGTCACCAAGTCTTCATTATCAACCCAGGAATTAAATGACTCAGGATAACCCAACTATTTCACCAGCGACTCGTTTCCCCGTTTCCTGATTACCTTTTCTATTCTAAATATTGCTTGAGTAGTCTTCTGTAGCTCCTATTCGTAAAATGAGCCCTGTATCTCCTCACCATTATAATCAGTAGTCTTATAAGTTGGTGGATCCGTATACTGAACTTGTGCAATTGTGAACATTTCCTCAGTCCATCTAGGTGTGTATCCTTTTTCAAATATATTTTTCGTCTTCGTTATTCTAACTTTATCGCCTACCGAGAACTTAGGCTTAATGGGTTCTGGAATTTCACTTCCATTTAAGTTCATCCATACAGCCTTTTCATTCATTTTCAAACTAGCTTTAAAGGGTGTCATTTTAATGGAAGAATGCCTAGTTTCATTATAATTACTAACCATTTCATCCAACACATCGATATATCTTGAATTAGCTGTAAAATACTTAAACATTTTTTCACGCATTGTTCTATTCCAACGCTCAACTTTTCGTTATCTTTAGCAAAAGCCTGCATATCGACTAAATCAGGAGCCCATATTTCATCTATTCCACCAACGTACACCTTCCTCTTCCTAAAACGTCTTACTACAGGCTTATGTAACTCATCCGCGAGTTGGTCGGTCCATTGTAATTTTAGGCTTTTTTTAGACCTAACCCGAGACTAGCTTTGGTAGATAATATAGGTTTGACAAAACTTCTTTCTATTCGCTCTCGTAAGCTAGGATTAGGAATACTATTAAACTCATTAACCATCACTCTATCGGCGACACTCCTAGAAGCTGTATCGAAGTGATGGCCGTAAGCTAAATCGTGATGATATGCAGAGTTGTCGACTCTATTGACGGGCTTCGACCAATCCTTAAGAGTTCCATCGGAATTCAACCTCAAATCGAGTCTAGTACCAGGACCAGTAAAAGAATGTACCGGCAAGTGCAACTCACCTGGATATTTAGCCCACGGCAGCTTAATACCGCTGGTAACCGAATTTAAAGATCCAACTAAATCACCACCTTCAGAAGACTTCACGAATTGTGTCTTTGTCTTGCCACATATATCACAAGTGCCTCTAAGCATTGCCCTCCCGTTCTTAGTCACGACATTCTGGATATTTTTAGTTTCAGTATGAGTTTTATACTTTACGCAATAAATCCTTTTTAAATACAATTAGATATATTTAAAATGGAAGTCAAAGATTTATCGTGGAACGACATATTATCTAAGAGATTCAATAATCCTCTTTTACCTAGAAGTATAAGAGGGTTAATTGTAGGAAAGTCCGGATGCGGTAAGACGACTCTATTGCTGAACCTACTGCTAAGACCTGGATGGTTAGACTACGAAAATTTGCAAGTATTCGGAAGATTTCTCTTTCAACCAGAGTATAAAATGCTAAAGCAAGCATTTGAAGAAAAAATACCGAAAGAATCCATCATCGGGCTATTCAGATGCCAAGACAAGATCGCGAGAGAAAATGTACCTCCAGCATTCGTCATTGAGAAAATGGCTAAACACTCAGATAAAAAATCTGATATATCTTTCAAGTTCTTTGAATCATGGGAAGACGTGCCAGATCCGAGAGATTTGAACCGTGACAAGAAAAACTTGATGATTTTCGATGATTTACAGTTAGAAAAACAAAATAAATGTGAGCCCTACTACATCCGAGGAAGGCATAGTAATGTTGACTGCTTCTACCTCGCACAAAATTATTTCAAACTACCTAGACAGACGATCAGAGAGAATGCAAACTTTATCTGCTTGTTTCCACAAGACCAGAAAAATATTAATCACATTTACCATGATCACGTAAGTACAGACATGCCGAAGGATGAGCTTAAGAAACTACGTGAAACAGCCTGGGAGCAACCTCATGAATTTGTAGTGATAGATCAGACTAGTAATAAGAATAACGGCAAGTATAGATGCGGTTTCGATGAATTCTACATTTCATTTTTTTAAAATCTTTTATACTATAAAAATGGAATCGCTTCTACAAAAAATTGCAGACAACACCGAAAGGATCGCTCGTTACACAGAGCCAAAGTCATCGTTTTACATATTATTTAGTGATAAGAGTTCACGAATAAGGACCCGATTCAATCCATTGATTCAGTTCGATAAAGGTAAAAAGTATGAAATGGCTCTTATCAATCTGGAGACATATTTGTCATTCCCAAACATCGACGCGACGAACAACAGCTTTACGTATTCACCGAATAATGGGGGAATGTGGAAAACTATAACCATTCCCGAAGGTTGTTATGAAATTACAGACATTAACGAATACGTCCAGAGAATCATGAAAGAAAACGAGCATTATGATATGGTTAACGAAGAATACAATATTAAGACAGAAGCAAACAGCAATACGTTGAAGACTGTTGTAAATATAGCGGATTATTACATGGTTGATTTTTGGGTGTTGAACTCTATCGGGAAAGTCCTCGGTTTCGAAAGACGGCGTTATTCAGCACGGTACCAAGAATCGGAGAATATAGTGGACATAATGAGTGTCAGTAATCTGAGAGTAACGAGCGATATCACCGGGGCTTCCTATAGCAACGGAAAGACTGATAATATAATTTATTCCTTTTCCCGAATGTAGGGCCCGTTTATAAGATTATCGAAACGCCTAGGAATTTGATATATCTTCCAGTTGATGATGGAAACGTCTCTCACCGATCACAATGGCCAACTAATTAATCTACGAGGTGAGGAATTATCGATACAGTTTCATATAAGAGAGGCTTAAAAGTTTTATAGTCTTATATAAAATGAGTCGATACACAAATGTCAAAGTTAACATTTTGGAAGGACAAGAAGACAAAATCAAAAGATCTCTACAGGCAGGAACTGGTGTTAGGATAGGATTAAAGCACAACGATTTAAATGGAAACCACGTGTTGCTCTTACCCAGGGGCAGGTTAATAAGTTGGCTAAAGCGTATCAGGGTGGAACGGGTGCGACAACAAAAATGAGTAAAACGCAATTGATACATAATGCCAAAGTCGAAGGTGGATTTATCGGCGCCATTTTATCGTTTCTAGCAACTGCGGGCAAATTTCTGCTATCGAGCGTATTACCAAGCTTAGCAACGGGTGCATTACCAGGAATAGGTGCAGCAGCTGGTTCAAAAGTCATAGATATAATAAGCGGATCAGGCGGTGTGATATATCTCAATAGTCGTGGTAAAAACTACAAGATCGTGCAACAAGGCGAGGGTCTTCACCTGTAGCCATACCAAGGTTCTGGACTTGATGGTGTAGGAGAAGGTCTGTATCTGAAAACAGGTTATGGATTCGTAAATGGTGAAAGGTTTATCCTTGGACCAGATTCACCGTTTAAAAACATTCCACTTCTCGGATTGTTACTCTAAAAAAATCTTAAATAAAATGTCCCATTATCCGATTCATAAAATGGGGTGGACGAAACCCAAAATTGAAAAATCTACGAGAACACAACCTAGATCCGTCACGTTGAAGGCGTGTGAAGGTATGTGGGATGTTAAGTATAGATCACAAAGACAAATGGGTTGTTTAAGATGGGAGTTTTTTGCCCAAGCAGCGATAACTATTCATTCACAAGAGACGGTTGTTTTACCGTTAGGCTTAGGTGTCCGAATGACGAATGGATCGTGTAAAGTTTCGCTCCATCCGGAAGTTATAGAAGCGGGGGGTCGCCTGCTGAGCGATACCGTTACTAGATTCATGGAAGACATTTTACTCGATATTAAGAATTTTAGAGATCTTGGAACTGTAATCATAAACGAAGGAGATTCGTTATGTTATGTCGATTACCGCTTCAACGAATAAAACTTGAATTCCATTTTATAATATTCTTCGATATTATAAAATGGAATTGAACAAAGCAGACACCTATCGCCTTCAGAAAGTATCTGAAATTCAACAGGAAATCTTACGAGAACGCGAAAAGAGATAAATAATTTGTAAAAAATATCAAAAGAGTGTTAAAGTAGTCGAAGAGTTGGGAGGTTTGTTAACCCTTACATCTTCAGGACTCGCCGCATTATGCGTAACTTTTCTAAGTACCATCGTGGCTGCACCAGCCGCTTCCATTGTTCGCTTCCTTTATCAGCTGGAGCATTGTGTTTGATATATACCCAAATCCGCCGAATATTATCACTACGGCAAGAAAAACATGCAAAGATCAGGACTATAGCTGAAGGGAAACTCAATTCGATCAGCGACCTTGTTTAGAAAGCCTTCGATGATAATAATATCTCAGACTTGGAATATTCTGTTGTTCTAAGTGAATTCGAGAAATTTAATCAGATGAAGAAAGAGGTTAGGAGTAAAAGCAATGCCAACATAGATGAAGCGACAAAACAATCGTTAATTAGGGAAGAGGTATTGAACATAAAGTGAACGTAAATTTACGTTTTACGTTTTATGTTTTACGTTTTACGCTTATGTTTAAACATTATGTTTCCAAGTTAAAAATGTCGTTTCTAAAAATCAAAGACCCAGCCAAACGTGATTCTATCGTTGAGAACTTTCTCAAGATGAAGCAAAATATTAGACAAGACTCGTTATCCGAGAAAAAAGGGAATATTGGTCTTCAGCGGGAATTGATAAAGGCGTACAAACCAATCATCGACTCACGGTCTGGAATATCCAAAGAATTAGGTACTATAAAAGAGAACTCTATGGTAACAACTGCCGCACTTCGAGCATTGTCAGCCTCGATATCGTCATCGTTGAAGGCGATCCAATTCCCGCAGTATCCGTCGATACACGTGTTCGAGGATGATCCTGTCTCAGATATTAGAACTTTGGAATTAGGTGATATCGCTACAAAATATTTAAAAGAATACGCCTCGAACAAGAAGTTGACGGATACGACCTTCGGAATATACTCTACAGGCGGTCGATTTTACATCGGGGACTGCCCAATCACGATCGAAGGTGATGATATAACTATCGAAGATGTTATCTATAAGGGAACTCCGGGACTTTGGGAGTTATTGACAATGGCAAAACCAGACAAGACGATATACGACATAAACGATCTCAAAGACTTGAGTGTGATTTTGAATGTGACAAACGCAATCCGTCGACCTGATAATCCGAACAAACCCAAGTCGTCTAGCAGTGACAAATATAAGGAAATCATTAAGCCGATATGGGAAGGGAAGTTCTCAACAGGCGAGGGAGTCATAGTTCTTCCACAAGAAACGAAATAGTTGGTATCTGCGATGAGTTACTTCGACAAACTGTGATAAATGAGTTAGAGTTTAAAAATTTAATGATACAATTATATAATGATTGTCATAACTAAGAGAAGATTTACTAAAAGATACGTCGTAGGAGGCGCTGGAATATTAGATGCGATATCAGGATTTTTAAAAAGAATGTTATCTTCGAACGCGGCGAGACAGGTAGCATCAACTACATTAAGTGTCGGCGAAAGACGCAGCAACGGAGATTGAAAAAAAGCGATAGATGTTGGTAACACCGTTGCTATCAATGCAGGAAAACGATTGGTTGATAAAGCAGCGGAAAAAATGTTTAACCCATCACCACCGCAAGCAGCGGTACTTGGCCAACGAAGCAAGGAATTGTTAAAGGGTTTAATATACCCCGATGTAAATACGACACTCGAGGTAGTGAGGAAACGTTAAAGAGTTTAATATCCTCCGATGGAAATACGAATATAAATAATTTACTATCTGGTAACGGTGGCGCCATATCGATCCAAGATTTAGTGCGTGGATCTGGAAGGAAGTTGGCTTAAAATATTTTATTGCTATATTTAAAAAATGCAGTCGGATATTCTAAGATTTACTGAAAATACGATTATAGATGAGGCAGTTGAGAGATACGAATGGCACGAGTACGAACCAGTGGCGAGGACGAATCTTAACAGCGCTGGGAAAATTCGCATCAATATCGAACTTCAAGATCTTTCCAGCCATCCCTCTGTGCCATACCTGCTATTCGAAGGTAGACTGACTAAAGCAGATGGAACAGCTTACGCCAATGCCGTTGCTGTGGCTATCACCAACAACGGGCTCATGCATCTGTTCAGCCAAATGTCGTATTCCTTATCGAATCAAAGACATCGAAAGCGTGTTTCATCCGGGACAAGCCACAGCTATGCTAAGGTTGCTGAAATATCCCAACGACTTCGCTCTCGCACAAGGACTTAACCAATTATGGTCTAAAGACACAGCCGCGATTTCCGTTATAGCCGACAACTCTGGATTAGCGATAAGACAAGCGTATCTCATTCAGAAACCAACTACAAAGTGCACATTTATCTTCACCTTGCCTCTGAATCACATTTTTGGATTCTGCGAAGATTATGATAAGATAGTCTATGGTATGAAACAGACTTTGACGCTCGTTCGCAAATCCGATGACGATGCTATTTTTATGGCAAATATTCCAGCAGTGGCTGGTAAAGTCAACATCAGTAAAATTTCATGGTTTATGCCGCATGTCATTCCGTCTTATATGGAAAGAATGCAGCTGTATAAAACGATCGAATCAAAGGCAACATTACCAGTAGCCTATCGAGCTTAACAATGCGATACCATAACGGTTCCTCAATCTACCACATTTAGTTGGCGACTTAGCATAAAGTCATCGCCAGAAAAACCGAGGTATATTGTCGTTCAATGTGAGTAGGCAATCCGAGCGGTTCAAGTCATACGTCGTATACATCCAGATCAAGGCTACTTTCAATGCTACGGTGCCGATTGTAACGGAAGCTTATGCAGTTGTCATCTCAGATAAATTGTTAAACTTCCAATCAGACGGTTAGAAGATGAGCGTTGTATATTAAAGAAAATATTTTCTAATATAAAAAAACATGAAACTCTCACAACTGAAATCGCTATTGAAGGAAAATGGAATAAAGCAGAGTTATATGAACAAACCAGAAATGTTAAGAATACTTGTTGAGAATGGTGTTTTACCACAATCAGAACTGCCTGAACCAGTGAAGGAGAAAATCAAGCATTGCCTAAGTACGAGTATCTAAAAGCGATTCGAAATAATCCTATAAGCGTTGAAATCCTATACAAAGATACGAACGAAACCGTCACTTACTCATCGTTGTTTAAGGCGAGTATGCCTTTTAAAACCAGTATGAACACGTTGAAGGCTTACAATGGTAAAGTCTGGAGAAATAGATACGAGATTAAGATCCTGGTTTAGATTTTCAATGATGTTTCTCATTGAAAATCTATCAACACTTTGTTAATTAAACCTTCTTAGTAAATAAACGCCTTTCTCGCTTTCGTGCTTCTACTAATACAACATCCTCTACTCTTAATTGTATGGACGCCTTCTTTCCGATGAATATAATGCATGATATATCTAACACGACACTACTGGATATTAGCGTAAGAGGGTCGATTTGATTATCGTCTGTATCATAAAGTCCGGTTGTTATATTCGTTGATCCATACGCAGTTAACAATTTCGGGTACATCTTTGGTGGTTCCTCTTCCTGCTTTTGATAAAAAAATAGACAATTGTTTAACCTGTGAATCTTCATATTTCTTATTTGAAGCCGCTTTTGTATCAGGGTCGAGCATATGCTTTTGAATGCGTTCTAAAATACTTTCAAGCATACCGATAGTCTCCAATTCCTCCTCAGTTGGCCTATCATACATCATTACTGGTATGCTATAACCAGCAATAGAGCCATCGGTTTCACCAAACTGGTGATATGCCCGAAAATTTTTAATGTTGGAGTTTGGATATGAAAATCGCTTTCGACACCGTTCGGGTATTTATATTTAATTTTAATTCGTTGATTCGTCGTATTCACGACTTTAAAGATCATTTTTTCTGGATTAAACGTTTTGTGTGTAACAATCATCTTCTATATATAGAAAATATTTTCTTTAAGCTGAAATATGAAAATAATTTCTTATTTTAATCATCGTAAACGAATAACTGCACCACGCTTAATCCAGGCTTGCCCGGTTCAGCTTGTTTACAATACAACATGTAAGACGTGTATTTTCCAACGGAATCGATTAAAAATTCCTGATAAGTATTTCCTAAATAAATAGGATTAGGCCCAGTGTGTAAAATATTCCAACTTCCTGAGTCGGTGGTTCCTTCTATCCTCCAATCATAAATCCTTTCGGAGGATTTATTCCTTCCTTTTAATCCAATCTTCCAGATTCTTACAGTTATTGGACACTTGATAGTTAAAGAGAAACAACTGTTGGTGTTAGACACCCATTCACCTTCGTCTTTGAACGCATTGAAGGCTTTGTTTTGATTTAATTCAGAACTGGCGCTCGCTTCAAAACCATATTTTACTAGTATTCGAAGTTAATCTATAAAGTTAATCTTTGAGTTGAGCCAGTATCAGTTCGTCCAAATTTATCAACAGGCATTTTATATACAATATCATTATTTAATACAATTCGTTCACGACTTCTTTAAATTTACAACCATCGTTGATCGTCTTCTTAAATATATATAGACATAAATGATCGCAAAACACTTGGCCATCTGGTTGTATTCGTTCGTTGTTGTAGAATAGCGGCCTTTGTAGATAATTTATCAATTCAGTAGGAGGAGGTAGTCCGTAGCTGTCAAAATAAATTTTATCATTGGCGTGCTTGATACAACACGTTCTTTACCGTCAGAATCATCCAGATTAAGGATGCCACACTCGTTCGCTCTCGGCTTCTTTGGCAACTCGTTTCTTAGAAAAACTCTTCTGAAATTATTTATATTTAGTTTCCTCGCCGCTTCGATTAGATCCACGTGCGACAAAGCAATATTTGGCAGCGTTACGCCTTTGACATCGATTAGTTTAGTGTTCATTTTATATTAGGGAATAATGTCCATATGCTAAAGTGTGAATTCCATTCCATCTTTCTGAATAACTTGTTTATCGTCGTCTGTTGATAGGGCTACCTTGTTCATTTCTTCGGTGTAGATATCGTGAAGATGTGATCGAATGACATTCATCTTTCTCGATTGTTCTCTCTTGGTGAACAAGCAGTCTCTGTAATCTTCGTGAGTGATAGATTTCTCGATGACATTCTTCTTATCACCTTTAAATTTCTTGTGGTCCACTCCAACCATCTTGTACGAATATAGTTTCGATCTTAAACCTGCAAACTCTTCAATCTGTTTACCAGCTGCTTCTTCTTTAAACATGCCAATGACCTTTATATTGATGCCAGTTTCTATTCATGAGGGATGGTCTTTAGGATAATCGCTAGTGTCGAACCTACTTCTAATGTCTGGAGATATATCAGCGTAGAAGTCTTCTATTTTAATGTCATAGGCTAAGGAATCCGTATCTGTAAAAAGTAACTTTGTCTATCTTCGAACTTTTTCTTGATGTAATTATAATGAAAATCGTACATTACAGTCTTACTCAAGTCTAAAATACACATGCCAAGATATATAGGCTTATTGTAATATAGCTTCGTACGTTTCATGTGAAGGGCAATTAGGTTTTCGTCAATAATAGTTCAAGTGCCGTAATTCGTTCTCGCTGCTAGCTTAATGGCTTCCTTCTCACTGCAAACCAATTTTATGTCTACACGATTCTCTATATTTTCATACGTCTTACCGAACACGCTATTGTTCAATAGTTTGAAAAAGTCATTCTCGAAATCGTTGGTGGCTTTAGTCCTCAGGTTTGTATTAAGATCGATATACTTTTTCAACCAAGCACTTTCTTCAAATTTAATTCCACGATGAATTTTGGTTATGTTCAAACCTAAACTTTCTTACTGCTTCAAATTTTCGTAATGGACTATGTACTTTACTTTATCGTTCAAGTTCGGAATGAGTTTTGGCACATCCGATCCTTCGACTTTAACACTCCCTGGAGCAAGAGGATAGTCGTTATGAAGATCGTGCAAGTTCCTCGAATGTTCAAAGTCGACTTCTAATATACACGGTGTTCCTCTCCAATCATTTAGCTCATCGTTGTTCATCCACTGGAACCCATGAGTTGGTAGATTTTTACACATACTGCATCCGTACAAATTTTTTGCGTCTAAATAGGTTATAAATGTTGAAGGCTTGCCATCGCTAAATGCTTCTCCCATATACTTATTGTTTGCCTGTCCATAACGATGTGAAATGGTGCTAACACCACCTCTTGTCCCATGCTTCACTCAACAACTCCAACTCTACTCCAGTCAACTTCAATGCGGCGTCCCAAGCAAGACCTGGAGAAGTATAATACCAAGCGAGATCTAGACCATAGTTCTCACTGCATACATCTCTTTAATTCTCAAATACATCAGCAAGCAGG
This sequence comes from Bimastos eiseni, assembly GCA_959347315.1. Lineage (NCBI taxonomy): Eukaryota > Metazoa > Annelida > Clitellata > Crassiclitellata > Lumbricidae > Bimastos > Bimastos eiseni. Next base: position 30,724,285 of record OY365809.1, on the reverse strand, counting down.
AGAACATCAGTCACATTATATAAATCGTGGTATTCTCTCAACGTCTTGAATCCGAATTCTTATACCAATCGAATCTTATACGAATCCATACCGTCTGCGCATGGTTGTAGTCTTCGTCGTTATTGAGTACAATGCTGACTTTGGTGGTAGTTCTGTTTCGTTCAGTCGGTCGACGGCATCAACATAATCGTAAGGGTACACTCCTTTTTTTCGAACTATAAGGTCGAGCTGACTACCAGAGTAGTGTTTGCTTACATTCTTACACTGATCTTTCCTTAGGTTCCTCGACAAAGCGTTGAGACTCGATGCCATAAATTTAAAACTATCGACAAAGCGCAATTCTCGTTTAACTAATATTTCCTTATTTTCTTCATTCGTAAATTTATCGACCACGGGCTCTCTGCCAAATGAGATATACTTTTCTTCGTTGCTAGGAATGCAGCTAATCTTTTCGTTATCATCACCTCTTAATTTCTTTACGAATAGATGAATGTCATAACCGGATAGATTATGAAACAATACTGGGAAAAACTTGGGGACTTTATACTTTAGATTACAAATTTTATGAGCGGCGCCTCTATATTTTCCAGTTATATGGCAATGATCTTTAACTCGATCTTTACCCAGTTCGCCTTCGCATATGTGACAAACGGTAGCGGAATCGAATAGCGCCTTTCCGAATATCATTTTCTTAGGGAATTTAAATCGATTATAAATATCTTTTATATTATCTATGAGAGTGTCTACGAATATCTGAGCTACATCATCGTCTTCGCTCTCTGCTGTGAAAGTCACAGGATCATGCGAATATAGGTCATCGTCAAAACATTTTGTATAATAACAGACGAAGCTAGGGGGTGTTTTTTATACCTGTTTGTGTAAGACCCGCTTGGATCTGGTTGACAAGTATCTATAGGTTTGTTGAATGACTCGAAATCGGCAAATTCTACAAAGGGCGCTCTCATCTTTCTATAATAATTTTTTTAATTCAACATAGTTTCAGGTTCTGGCAGTTCTATCTTTTGAGCGGCATGTTGCGAGCAGTACTCGGTGTGTTTTTTAATGACTCTAGCTTTTCATATCCTATCAAACATCTTTTACAATAGTGCATCGAAGTGTATGAGTTTGGGTTATGAACCGCCATCAGTCTGTTGAAGTTCTTTATCCAACAATAATGCTTCTTTTGTTCGTCAGAAATGAGTAATAGGTCTACACTGATATCGCTCTCGTGCTTTCATAAATATAGTGGGAATAGATAAACATCTTTCTCATGCCCAAAAACAGTAATTCTAATATTATTATTTCTCTCAAACTTACTTATCACGCTAGCATCCGCTGCGACTGGGAATTCAATGCTAGACCAATCAAGTTCCTCAGACTACTTGATTAATTCTTTCGTAATTCTTTCTGAATTTTTATCAACAGGATTTAAGGCTCTCGTTACACACCACTTGAAGCATTCTTCGTCGTAGTTCTTCATATTGATAATACCCTTTTTACTAGCTAAACATTTCGGTAGTGGAATGTAAGAACTACTCTTCACCGGTTTATAAGCAACCGTATTGATATTCAGCTTCACAACTGCTCTGAACCTCCAGTTACTACCACGCATCTGGAAGGTAGCCATTGATTCTATGGTTTTATCTTTCGCATTGTTGTAAATTTCACTGGTATCAGTAGAGTCTAAAATCACTTCAGTCATCGAGCGGAATGGTATATCTCTGGAATCAACTTCGCCAGAGTTCATGTCAACGCGCTCCATTAAGCAGGTGAGGATAAAATTGACGTTAGTCTGTCGATTTCTTGTCAACACTTGTATTTGAATTATGTTAAAAAAAGATGTGGCGTCAATTCCGTTTGCTCCTTCGATCGTGTATTGTTTCGTGAAGCCCTAAATAAAAGAGACGGCTACCGCTATGGTAGCCGTCTCTTTTATTTCGCGTGTTTTCATAAGAATTTTACCGAATATAGAATTCACTTTAGCTTTCTGTGCCTCTATCTTCTCGTTCACCTTTCTCTTTGGTTCTTCGGGTATGTACCCTTCAATCCACTTTGCGAATGTATTAATCGCGGATTTTGTCTTATCAAGGACTTTTCGTACCGCTGAGACCGGTATAGGAATGAGTGTTGGGATTTCAATCTTGGGAACGGGTGCGTCCAGCAAACTAGCGTTGCATGAGATTGGTGCAAAATGTGAGGGGATGAGTGTTTGCGCCCCGTTAGCTTCAATTTTACTAATCAAATCTGCTTTACACAGCCTCGTATAACCAACCATACCTTTCTGTTTCGCAATTTTTCTTAATTCGATAACAGTCTTCTTCGAGTATTCCATTTTATATTGGGATAATATTCCCTTAAGCTGTTGTGCGAAAATATTTTCATTAATTTTATGTACGAGAGATTTTTGTTTGTTTGTTGAACTGCTGACTCATCATCGAAACTATTGGAAATTCCCGTGACTTTTGACCTATTGGCTATTGGCTGATATTTTGACTTAGGGTTTAGGTTTGTGTATAAATTGTGACTCATCATCGAAACTATTGGAAATTTCCCGGTTTTTTTGACCTATTAGACTGTATTTGTTGATGTTTAACCTAGGTCTTAGGTTTGTGTATGAATTGGTTATTTTAACCTAGTTATAGGTTAAAAATACGTTTTTGTAACCTATTAGGTGGGCGAATTGACCAATATTATGGTCGATAAGCCAGATAGCGGGCTTCCCTTCTACTAATTTATATGAAATTCGTGATAAAATACCAACAATATTTTATAAGCTTATTCGGCAGATTTTAATCGATATATATAATCGACCTTTGCGTAAACATGTAGAATGAATCACCGGATTGCCATTTATATGTGTGCTTTGGTGTGTGTGTCTGTGTGTGTGTTGGTGTGTGTGAATAGTACATGGACGTGCATAATGTGTATAATAATACATAAAACACAATATGTCTACTGGTGGATACATGTGAGAGAAGGTTGATATGATTCGCACAAACCTTTGACAGATCCCAGTTGCTTTCCGACCATCTGTTTAGCAATGAAGGCCGCCATGATGTTATTATCTCTTTCTTTCGCTACCGAGGACAGACGTCGTCGTTCTGTTGAGAGAGGTCAAGGACGCAGAGAGGACAGGACTGAAGTGGCAGGTCTGGAGTGGGAGGGCTGGAGTGGCAGGTCTGGAGTGGGAGGGCTGGAGTGGCAGGGATGGAGTGGGAGGGCTGGAGTGGCAGGGATGGAGTGGCAGAGTTGGAGTGGCGGGGATGGAGTGGCAGGGATGGGGTAGCAGGGATGGAGTGAAAAGGATGGAGTGACAGGGATGGAGTGGCAGGGATGGAGTGACAGGGATGGAGTGACAGGGATGGAGTGGGAGGGATGGAGTGACAGAGGTGGAGTGGCAGGGATGGAGTGACAGGGATGGAGTGGGAGGGATGGAGTGACAGAGGTGGAGTGGAAGGGATGGAATGACAGAGGTGAAGTGGCAGGGATGAAGTGGCGGGGGTGGAGTGGCAGGGATGAAGTTGCAGGTAGTGAGGAACAGAATAACCTTTTGATTGAAACACAAGTCGTCTCTTCAGCTGGAACAAGTCTGGCAAAATGAAATAAAAGAATAGATCGCTGAAATTTAAATGACGGTTCAACAGATGATAATGGGAGACAAACAATCGGTTGCATTCACTTGATTTAAACTAAGCTCAGGGAATAGCTGAAGATGCACTGCCGACAGACAACGATCCGCCAAAACGACTTTAGAATTGAGAGTTATGATCGATTTTGTTCTTTCTCTTCATGGAAATTGAATCATCTTAAATGACCAACACAGAGAGCTGGTCGTTAAATCGCATAGGTTTTCCTTTATTTCATAGGTATTTTGTCATAATCCGTTTGATTTCGGTATTGAAGAGCAGATATCACCAGACGACGCAATCGGGGACGACAGAAGATGAGACGGGGAGATGGTCATATCCGAGGACATGAATAATAAGTAGGTCGTGGATAAGGTCAGACGTGAGACTATTCAAGGATCTCATATATTATTGCTCTCAGCATATAATTTTTATGTTAATGCGTATAAGATATGAGAAAGCTTTTTGTCGCTCTTCACGCGTTGACGCGTAATAATTAGCCTTATTGCTTTTAATTGCTTTTGAGAGGTTACATAGAATAATTCGTTTTTTATGTTAATGCATGCCCTTAAATGCACTCTTTGCAACAAGAAATTTATTTTTTCGTTTTGTATAGGACTACATGCGAAAGATAACCAAACATTCATATTTTAATTCATGCAATTCAAAACAATTTCAGCAGCTTCAAGTTAGTTTTGTGCTTTTTGTTTTTCGTACGGCGTACAAAATATCTATGCTTTAAACGCGAAGTTGGCTTTTGTGGTGGTGTACATGTAAGGAGCTTGCAATGCCTAGGTCAAAAATGTTTGGCATAGGATGAGTTCATCAGGATAAAACTCAGAAATTTCGACTGATTTGTAATTTACCTTGAATGGATTGCTGTCGTTTGACCCGCATGCAATGCACGACACTATATTGGCCCACTATTCGGGTATTCCCGTCAAGTAAGTCTACAGTATGTCGGTCAGAGTAGGCCTATTATCTTACTTATTAACAGTTATTACTATCATCGTAATCATTGTTATTCATATTATTATTTAGGCTATCAGTGACAGAAACCAGGACATAGAAAAAAGTTTCTTTTCACTACAGTTTTTAGGTTTCTAGTTTTCAGGTTTATTGCGCAAGCAGGCGAACACCGGACACAAAATTGGCCTACCACAGAAAAGAACTTGAAGAATTTGACATAGGTCTACTATGCATGTCTTACTAGCGACAAATAAATCATGTTAAGTATACCATGCGAACTTTACAAATAACAATACTAATAGGCCTAAATATGAAATTTTTGACTTTAAGAGTGAAAAACCTAGAAGAAATCCTAAAAATTTACACTCTGATTTTTAGGTGTTAAAACCATAAAACCTAGTTTTTTAATCAAATTCAACAGCTCTTGACAGGTCGCATGTGTATAGTTCAAAAGTAACAGAAATTGAAATACCTTGAGTTTGTTGAAAACTTTGATGTTGAATAATAGTAACTTAGTTCAGTGAACGAAAAATAATATTCGTCATGGAAACTGACGTTTTGATATATTCTTGCATTGTAAGCGTATGCTACTCCAAATTTTCAAGTATATGCCTATTTTGTCTGTTATTTGAATAAATTCTATGTATATTTCGAGTTTCGGAATGTTGGCTTCCGTCTTGCTCAATATGTTTTTTTTGTGAACATCAATCGTGATATTGATTCTTAACCGGTTAAACCGATTACCACCCGACTAACCTAGTATTCCTAATTCAGGTAATTCGCCATCGGGGCTAAACATGTTTATCAATCTTGAGGTAGAATGAAACTGGGAATGAAAATGAGGAAGTCAAAGAGAAAGGTTAATGTATTGTGTTTGTGGCTCGTGGTCAACCAAATGATCGTAAATAAATTACATTCTGGTCAAAAGGTGAGCTCAAAGTGTCTCAAGATCACTGACCCGCCTACAAATTCAATCCATGATCCCGGAAATTAAGTACTTAATTGTAAATGTTTTATGATTTCAGACTTTAAAGCGATGTGGTCAAAAGACGAACACGAAATGACGCATGTCTGCATAATTACAACTCACACAGAAATACGAATCTGAGGCGTGGTTAGTCAAGCGTCAGTTGAATCACAATTTAATTTGGTGTCCAGATGTTTGATAACTAAAAACGGCACGCTTCAGGCTTTTCTTCAAGGACAATAAGCCTAAGACTTGAAACATTGGTAGTCGCCTCAGATTCTAATCGGGTGCAACAACGAAAGGAGTCCCGACCAGGACTGCATCAACCATTCAACCAAAGAACCAACCGAAGACTAGAAGGATGATAGTAATGTAATGTAATGTAATGGAGCACTTATATAGCGCCACTCGAGCAGAGGCGCTAGGACAGAACAGTCGAGCCAGATAGTAATCATCAATTATGGATGCGTTAGAGACTGATTGACGAGGCATGAAAGTAGCCATGTCAAGGCAGAATAAGAATCAACAGAGCGCTTTCTGAGTCTAAATAATAGTAACAGTGTCAAGAGACAGCGCATTAGAGCAGAGGTGTAACAAGGTTTTGAAAAGTGGGGGGAGGGCAGAATTTCAAAAATATTGCGCGAATCGCAAAAAATTTTGTTTGCCCCCCCCCCCACTTTTTGAATTTTGTCTCCCAGAAATTTGAAAAAAGGCGGGGCACAAATTATTTTAACAAAGGTGTTCAGAAGAACTTTTAGTTTTATTAGTTTAATAGCCTCCTTGGTATGATGTCATACATTTTGGGACGGACTCTTGCTTAATGCTCGCTTTTCGGACGCTTCGTTTTTTGGGTTGTGTATTTTTCGTGTTTCTGATTTTTAATGTCGATGTTTTCTCGAAGTTGGATTTTATCGAATAATAATTACGTACATAATTCGTTATAAGTTTTATGGGCCTTTCGAACAAAAGGTAATCTTAAAAAGCCATTGGATAAACATAATAAAGAACCGATTTGGGGGGGGGCAAATGGGGGGCACTGAGCACTAAAACTGGGGGCTTTGCCCCTCCAGTTTTGAAACTGGGGGGCAGGTGCCCCCTCTGCCCCCCGCTTGTTACAGCCCTGCATTAGAGGCATAATGAGAGCGTACCCTTCCAGTGGTTCCAAAGCATTTTGCACCAAGAGCTAAGCCAAGCTATTATTGTGCAACTCCAGACTTTCGACAGAGTAAATAAAATTCAGTATAAGCTCTTCATTAATATAACAAAACGAACTTATGTTATTCAATGGCGTAGCTAACCTTCCGAGACCGCCTGTGCAAAATGAATGCGATATGCCCCACCCCAGCCACACGTACCCACCCTACCACAGTTTGCAAGTCTGCTTCTCTAAATTTGTGTTAGGGTGGTGCGGTAGATAGAAACAGCAGAAAATGGGACTATTTTAACCACTTGAAACATGCGCTACCTCACTTTAAGACTGTTATTTTTCTGTAAGATAATCACATTCACAAAATTTACAGATGTTTGATTCAGTCGCATTGTGTTCAATACACTTAATTCTAATGTGCAATGTAGCCTACACGTCCAAGTTGTAGTAGGCCTACATGTGTAATGTAGGCCTATCACTCTGAGTGCGGTCTACAAACGGAGGTGTAAGGATATGTATTCTCTAAAAGTACTAGAACGTGCATCTGTGCGCCATCTGCTGTTTAAAAATATCCACCATCTTCAATCAATCTGCCTGGCACGCAATGACATAACGCGTGCGCAAAGTGTGTATATGTGTTTGTGTGTGTCTGTGCGTGTATGTGTCTTTGTATGTAGCTATGTCTGTGTGTGAAATAAATGCATATGTTGCTGTTGTAAGCCTAAAACCCAAGACGATGCAATGGATATGGTTGCAACGTTTAGGCCAGGCTGCAGGTCTACAACAGCAACTACATGTAAGCGTTGACGACGAATGTCTGGACATGCTGACGTTGCGTCTATCGATGACTGATGACTGAAGTCACGTGACGATCGGCGCAAATGACGTCCACAGAGACTCTCACAGAATCGCAGCTTTTCAAAAGGGCGTTTTATCCGAGAGCTGAACATCTCGACGCAGTCACGGTATAGGCCTACGTCCGTCTCGATCTGTCGATCGCAACTGTCACAGGAATATATATATATATATATATATATATATATATATTATATATATTATATATGTATATTATATATATATGTATATATCCAATGTATTATCCACTAGCCGTCAGTTCCGCTTTGGTGGCTGCTGCTGCTGCAGATTCTGTCACGGATGAATGGTAGCCGTGTCGATGACGCTCTTCTGCCTTTGGCTAAATCTAGCACGTTGCTGTTCCATTATGTATACAAAGTGCTTTTGTGCGGTCAGTCTATTGTTTTTCAGGCGGTTTTTTTCATTTTTCCAGTTGCAAAGGTTTGATTATTCGTCTCGTATGCTTCGTCAACACACACCAGGACGATCAGAAATGTATGGCGTCTACGATGTGAAGCCTTTTGTTGTTACGAGAAGGTTTACAGATAGCGAGCAAATGGTTACAGTGGCGGATGCAAGTCAGATTATGAGGGAACCGTCGATCAACTGCTATAGGCCTACACTGGCGTTCTTCGACCTATTCTCCCTCGACTGAACTTTGAAGGTTGCGTCTGGTTATATCTCACGCACCAGGGCTGGGAGGGACATCAGCTGAATTGGTTGGTCAAGGTGGACGGTGGACATGACTCGCCTCAAGGGTCACCAAGAGATTAATTGATTTCATATGGCAGATACAATGCACATAAGAGGGTCTTGGGAAAATGGTGATGAGGATCTTCACGGATCAATCCATCGAATAACTCAAAGGGTTCAGGTCATCAGGTCACGTACAACATAAAATATTTAGCTCATTTAAACATTTGCAAACTGAAATTAACACTCCAGCAGTAGTCAATATGACCACAGATCAAATTCTATCATAATAATTGAACAGAAGATAATATTGATAGATGGCCTCACGGCTGATATAAAGTCTATTGGGTTTACGACGACGTACAAATGCAATTTTAACAATATATTGACTATAAGCTCAACTAAACTTAATTAATAACACTAATGTAAATATGTAGGCATATCCATGCAGAATTAAGATATGGCTATTGGTTATGCCATAACTTATAACTCTTGAATGATGTTGACTATTTTTTATTGGTCTAATTAAGTTAACGTGTATGATGTATAGGGTTGTTGATATTATATTCTATAACACACTTCAATGTAACAACTGATACAGATCATTATTAGGGCCCCGTGGTTTATGTGATTTCGCATTTTTTCGCATCAATTTGAGGTTTTGGCATACATTTTTAAATGTAAAGTTTTCGCAAATTATTGCATTCAGTTCGGAAATTTTGGTCAGTGTCAACTATAATCGGCTTGTCGAGGCTATTATTAGCATATACATATGTTGGGGGCTTTAGTCTATCGACCAGACGGCGTGATTGTTGATGACTAGGATCCGTGGTTTATGCGATTATGAGATTTTTCGCATAATTTACTAAGCATAATCCACGGGGCCTAATCATTATGTGCAATAAAACGTAAACACTCTGTCCCTGGTTCGATCTAGAGTTGTTACTCCATCTCTCAGTCTCTCTGAATTTATCACCCACTCTGCAGTATGCCCTCTGTGTCAAATCCGATCAATCCATTGATAAAATGAGGAGCAGTGTCGAGGTCAAACGCACATTGTTGAAAAAGTCCGCATATATTATGAGTTTTACATTTTATCGGCCTGCGTTGCACTCTTCTCTTAAAATCTATGTTAATCAAAATTGCTTTAACGCGCTTGTAAAGACGTGATTTCTAGCAACGCCCGACTTAATCACTATATCTGCGCGTGTGTCTGTTTGTTTGTTCGTCTGTCTGTTTGTTCGTCTGTCTGTTTGTTCGTCTGTCTGTTTGTTCGTCTGTCTGTTTTGCTGGGTGATCACCACAGAGAGATTATTGATATTTAATTCAGTTGGCAACGATTGCGGTCACATCCGAACCAAAGGACAAAAAAAAGAGAAAATGCCGATTGGAAGTCATTCGACACCAGCTGCTGTCGCCAAGATTCTCTCCACCTGTTGGTCCGTCAGTCTACCTGTTTATCTATCTGTCTCTGTCTGTCTCTGTCTCTCTCGTTGTCTCTGTATATATGTCTCTCTCTCTATCTGTCTCTGTCACTTTATCTGTCTGTCTTTGTGTCTCTGTCTGTCTCTGTGTCTGTCTGTATATGTCTCTGTCTGTCTCTTTCAATTAGGCTCTTCCTGATTTGTTTTCCGTTACTCCTCCTGTATTCCACCACCTTCCATGATCCATATATTAACTGTATGATTTCTCATAGTCTCCGATCCTCTACTTCTCCAATTGCATCATTTGATTTCTGCTCAAATTCTGCGCTGCTCATGCATTCTCCATTGTATCTCATCTCTCATATTTCTTCATCAAATCAGCCTCGATAGTCACAGATAATGTGCTTGGCACCCTCAATAGTCACAGATGATGTGCTTGACACCCTCAATAGTCACAATAGAATAATTATAGATCATGTTGATCGAAGAACGATGATTGGGAGCGAATTAAAATTGCAAGAAGAAACTACATACTGTAAACTGAAACTATCCGAGAGTGATGACCATGTTGATCGATGATGACGACAACGACAAAGGTGATGATGGATACGATGAAGATAACAACAAAGATGCTGATGATGCTGATGATATGATGCTGATGATGCTGCTGAGGATGATAATGATGGAAATAACGAACATGAAGGTGATGATGATGAGGATAGCGACTACGAGGGAGATGATGATGAAGATAACGACCGTGAAGGTGATAATGATGAAGATAACGACCGTGAAGGTGATAATGATAAAGATAACGGCCGTGAAAGTGTCAATGATGAAGATAACGACCGTGAAGGCGATAATGATGAACATAACGACCGTGAAGGTGTCAATGATGAAGATAACGACCGTGAAGGTGATAATGATGAAGATAACGACCGTGAAGGTGATGATGATGATGATGATGATGATGATGATGATGATGATGATGATGATGATGATGATGATGATGATGATGATAACTCCTTTACCTGCTGCTGCTGCTGCTGTTCCTTCTTCAATGCCTCTCCTCAACAACCGATCGTTCTTCCTTCCTTCCTTTCCTCAGTAGACGATGATGATCTCTTCCGATTAATTAAAGATCTTACAATCTGTCGTAATGTGTCTCGCATTACTCGCCTATCATCATCATCATCATCATCAACAACAACCCTTGCACCTTCAACAACGACAACTACGACGACGGCGTTTCATCACTTCCGTCGGTGACTGTGTTCGTAGCTTCGATTCAGCAACAGATGGCAGCCGCGGCCATCCACCTTGGCTGTCTGTCGGTGTGAGCTTCTGTTGGTCGTGCTCTGTGTGTGTGAGTGTGCGTGTGTCTACCTGCCTGTTGGAGCGTCGTATGTGTGTGGTGTGTCTAATTCGACGAGCGCCAGGTCCGATGGCTTGTGGCATCCAGGCCGTGGCTGGTGCCTGCTGACGACTGCCCACCCACTGGTCGGTCGGTCGGTCGACTGAGCGCTCACCGTCCCTCCGATGGTCCGTCCGTTGGGCCACCTCGGCGCCCGCGGTGCATGTATTTGCACAAGTTTCAACCTATCAGTTTTTCATTTATAGCGCAATCACCGTGTTTGTCCTTGTCGTTGTCCTCGTCTGTCCGTCTGCGTGTCTGTGTGTCTCACTGCAACACCGGAGCCACAGTCATTGACGCTCAGGCAATTCGTTCGACGTCCTTTTATGCCTTCCGCGTTCCATACAAATTGCACAGCGGTGGAGGCAGAGAGGGCAGAGGCCTAATGGCAGAGGCCGAAAGGCAGCGGGATATGGGGCAGAGCAGAGGAAAGGGCAGAGGCAGAGGACTAATGGCAGAGGCATATGGGGCAGGGGCAGAGGGCTAATGGCAGAGGTAGAGGCCTAATGACAGAGGCAGATGGGGCGGGACAGAGGCAGAGACTAATTGCAGTGGCAGAGGCCTTATATGGCAGTAGCATAGGCCTAATGGCAGAAGCAGAGGCCTAATGGCAGAAGCAGAGGCCTAATGGCAGAGGCAGATGGGGCAGGAGGAGAGGCAGAGGACTAATTGCAGAGGCAGAGGCCTAATGGCAGAGGCAAAGGCCGAATGGAAGAGGCCTGATGGCAGAGGCAGAGACCTAATGTCAGTAGCCTAATGGTAGAAGCCTAATGGCAGAGGCAGAGGTAGCGGGGCAGAGGCCTAATGGCAGAGGCAGCGGCCTGATGGCAGAAACGGTGGCCTTATGACAAAGGCAAAGGCCTGATGGCAGAGGCAGTGGGCCAGAGCCAGAGGTCTAATGGTAGAGGCAGATTGCTGATGGCACAGGTAAAGGGTTAGAGGCAGAAACCTAATGGCGAGACAGCGGTGCAGAGGCAGAGGCCTAATGGCAGAGGCCTGATGGTAGAAGCAACCGCAGCAAAGCCTGGCCTCCACGACGGCGACCACGGTCATCGTAGGAGGAAGAGAAGGAGGAGGAGGAGGAGCAGAGGAGAAATAGGAGTGGGGAAGTACGACGCGTGAATGACGACGTCCCTTGGCATTGGTATGGACGCAGAGGCCACAGATGTCACGCGATGATGACACCTATACGACGAAAGACACAACATCACTAAAGGCCTCTCTGTCTGCATGTATGTCTCTCTCTCTCTCTCTCTCTCTCTCATTCTCTCTCTCTCTCTCTCTCTCTCTCTCTCTCTCTCTCAGTCTCTGTCTGTCTCTGTCTCTGTCTCTTTCTGTCTCTCTATGTGTCTGTGTCTGTCTGTCTGTCTCTCTTTCTGTTTACCTTGTCGCTTTGACTGTTGCTGGTGGTGTTGCTGCCTCTGTTGTGATGATCAATAGTCTCTCGTCCCTGGATAGCTTCGCTTATACGCGTTGCCATAGCAATGCAATCGCTAGATCAATAGCAAAGCAGCGTAAATGGGCCGCACATCAAAAGCATCGCACGAATGAGATTACCGACGAGAGGAACGAAATTAAATGGAGCGACGAAAAGAGAGAGAGACAGACAGGCAGACAGACAGACAGACGGAGACGGAGACAGACAGGGACTGACAGAGACTGAGACTGAGAAAGAGAGGCCTTGAATTCATTGGAAAGAGAAAACTGAAAACTGATGCAGCATAGAATTCCCTTTATGCGCTATTCTTGATAGTGTCCTTATCATAACGTAAAGTTCGGTTTTGAATATCGTCTGCACACTTAGACGCTAGCAACTGAATAGTAACTGTTTCAGTTAAGTAGGCCTACTCTATTCGCTGATTCCTGCAATCCTTCGCTCTCTCTCCAGACCAACAGAGACAGAGAAACAGACAGACAGACAGACAGACAGACAGAGACAGAGAGGCCTTGAATTCATTGGAAAGAGAAAACTGAAAACTGAAAACTGCTGCAAAGCTTTCTCCAGACCCTGTTTGTTTCGATCGCACAAGTGGTCCTAATTAAAAAGGACCGCATTTTATCGCTAAACCAGTAATACTTCTAGGTAATAGTATACTTTTAGGTCAAATGAATAGTTAAAACCGGACAGGTAACTACTCTGTTCAACAGCAACAGACATAGGCCCATTTTTTACAAATCGCATTCCAACCGCAGGATTCTATATCATCGGATCCGAGCAGATGGTTATAATCTATCTTCTGAATCATCAATCAGTTTGAGTGTGTGTGCGAGTGTGTGTGTGCGAGTGTGTGTGTGCGTGTGTGTCTGTGTGGGTGTGTCTCTGTGTGTGTGTGCGCGTGTATGCGCGCGTGTGTGCGTGTGTGTGTCTGTGTGTGTGTGCGTTTGTGTGTGTGTGGTGTGTTCCTGATTATCGTATCTGTAGGCCAAATCCTGTAAATTTCTTCAGCATGCAAAAAAGCTTCATGAGACGCCGCAATCAGTTTACTCACAACCTTTCAGTGAAAGCGAAATCAATTGGAAAAGCTACATATAAATAACTATCTGTTCCAGGTCAAAATCCTAGAATCAGATATTCAAACAGATGCAGTGGTTGGTGGGCTGCGAGAGAGGTTAGAGAGAGTGGGAATCACGATTAAATATAATTTTAAAGATAAATGCTGTGAGTTTGAGTGAAAAACCTGCACAGATCATAATGATCATCATGATCATGATCGTGATCACTGTCGTCGTCGTCATCATCATCATCATCAACATCATCATTATTATTATTATTATTATTATTATTATTATTATCATTATTATTATTATTATTATTATTATTATTATTATTATTATTATTATTATTATTATTATCGGATTTATCGCAAGATGATTATAGCCTATATAGACCTAGGTCTAACGGGAGTTTAACTGAGTACTAACAGACTGGTGAATCAATTGTTAATGAGTCAAGTAAATAATTAATTAGAACCTACACGTATTGCACGCAGCCTTGAATTACATCACCATAAGTCATAGCTCGACATAATGTGTCATAGAGAAACCGAGAATAATTTTACATGTTCCATTTTACATGGGCCTATAGCCTATAGCCTATAGCCTATAGCCTATAGCCTATAGCCTATAGCCTATAGCCTATAGCCTATAGCCTATAGCAAGTGAGGAGATCGCAGCAAACTAATGCCACATATGTCTCAACTGTAGAGTTAGGCTTCTGGTCAAAAGCATCAATGAAAACACGTTAAAAGAAATCAACAATCGTTTGAAAATTCATGCAAATAAGTCAAATCGAATGTTTTGATCTTAGAACTGGGCAATATCATCTTTTAATTAATTGATTATCACCAGTTTGATCCAGTAGCACGCAGGAAACAAGTGGGCTTTAGTATATTATGCAAATACACATGTATAACGGAACCTTCAACGTTGTATAATATCAACTTCAAATGAGTTGGCATAGAAATAGGATGCAGACACTATTACACTATTATGCAGAATCTGTTTAGAGAAGATGATGCCCCTGCATGTATATATATATATATATATATATATATATATATATTATATGACAGTCATTATGCTTAATCGAAGGGAGGAGATAAGCTGGAACTTGGCTCACGCTGCCCATTGTCATGGTTCGACTCTGCTGTGGTGAAGCAATTATCTTGGAGGTCTTAAATTTTGCTGCCATTCTGCCTCAGCAGCTGCGATACGATGTCGTTGAAGAGCGAACGCCATCTGCTGCTGACCACAAACACTGCTGAATGATGGCACACTCAAACGCACAGCGGCGCACGCGTAGCCTACACAAACGTATAGGACATATATTATATACACACACACGCACACATACACGATCGTGTATAATATATATATATATATATATATACGGAACAGGCACCAGGAACGACGACGGAATATTAAGTGACATCGAAACAAGAATCAATAGACCTATTCCCTGAGAAAAAACACAGAGACAGACAGACACAGACATGGGGGGAGACAAGTAGCGTGAAGCAGACAGATGCAGAAGTTCAGATGATTTGCAGTTGTCAACACTGTCCAGAAACCGCGGGACTGGGACAAACTGTTGCACATGTCGTCATAAACAGCAGGATGGCCCTCGATGCCCTTCACAGCAACTCTTATACTCTTCTCTCTTACTCTCTTTCTCTCTCTCTCTCTCTGTCTCTCTCTGTGTCTCTCTCTGTCTCTCTCTCTTCCCGTCTGTCTCTCTGTATGTTTGTCTCGCTGACTCTGTGTCTCTATCATCGATAGTCTCTACTATGTTACTATGTCTGTACCCTCAACTTACACTTTCTCTCATGTTTTCGTGTATAACGTGATGCCCTGTATACGCCTGTGTGCCTGTATGGGTGAACATGTAGGCCTAGATCTAGTCACTTCACATCATATCATCTTTAATTAGGCCTACTATACAAAAGCGCTGATCTTTGTTCGCACATATGTCTACACTCTAGACTCTAGAGGATTGGTATTCTCCTCAAATCTGCTGTCTGTATTTCTCTGCTCTACGGTCCCATTCTGTGTCTTCAAAGTTTCTCCCATTTCTTTCACTTGTCTTCACTCTCTCTAAAGTCTCTATGGTCCCGCATCTCTCCATTTCCCATTTTCCTTCTGTAGGCCTAAGCCTAAAATTATCTCCTTCTGTTTCGCAGCACATTCATCTATTTTCCCTTCGCAAGGTGACTTTACTTCTGAAGTTCCTCAATCCCTCTCTAATCTTGTCTTTGCAATTGCCTATTTCTCCACTCCATGTATGTACCCACATTATCCATACCGTCATTGGCGCCCACGCTCCTTCTTGGTCGTGCGGTCGCTTCAAGCTCAAGCCGCGTCTCAACAGCGAGAGTCCATCATTAGTAACTTCTTCTGTCGTCATGAAAATTAGTCCCATTCTCCCTCTCATTTTCCCTCTCATTTTCCCTCTCACTCTCCCTCTCATTCTCCCTCCTACTCTCCCTCTCACTCTTCCTCTCATTCTCCCTCCTACTCTCCCTCTCACTCTCCCTCCCATCCTCCCTCCAACTCTCCCTCTCATTTTCCCTCCCATCTTCGCTCTCCTTTCCCTCTCCCTTCCATTACTCCTCTGCCTCCCATCTTCTCTATTCGCCGTTGTAGCTCTTCCTGTAGCTGCTGCTGCTGCTGCTTCTGTTGCTTCACAGATGCATTCCACGCTTTAGTTGCTGTTCGCGCCTTCTCCGTTGTTTTGTGAATCGATCACATCGAAGGCATGACCTCTTAGGAAATACAAAGGAATTAAATGATTGGCCATGGATGAGTGGCGCTGGCAACCAGCAGCACGGTTATCACGTCCGAAGACACGCTTCACTGGCTGCCAATCGACTGCACAGAGTCTATACGTGAATCATATTGGTGTAACATATGACATGTCTAGGCCTATATTATCCAACAGCAGGGGTGTAACAAGCGGGAGGGCAGAGGGGCACCGGTCCCCAGTTTCGAAACTGGGGGGGGGGGGAGGCAAAGCCCTTCAGTTTTAGTGCTCAGTGCACCCCACGTGCTCCCCAAATCGGTTCTTATTTACGCTTATCCAATGGCTTTTAAGATTGCCTTTGTTAAAATAATTTGTGCCCCCCATTTTTAATATTATTTATGGGGGCAAAATTAAAAAAGTGGGAGGGGGGCTAAGAAAATTGTTGAACTTCACGCAATAAATATTTCTTTAATTATGCCCCCCCCCCACTTTTCAAAACCTAGCTACACTTCTGTGCAACAGCAATAACATTTGGCAATATATAAAGTTGTCTTCATCCCGATCTTTTCAAACTAGGTTTCGTGGTTCGCACTGAAACTACATGTATGATGCTCACTGAAACTACATGTATAATACTCATTGAAACTATATGTATGATGCTCACTGAAACTACATGTATAATACTCATTGAAACTATATGTATGATACTCACTGAAACTACATGTATGATGCTCACTGAAACTACATGTATAATACTCATTGAAACTATATGTATAATACTCATTGAAACTATATGTATGATGCTCACTGAAACTACATGTATAATACTCATTGAAACTACATGTATGATACTCATTGAAACTATATGTATGATACTCACTGAAACTACATGTATGATGCTCACTGAAACTACATGTATAATACTCATTGAAACTATATGTATAATACTCATTGAAACTATATGTATGATGCTCACTGAAACTACATGTATAATACTCATTGAAACTACATGTATGATACTCATTGAAACTATATGTATGATACTCACTGAAACTACATGTATGATACTCAATGAAACTACATGTAAGATGCTCACTGAAACTACATGTATAATACTCATTGAAACTACATGTAAGATGCTCACTGAAACTACATGTATAATACTCATTGAAACTATATGTATGATACTCACTGAAACTACATGTAAGATGCTCACTGAAACTACATGTATAATACTCATTGAAACTATATGTATGATACTCACTGAAACTACATGTAAGATGCTCACTGAAACTACATGTATAATACTCATTGAAACTATATGTATGATACTCACTGAAACTACATGTAAGATGCTCACTGAAACTACATGTATAATACTCATTGAAACTATATGTATGATACTCACTGAAACTACATGTATGATGCTCACTGAAACTACATGTATAATACTCATTGAAACTATATGTATGATACTCACTGAAACTACATGTATGATGCTCACTGAAACTACATATATAATACTCATTGAAACTATATGTGTGATGCTCACTGAAACTACATGTATGACACTCATTGAAACTATATGTATGATGCTCACTGAAACTACATGTATGATGCTCACTGAAACTACATGTATAATACTCATTGAAACTATATGTATGATACTCACTGAAACTACATGTATGATGCTCACTGAAACTACATATATAATACTCATTGAAACTATATGTGTGATGCTCACTGAAACGACATGTATGATACTCACTGAAACTATATGTGTGATGCTCACTGAAACTACATGTATGATACTCATTGAAACTATATGTGTGATGCTCACTGAAACTACATGTATGATACTCATTGAAACTATATGTGTGATGCTCACTGAAACTACATGTATAATACTCATTGAAGCTATATGTATGATACTCACTGAAACTACATGTAAGATGCTCACTGAAACTACATGTATAATACTCATTGAAACTATATGTATGATGCTCACTGAAACTACATGTATAATACTCATTGAAACTATATGTATGATACTCACTGAAACTACATGTAAGATGCTCACTGAAACTACATGTATAATACTCATTGAAACTATATGTATGATACTCACTGAAACTACATGTAAGATGCTCACTGAAACTACATGTATAATACTCATTGAAACTATATGTATGATACTCATTGAAACTATATGTATGATACTCACTGAAACTACATGTATGATGCTCACTGAAACTACATATATAATACTCATTGAAACTATATGTGTGATGCTCACTGAAACTACATGTATGATACTCATTGAAACTATATGTATGATGCTCACTGAAACTACATGTATGATGCTCCCTGAAACTACATGTATAATACTCATTGAAACTATATGTATGATACTCACTGAAACTACATGTATGATGCTCACTGAAACTACATATATAATACTCATTGAAACTATATGTGTGATGCTCACTGAAACTACATGTATGATACTCACTGAAACTATATGTGTGATGCTCACTGAAACTACATGTATGATACTCATTGAAACTATATGTGTGATGCTCACTGAAACTACATGTATGATACTCATTGAAACTATATGTGTGATGCTCACTGAAACTACATGTATGATGCTCACGGAAACTACATGTATAATACTCATTGAAACTATATGTGTGATGCTCACTGAAACTACATGTATGATACTCATTGAAACTATATGTATGATGCTCACTGAAACTACATGTATAATACTCATTGAAACTATATGTATGATACTCACTGAAACTACATGTAAGATGCTCACTGAAACTACATGTATAATACTCATTAAAACTATATGTATGATGCTCACTGAAACTACATGTATAATACTCATTGAAACTATATGTATGATACTCACTGAAACTACATGTAAGATGCTCACTGAAACTACATGTATAATACTCATTGAAACTATATGTATGATACTCACTGAAACTACATGTAAGATGCTCACTGAAACTACATGTATAATACTCATTGAAACTATATGTATGATACTCACTGAAACTACATGTATGATGCTCACTGAAACTACATGTATAATACTCATTGAAACTATATGTATGATACTCACTGAAACTACATGTATGATGCTCACTGATACTATATGTATGATGCTCACTGAAACTACATGTATAATACTCATTGAAACTATATGTGTGATGCTCACTGAAACTACATGTATGATACTCATTGAAACTATATGTATGATGCTCACTGAAACTACATGTATAATACTCATTGAAACTATATGTATGATACTCACTGAAACTACATGTAAGATGCTCACTGAAACTACATGTATAATACTCATTAAAACTATATGTATGATGCTCACTGAAACTACATGTATAATACTCATTGAAACTATATGTATGATACTCACTGAAACTACATGTAAGATGCTCACTGAAACTACATGTATAATACTCATTGAAACTATATGTATGATACTCACTGAAACTACATGTAAGATGCTCACTGAAACTACATGTATAATACTCATTGAAACTATATGTATGATACTCACTGAAACTACATGTATGATGCTCACTGAAACTACATGTATAATACTCATTGAAACTATATGTATGATACTCACTGAAACTACATGTATGATGCTCACTGAAACTACATATATAATACTCATTGAAACTATATGTGTGATGCTCACTGAAACTACATGTATGATACTCATTGAAACTATATGTGTGATGCTCACTGAAACTACATGTATGATACTCATTGAAACTATATGTGTGATGCTCACTGAAACTACATGTATGATGCTCACTGAAACTACATATATAATACTCATTGAAACTATATGTGTGATGCTCACTGAAACTACATGTATGATACTCATTGAAACTATATGTGTGATGCTCACTGAAACTACATGTATGATACTCATTGAAACTATATGTGTGATGCTCACTGAAACTACATGTATGATACTCATTGAAACTATATGTGTGATGCTCACTGAAACTACATGTATAATACTCATTGAAACTATATGTGTGATGCTCACTGAAACTACATGTATGATGCTCACTGAAACTACATATATAATACTCATTGAAACTATATGTGTGATGCTCACTGAAACTACATGTATGATGCTCACTGAAACTACATATATAATACTCATTGAAACTATATGTGTGATGCTCACTGAAACTACATGTATGATACTCATTGAAACTATATGTGTGATGCTCACTGAAACTACATGTATAATACTCATTGAAACTATATGTGTGATGCTCACTGAAACTACATGTATGATGCTCACTGAAACTACATATATAATACTCATTGAAACTATATGTGTGATGCTCACTGAAACTACATGTATGATGCTCACTGAAACTACATATATAATACTCATTGAAACTATATGTGTGATGCTCACTGAAACTACATGTATGATACTCATTGAAACTATATGTGTGATGCTCACTGAAACTACATGTATGATACTCATTGAAACTATATGTATAATACTCATTGAAACTATATGTGTGATGCTCACTGAAACTACATGTATAATACTCATTGAAACTATATGTATAATACTCATTGAAACTACATGTATGATACTCATTGAAACTATATGTGTGATGCTCACTGAAACTACATGTATAATACTCATTGAAACTATATGTATAATACTCATTGAAACTACATGTATGATACTCATTGAAACTATATGTATGATACTCATTGAAACTACATGTATGATACTCATTGAAACTATATGTATGATACTCATTGAAACTATATGTATGATACTCATTGAAACTATATGTATAATACTCATTGAAACTACATGTATGATACTCATTGAAACTATATGTATGATGCTCACTGAAACTACATGTATAATACTCATTGAAACTATATGTATGATACTCATTGAAACTATATGTATGATACTCATTGAAACTACATGTATGATACTCATTGAAACTATATGTATGATACTCATTGAAACTACATGTATAATACTCATTGAAACTATATGTGTGATGCTCACTGAAACTACATGTATGATACTCATTGAAACTACATGTATGATACTCATTGAAACTATATGTGTGATGCTCACTGAAACTACATGTATGATACTCATTGAAACTACATGTATGATACTCATTGAAACTACATGTATGATACTCATTGAAACTATATGTATGATACTCATTGAAACTATATGTATGATGCTCACTGAAACTACATGTATGATACTCACTGAAACTACATGTATGATACTCATTGAAACTACATGTATGATACTCATTGAAACTATATGTGTGATGCTCACTGAAACTACATGTATGATGCTCACTGAAACTACATATATAATACTCATTGAAACTATATGTGTGATGCTCACTGAAACTACATGTATGATGCTCACTGAAACTACATATATAATACTCATTGAAACTATATGTGTGATGCTCACTGAAACTACATGTATGATACTCATTGAAACTATATGTGTGATGCTCACTGAAACTACATGTATGATACTCATTGAAACTATATGTATAATACTCATTGAAACTATATGTGTGATGCTCACTGAAACTACATGTATAATACTCATTGAAACTATATGTATAATACTCATTGAAACTACATGTATGATACTCATTGAAACTATATGTGTGATGCTCACTGAAACTACATGTATAATACTCATTGAAACTATATGTATAATACTCATTGAAACTACATGTATGATACTCATTGAAACTATATGTATGATACTCATTGAAACTACATGTATGATACTCATTGAAACTATATGTATGATACTCATTGAAACTATATGTATGATACTCATTGAAACTATATGTATAATACTCATTGAAACTACATGTATGATACTCATTGAAACTATATGTATGATGCTCACTGAAACTACATGTATAATACTCATTGAAACTATATGTATGATACTCATTGAAACTATATGTATGATACTCATTGAAACTACATGTATGATACTCATTGAAACTATATGTATGATACTCATTGAAACTACATGTATAATACTCATTGAAACTATATGTGTGATGCTCACTGAAACTACATGTATGATACTCATTGAAACTACATGTATGATACTCATTGAAACTATATGTGTGATGCTCACTGAAACTACATGTATGATACTCATTGAAACTACATGTATGATACTCATTGAAACTACATGTATGATACTCATTGAAACTATATGTATGATACTCATTGAAACTATATGTATGATGCTCACTGAAACTACATGTATGATACTCACTGAAACTACATGTATGATACTCATTGAAACTACATGTATGATACTCATTGAAACTATATGTATGATACTCATTGAAACTACATGTATGATACTCATTGAAACTACATGTATGATACTCATTGAAACTATATGTATGATGCTCATTGAAACTACATGTATGATACTCATTGAAACTATATGTATGATACTCATTGAAACTACATGTATGATACTCATTGAAACTACATGTATGATACTCATTGAAACTATATGTATGATGCTCACTGAAACTACATGTATGATACTCACTGAAACTACATGTATGATACTCATTGAAACTACATGTATGATACTCATTGAAACTATATGTATGATACTCATTGAAACTACATGTATGATACTCATTGAAACTACATGTATGATACTCATTGAAACTATATGTATGATGCTCACTGAAACTACATGTATGATACTCACTGAAACTACATGTATGATGCTCACTGAAACTACATGTATAATACTCATTGAAACTATATGTATAATACTCATTGAAACTATATGTGTGATGCTCACTGAAACTACATGTATGATACTCACTGAAACTACATGTATGATGCTCACTGAAACTACATGTATAATACTCATTGAAACTATATGTATAATACTCATTGAAACTATATGTGTGATGCTCACTGAAACTACATGTATGATACTCACTGAAACTACATGTATAATACTCATTGAAACTATATGTATAATACTCATTGAAACTATATGTATAATACTCACTGAAACTACATGTATGATGCTCACTTAAACTACATATATAATACTCATTGAAACTATATGTGTGATGCTCACTGAAACTACATGTATGATACTCATTGAAACTATATGTGTGATGCTCACTGAAACTACATGTATAATACTCATTGAAACTATATGTATAATACTCATTGAAACTATATGTATAATACTCACTGAAACTACATGTATGATACTCACTGAAACTACATGTATAATACTCATTGAAACTATATGTATAATACTCACTGAAACTACATGTATGATACTCACTGAAACTACATGTATAATACTCATTGAAACTATATGTATAATACTCATTGAAACTATATGTATAATACTCACTGAAACTACATGTATGATGCTCACTGAAACTACATGTATGATGTTCGAGCTTGTTTTGGAGGTTTGATCGTCTGTTTGTGAACGAACCAAGCGATCCCATTCGAGATAAAAAGAATTTGTTCGGATTTTTACGCTGTAGATCTATGTACTTCTTAGTCTGCGACTAACACTCTTCACTAACGGTCGTCCATAAAGGACATCCGCACAGTTGGTTAAAGCGGTCGGCCCATAACGCTCAGTGCGCGCTGAGTGAGCGGTCTTAGGCGTCACTGTGTAGGGACCTTGAGCAAGTCCTTCGCGCACAATTGCTCTGCAGTACAACTGCAATTGCGCCGTCATTTATTCTGAAATTTGGTATCGCCCTTCTTCCAACATTTTTTGCTCAGAAGTGCATACACACGCCTCGTGTGCATGCACTTCTGAGCAAAAAATGTTGGAAGAAGGGCGATATCAAATTTCAGAATAAATAAATAAATAAATTATACGCTTTCATAACCACTTCCCTTTCGATTTTGCCCGCATGTGGCTTACCTTAACATAACAACGGTATAAGTGGTTCAGAAGGCGCATAGTCTGAGTTAGAGCCACTGCAAACTAACATGTAGGCATAGCGCTTTATAACCCATCTCCCTTAACTCCCTCTTAGAAGCCGTGATTGTGTTCAATGAGATAGTTCTATGATCCAAGCCATTCCACTAATTTTTAGCTCTTGTACTGAAAAATTTCTGTCTTAATATTCCTTTCAGCACCCTAAATCGTTTGTACCTGTGTACACGAGTCGTCTTGCTTGGTGCTAATTCAAAGAACATTTCCCTCTTTATTATAATTTGTATCATGTTTCCTTTCCAGTGACAATCCTGTAAGCTTCAACAAGATCTCTTCTGATCCTCTTTTTCTCCAATGTCGTTCAACCTGTCTTTGTAGCTCACGTCTTTATATTCCAAAATAATTTTTTGCTCTTTGCACTTTCTCCAGTTTTTCCAAACATGTCCTGTGTTATGCCTGGATGCAGTATTCCAGCAGTGGTCTGACCAATGATTTGTAAAACCTCATTATTTTGTCTTTGTCATTCTTATAATGCTTAAAGTTAGAGTTAGCCCTTTTTGATGCTTCCGCACATTGTCGTGAATACTTTGCACTCTATTGCATAATCATTCCCAAGTCCCTTCTTCCTCACTCGCTTTTAATACAATATACCCCTCCCATTTCATAAGAAAACTCGATGTTTCTCTTCCTCATATGCATCACTGAGCACTTCTCCAAATTAAAAAGCATCTGCCAGTCCTGTTACCATCTGAACATTCTCCTTAGATCTTCCTGTAGTATCTCCTCTTCATTTTCATTATCCACTACTCCTCATAGTTTTGTGTCATCTGCAAACTTAGACATTTTCTTTAAAATTCCATCATCTATGTTATTAATGAAAAGTACAAATAGCAATGGGCCAAGCAAGCACCGATAATTGTGGCACCCAACCTAGCACCTACATTCTCAAATCTGGCAAAACTCTCTCATGATCCAAATCCAGTCCATTCTTTGTCACCATCTGAAAATTCTTCAAACCTTTCTTCATTTCCCTTCTCTTTCTTAACCTCACGTGTTATCGAAGGCCTCTTTGTATTGATTCTTCTGTGCTTCTGTATGTCTTCTTCAACATTCTCCATCGTTAGTAATCTAAGCACCATTCACTCCCATGCCTTCTATTTCACTTACCAAATCCTTTTCCCTCAACCTTTTGCCCATTCCTAACTAACTCATAGTGTGCTTTAAAGAAGTTTGGTCTTTTCATATAGGTTTTTTACTTCCTGGGTCTGCTCCATAATAATTAATTCCCATTTGATTACCTAATGCTTGCTAGTACTAAAATGCTCCCCAACATTCACACTCTCAACCATATTCTCATTCGATGTCAGCACTAGGTCCAATATTTTTTCTCCTATCTAGTATTAAATACACTGCTCTATGATCTGGAAGTATAATAGCTGCTACTCTCAAAACACAGCACTCACTAATCACATCACAACAATGATGTAGCTCAAAACTAAGAAAAAATTAAAAGAAAGTTCTTTCTTTGAAAAAATCTTCATCCAGGACATAGACCTAATGTATTATTCGTATGTGGGCCAATCAACTTCAGACAATGGTAGATATATCAATATATATATAATGTATATATATAATATATATATATATACACAAATACCAGCCCATTAACATTCAGTTGGCATGAATGATACAAATTTAAAATAACAAATACCAGAATAAGCACAATTTTACCAAACATCATAACAAATAGTATTAGCTTGAGGACGTACGCAAGATTCTTTACATCCCCTTTCCCATTGTCTGAAGTTGTCCGCATTTCAACAAAACCCTACGCAAACCCCTACCCTTAATCCTTGCAGACATCCTTCAAGGACAGCTCCTTACGGCTGAAGGGCAGTAGAGCCACAGTATTTGTGACTTGTTGGCTTGTCAACTTAATAAATGATTAAACTCCTGAATAACAGTGTTTTACTCAATATTTGAGCAGCAATTATGAAATTTTTGAGCCAACACTAATGCCTTCTTGATATGGCATCTAAAAATCTCTGAAGTTCTGAATGCTGTAATTCAGGCTAGACTTCCTTGAGTCAAAGGCCTAGGTCTGACCATAATAATGTAGTAGTCTCAGTTTAGCAACACTGCTTGATAACTTGGATCATTAGCATCACCTCCTCCTTTATCCAGGCTTGGGACTGGCACTGTCAGAATACAAACACTCTAACAGTGGCGTAGTTAACCAATCATGAGATGCGTTACTTGCAAAGCTACGTGACATGCATACAAACATAAGTAGAAATAAAATACAAGGCAGCGTAATTATATCTCAGAGTTTCACTTTAATTTCGGCTGAAAGTTGATGCAGCAGTAGCTGCAGTACCTTACTCTCTTATCTTATTCTGCTGAAACGACATTAAGCCTATATAGGCCTATGAATAACCCCATGAATAAACAGAACAGAACTGATCTACAACTTTTGATAAAACCCAATTATACTGTAGAATACTCCTTCACTGCCTCAAATGTGAGTTGGTCCATCTGGTTCCGTTCTCAGTTGGCTTGCAACTTACCTACACCCTGATGTCCTCTATCAATTCGTTTAATGTTACCAATGTAGGGTAAGAATAACTATGACATATTATCATAAGGTTAACATACGAACTGTTCGAAAACAAAGGGTCAGATTTAATTCAAACAAGTCAACATTCACTCAGAAGCGACTGTTTCTAACAAGAACTTCTATAGAGTAGCTCGTTTGGTTAGGTATTCACACGAAACCGACAGCACTGTGCGTTGTAAAGATAACGTAAGAACTTGGTCTTTATACACATCTGGAGATTTGGCACGCCTACTTAACTAAACAAGTGGCAACAGGCCCACACTGCTATAGCCAAACTCAGCTACCTTGTAATATAGGACAGACCACCATATCATTGGACATGCAGAACTTTGTTGACCTTAAACACACCCATCAAAAATCCTCTCCCATAATATATCAATATACATAAACCCTCAAATATCGATGAGAGATAACCTTCAGGATTTCGACAAAAGAATAACAATCAATAACTTAGCTGTATTAGAACACTCAAATCGATGAAAATACCCATTAGCTCAAACAACTTGTGCATCAACTTAGAGCTGACTCACCAAATCAGGTAATAAAGTAAATTTCTCAGGGCTATGGACAGCATTTCCCATAGAATCTAAATGGCCATCTACAATAACACTGGCTTTATACTCAATACATCAGGCAACAAGTGCAGTCTGTAATTGGTAAGTCTGTAACAACAACTGGCCAAAAATAAGTCAATAAATATTTGGTGTCTCTAAATTTTGGCGGCTGATAACGATATATCATTGGATGATATTTTTAGCGATTAAATATTCTGGTGATGGCGGTGTTTAAGGCTCTAGTAATATGCAGGGCATCATCGACATTGCAACTATATAAAATCACCCATAAAAGAGTTCAAAAGTCAATCTATAAAAGCAGTGAATAGCTGTTGGGAAAATGGAATCCAGGAATACAGGTCTACGTTTAGTCATTCAACCAATTTTTTACGTCCAACAATGGGGTTCAACAATCCAGCGGTAGAAACCACTATTAACAGTAGATTTAATGCAAGCGATGAGACTGAACATTAAATTTTAAATCTCATTTTTTATTAGTTTCTCAAAAATGATGAAACAGAATCTGCAGACAGAGCAAAATAGTAGCCTGCTATACAATTACAAGTCAAATTGAGAACCCAAAAACACAGAAGGCAATTTTTTCATATCTTCTGGATGTAGTTCATCCACAAGAAAGGGAACATCCTTCCACTTCTTGTAGAAGGCCCTCTGGCTGTTAGGATCCTCAACCACAAAACTGCACACCTTCAGCATGTACACAGGAACAGTTTTATACAGCGCTGATATTCCCCAGTCCAAGCCACACATCTTGCACAGCAGCTTCCCTTTCTTCTCAAAGTCGTCGTACGCCTTTGGTCGAGGATGTGGCTCAACAACTATCTGAGTCTTGAAATCTGGATCGAGCACCACATGATGGCTGCCTTTGATCGTCCGCAGATCTGCATGCCACACTCCAAAGGCAGAGCACTTGAAGCATCTCAGTTGATATTCTCCTTCGTGACAGCGTGAGGCCTTCCATCTGGCATTCGCCACTTTTGCCTCAGCAGCCATATCTCTCTCATTCTTAGCCAGCTCCTGCTGAGTCATTATCCTTGAAAGCATCATCTCTTCTGGTATCTGATTGAGAAGAAAGATGGCTCGACCCATCAGTTCCTCTCTCACCTGGTTCATCATCTCCCGCTCGTGAACTCCTCGTCCTTTTTCTGTAACGAGTACGAACTGTCCATCCTGCGCTCGTGCCCGGCCTATCAACAAATCCAAGGTTAACGCATCTCAATGTAATCTCAGTGGTTAAGAGGTAAAGAAAGAAAAACATTCTTTTATGTCATATTACAGTCTGCATTTCAAACATAATTTAAAAATGAACACATCAAGAGTAAAAACTTATTTCATGAAATTTGCTCTACACTTTTGTTGTAGACATTCATATTAAGTTAAAGGTATAGCCTAAATGCATAATCTAATATTATGTTAATTTGGTGCTGACTGATAATCATCAAAATCAGGAGTTAAAAGAAAGAAATTACAGCCACTTTCCATGACAGTCGGCATGAGATCTGATGCACTCGTCGGTCTCGTTGATAATTATGCATGACATGTAATCTATTTCTAGTAAGTTCACTAAGGTTGTGAGTGAATAACTACCTCTGGACTGGACTCTAGCAATGTCATTAGATACATGTTCGTAGCGAATGACATAGTTGCACGACTTCACGTCAAGTCCTTCCTCTGCCACGGATGTCGCCACAATTATTTTGTGATTTCCATTTTTGAAGTACTTCAAAACATCATCCAGTTTGCGATGAGTCATTGAAACTGGATTTAATGCTACAATGATCAATGGATACAACATCGTGTACTTAATGTAACTTGATTGGATATCTACGCAGCATCATTCAATCACCCATCAGTTGCTTTTGCTCAAACTTCCCTTGGAATTTGGTAGATACAACATCGACTTGGCAGCCCCTAGCTATCAACTGTTCAATTTTACAGTGGCATTATGGACGCTCTAGGATTTATATTAAATATAGATATTGCTGACAGTATACGCCCAGTATTGTCTTTTAACTTCAGTTTTATCTGTCGCTCTTGCTAGACACAACTAAGAACCAACTTTATTTTCCGACTTGGGATGTCTGATAAGATAGGACCAGCCTCATCCAGAAACAAATACAAAGTGAATATTCAGCACAGACCTACTTTTAAAACTCAAACGTTCTAAGTAAAAAGAATGATTCAAACGTCTGATATACCACTATTAGAGTACATTTACCCATTGCAAATGACTTGATAAATTTAAACACCTAAAAGTTTGCAGTGTTTGTAACTTCTCGACAAGAGCATCAACGGACAACTCCCTCAACAATTTACATTCCAACTGCTCATTTTCATCAAATGGGTGGTAAGATGAAACTACTTCACAAAATACCAAAGCGTGCCAACAGTTAATCCATGCATTCTGTCATGAACACGGCAAATCACAGGTCAACAAACAGACAACAGTTTTGCCGCTAATAAGATTCAATTTGTCCAATCACAACTCACCACATTGCCTCAGGTTGGTCCTGCATTCTCAATACAACCGAATTTGACTATTCCTTGCTGGTTAAGATACTGCTTCAATTAGATAGTTGAATAATCAACCCTCTGCACCTTAACAACCAATGTGCAATCTCATATCTTGATTATATATATAAATTAGATTATAAAGATAATGCACTTAATAATACATTTATTTAGGATCACAAAGACAGATGTTAAAAATAATAACATATATAATTTTAACAGATGTTAACTGTATGCAATTATTTTAGAGTATGTGGAAACAGCTAGCCAGTACCTGTTGCCCTGGTTGTAGTTGATCCAGAACCAACCAGAATGTCTGGGTTGAGAAAGGCAAGCCGTGGAGTGTCCTTGATCCACTTCGCCAGTGCATCCGTCATGTAGCGTGTCTTGCAGAATATGATTCCCTGTGATTCTGGGTTCTCTTTGTAGAATCCCAAAATCCGGTTTTCCAGGTACTTCAGTTTTGGATTAGCTGCTTCTCGACTTTCACTGATTTCCTCAAGACTCATTACCTTTGCTGTTATTCACAAGGACAACTGAAATTACTCATAACATCTCATTGTTTAGATCAACTCACAGCAGACCAATCTAAATACCTGTCAAAAATATCCAGTATTCACATGAGGTCTTGATATAAGCAAGTTACCAATAACATCATATCGAATTCCAAAACAACTAATTGTTGAACTACATGTACACAAAATAATGTGTGGACAGCATTTAACAGCTGCATATAAAATAAACTTTAATTTTTAACTTTTGGTTTCTTTTCAAAATTCAATAAATTCACAAATTGACACAATTAATTTTAAAAAAAAATTTAATATATACAAAGTGGCTAAATAAAAAATACCCCACCAGGAGAAATGCAATTGCTCAACAACTGATAGGGATATCTTTACCAAGCTTTAAAGATTTACAGAAGGAAGATTTGTGAACAATCCCTGAAAATTTCATTGAAAATTTTGCAATGCTTCAAATATGCCAGCTGTCTTAATTTAACATTCATTATTTTCAGAATAACGCAGAAAAATGGACAGGAACTTGTAATTTTCAATGTCAAAAATCACTAACTTTAATTAAAAATTAAAAATAATAAACATAATACACAATAAACGAATATACTACCATTAATCTACACAAGTAAACTAATGAGCATTAAATATGTTTGTGCACTGCATCTTCCTTATTCAGTCACCAATTTTGTGAGGTATATATATATATATATATATATATATGGGCTCCATGTCAGGATGGAGTGCTACATTAACACGTCATAAATAAGAGCAACATTCACAGACAGTATAAAATTTTGCTACTAGTAGTTACAAATTGTTAAGCATTTAGAAATATATATTTACATGCATATATATATATATTTAGAAATGTATATATACATACATACATGTATATATATATACATCTATATATATATATATATATGTAAATATACATATATATTTCTAAATGCCTAACAATTTGTAACTACTATATTTGTTTATTAAACTCAATCTGGTTGACAAACTACAACTAGGCACAGAGATAAATGACGAGAAGAAAATGCCAAGAATTATAAACCAAAGAAACCAGAATTAAAGCACCATAAGAAGCCATTTGCCTTTGCTTTAAAACTTGATGAAGTATGGAAGCACAAAACTTAAATTTTCTTGCTCCATATTTGCACAAAGCTTCAAGTAATCATTGATTGATCTGTCAGTTGTCAGAGAATTGTTCTTCATTTTTCTGTGACTCTCAGAGGGTGAAGCATTTCTCCAAATGCTTGTAATTATATGAGAACTAGAAACTATAACAGACCACATGCTTAGCACCTGTTGTGGCATATAAACCTGATCATACTGTTGCAAGCAAAAGAACAAAAGATATACCATTGTAGAGTTTGTTCAGCCATTGATCAGTTTCATTGTTTGTCAAACTGGCTCTGTGACCAGAGTTTCTCTCAAGGAATTGTTTCTTTATGAAGTTCAAAGCATCAATCGTCCGACAGTCAGCGTTGATCAGCAAAGCATTGTTGTAGACCTGCATAACACAGCACACTCTCACTCTAAACGCACAACAATTACGGATATAATTCTGCAATTGATTAATGCACTGAATTAATGCACATAGAGCACTGTACCATTTAATAGATATAATAAACAAATATCTAGATAGACATAATAAGCTATTATGAACATCGGTGTTAAAACACGCCATCCAATTGGCGGTATTTTGCTAATTTATGATTCCACATATTTGGTTTGCTTTTATTCCGATTCCAGATTTGATCCAATTAATTGGAAATATTTATTTTTATTTGGTTCTAAAGTACCAATGTAATTATTTTAACAATGTTATGAGCCTAATTCCACTGCCAAACAGTTTGTTTGATTTATAGTTAATCATTAAATACTTTTTTATAAACTTATAATAATTCTACTTGCAGATCAAGTCATTAACCTCGCAACACACAGAAATTGTGCTTATCGTTGATTCCAACTTGATTTTATAATTTTGTGGTTTTCCAAATTGTTACACTTGATTAGATAATAAAAGCAATTAAATTACTATTTAATTAAAATGCAAACTTCAAAGAATAGTGATATGTAATTAATTTTGCAAGACATGCAAGACTGCAGACGTGAGATCTTAGAATGTGGCGCTGTTTGCTACTCTGCAATCACAGAAATAAAAACACAAAATCTTGCATTTTCTAGCAAGATTTAGACAAGAGTCTATGCCCTGGACTATTTAAAATAAATAGCTGGAAACATTAATGCTGAATGTTTAAAAAAATAAAATTCACATTTAAATCATGTGCGTTAAGAAAAATACTGTTCACCTGTTGTATGATGCTTCAACTCACAATTTTATTGTTATACATGGATTTTCAATTATAAAGATAACCACTGGAGGTAGCTGAAACAGATAAATATTTCTGTATTAAATAAAAAAATTATTGTCCTTGGTCAAAAACATTACTTCTTTTGGCATTTGTATTGGTAAGCCTATGATTCACCAATTCTGATTAATCAGCAAAGAGTAAAATCTGGCGAAAAACCAATTTTGGAATCAAGATTCAGCCAAACCTTACTTAAATCCATTGGACAAATATATACCTCTAGGTGTTCCTGACAGGACAAGAAGAATCTTTGAATTTCTTGATCATAAATCTTGGCAACTTCTCGCCTCAGCTGAGCAAGGAATTGTGTGTAGGCTTCGATCCCATGAGTTGGTGGTTCCAGGACCTTCTGAATGTTGGGTAAATCCACCATCAGTTTGCTGATATCTTTAAAGAAGAAACGAGATAATCTGCTTATTGATAGCACCTAACTTAGCAATGGGTTTCTATTTAATGCAGAATAATATGGTAAAAACACATACTCAGTAAAAGTCAATCAGTTCTAAGGCTGTTTTGTTAAAATTCACTCCATCCCATTTCCAAACTTAGGGTACAGCACAAAACCTAGGACTGCATTGTTTCTGAGACTTGAGGATCTGCTGTCACTATGATCTATCTTCTTGTACCATCACAGCGTTGAAGATGGAGTCAGAGATCTACTAGAATGACCTAGAAAGATATAGAAAGATGGCTCAAAGTCATTAATGGTCATCTCAGTTGCATGCAATCAGGCACGCACTCCCAATAACCAGTGCTCCTTATCTATGAAGAGAGAGCTCTTTTCTCTCATAAGCAGAATTAGTTCTGTATTATCATTGTATCATATCATTTCTTGGTGGAGGTGCCCAGCACACCTAATCATCTGGAGGCTGGCTCTACACTCCGAATCGAACCTCGGAGCGGTTGGCCTGTATCTAATGTGAGCTGATCACAGCAGCAGAAGGTCATCGATGACTAATCGAAGAGTTGAGTCATACAGCAGGAACCTACCTGTCAGCTGTCAACATACACTTCTGCTGACAAGTAGCAAAGAAAGCTCTTGATGATCAGACACTGATGGAAGGCTTCTTTGAAAATTTCAAAGACCAACACATAGTAAGATGTAAGGGAAACCAAACTGGCTGGTTGCTACAGGGTTATGAAGACTGTGGTATCATGGTGTGGACAAGGCAAACCTAAGAAGAGTACACACTACAATACGAAGTTGCACGATAATAATACTCATCAACTTGTGAAATAAATAGAAATAATCACTGTGGTATTATATATGATACCAACCGGTTCGTTGGCACATTTTTTTTTCTATTTCACCCATGATTCTTGAAATGACTTCATGAAATCTATCAGTAACTCGTCCCTTGACTTCTTCAATCTCTGCAAACATCAAATGAAACCATATAAAACAGTCTAAAGGACTGAAATACTATGTTAATTTAACATACTAGACAAATATGTGCACAGACCAGTTTTAGTTCCTAAAATGCACTGGAGCTATAAAAGTCCATAGACATGTACATACAGCGACACAGATAGACAAGTAAAGAAAACATGGTCATTCAACTAGCAGTGTTCAAAACCCTTCAGCAACTTGCTAAATAAATGCAATGTACTCAGATAGTCAGACAGTCAAACCATTGAAGAAGAACTTGGGTGATTTGCCATACCACTTGTTGCCCCTCAGAATGTAATGTAAATATAAATGCAATGTAAATGTATTGTAGATGCAATGTAAACATAATGTAAATGCAGAAGCATAGCTAGGGGGGCAGAGGGACACGTGTCCTCGGGCGCCGAGTTGGAGGGGGCGCCAAAATGAGGATTAAAACTATTATTTTTTAATTTTGAAACAAACTAATTCATCCCAAAAAGTTAGTAAAATACTCATTGCAAACAGGTTGTCGTACATGATTTTGGTGCCCCTAAAATCCTCATTACAAACAGGTTGCCACACATGATTTTGGCAACCCCAAAATCCTCATTACAAACAGATTGTCACACATGATTTTGACATCTCACAATCCTCATTACAATTGAGGAAAAAAATTTAAAAAATAAAATTATGAATTTTGATGTGATATCACATTTCTTTAGACCCCTTTCCCTCGTTACACATCATCACAATTGTGTGACACCCCTCCCCATAGGCGCATGACGTCATGTATGGATGGCCCCCAAAGGGGCGCCAATTCTGTAGTTTGTCCGCGGGTGCAAAATACCCTAGCTACACCTCTGTGTAAATGTAAAGTAAAATGTGATGTAAATGTGATAAAAATCTTTGAAAATTACTCAGCGCTCACAAGAGCCACGTTACGGAGACATTCAGTACTCACTGGCACTAAACCATTGCTTTCATGAAAGTCCTCTGTTGTCTTGGCTGTTATGTCCTAATCCACACGCTTTAGGTGGACTTTGCTATACCCCTAGGAATTGGGAACCAGAAGGATGCACAGTGGGGATGTGTTGACACACCATCGGTTTACCCATGATTCCAGAAAATGTGAAGTCTGACTCTTATGTTATAAACTAAACACACTTTACAAGTGGTACCAAGAACTGCAGTGTAGAGCTAAAATGTATGGTAAAATATAGTAACAGGCTAAATAACACAATCTCCCCAAGGATAACTTAATTTTCTTCTTCATTGCTGTTATAAAAAAGTAATGCACTTAGTCACCCGTGTATAGTCACATATTCGAAGATGGATCAAATATGATTTCTAACAGCGATTCCCAACCTGTGACCTGTGGGTCAAAAGTGGCCCGTCAGGCCTCAAAAGTGGCCCTCAACCTATCAAAGATATAAAGTATACGTGCAAAAAAATGAATATTTCACAGAATAATTATTTTCGATTACAAATTATTGTATTTTGTTGATGTTTATCAGCAACATCAAACGTATTTATCTATGTGTAACTTGATTCTATTCTAAAAAACGTATGTTAAAATTTTGTGGCCCATCATGCCCTTCAACTAAGTAACAGTGGTCCTGAGTCGAAAAGGTTGGGAACCACTGATTTATAATGATGATGACGACAATAATAAAAATTATCCCTCACGATTGAATGTAATGAGGTACACATTATCATCAGGGAGCTTATTTACTTGATAAAAAAATCAAAACTGACTTGACAGGCCATACTTTGGTACTTTCTAGTGCCTTGCTTCCATACATCTTTAGTATTAGCCCATCCTCCTCCCTAAGCATATGTTATGTACTGTTTCCCAATCACATAATATTATCTCCTACCTCTTCAGCCACATTAAGGTAAGTAAGATCTTCAAAGGAGCAATACAATAGTCGAAATAGACAAACACTTACCTTCAATTGGTACATTGACATTCTTCTGAAGTTCAGCCAGATTAACCTTGTCTTTCACTGTGCATATCTTGGATGCATCAAGGTTGGCACAGAGTTTGATAAGATGCTCAATAGCATCTTCATCAATCTTTGCCTTTCCAACACCAGGCGATGCCGTCAGACCAATCACCTGACATCACAACAGTCCATAGTAAAGCATGCATACACTTTTGCTGCCTTTGATTATGCTACATGTATACCAGATCTTATAAATGAGATTCTAATTAGAAGCCATATGATAATCAGGATGTGCTACAAACTCTCACGTTAAATAAAGTTTCGGATGCTTCTGATAAAAATTTGCATTGTAACAATTCATTTAAGAGATTTATATAGCACCGTATCAAGATGATCCACTCCATTGAGTGCTCCCAACCCAATCTCAGCTGAAGAAAAGAGTCTTCAGGTTAGAATAGAACGTGGCCTCTAGGGCGCTCTAGGCATTAGGAGCATTACCACAGGAAGTCCATTCCAAATGCAGGGTCAGTAATGGAAAAGGCATGGCGCTGCACAATCAAAGACTGTGACCAAATGACAAGAAGCTCAGCCTGCTTAGAAGGGCGGAGGGAGAGAACCATGGCGATAGATGCACAAGGTAGAGCAGCAGAACTTCTGTAAGCAAACAGAGGTCATACCCACAAGGCAATGCCAAAATAATAGAGACTGAGAAATGGTAAGTGATCCTCAGTACACTAAACAGACCAAATACGATTTATAATGATGATGATGATGTGAAGGTCTTGTGAAGGTCATCAAAGTATCTATCCTCCTACAGAGAGACTCTTCTTCTTCTTCTTCATGCTTCAGAACACTGAGTATCTCATTCCTGCATATCAATTAGATATTTCAACAGCCTCATTTAATCTCATCTTTTCTAAAACTTCTTAAGAACTGCACTCTAAATATAAAATCTCAGTTTTACATGGATGAAATTTCAATGACAAATGCAGCTAAAACTTTTCAATAAAAAATATCAAAAGCTCAAAGAGGAAAATATAACAGAAGATATGATTCACCTGTGGAAGACTGTGGATTTTCTCTTCATCTCTACTAAGTACGATATCGATGTATCGCAACATGATATTATTGTATGGGTGATCTTTCATAGCGTGATGACACTCGTCAAAGATCATGAGCGTCACTTGAGAGAACGATCCATCCATGTCACCACTGTCGATCGCATTCACCAGAATCTGAGGCGTGAGGACGATCACATCGTTTTTTTCGATGATCTCCTTAAGCGACATCTGTGCATCTTTTTCCCCACTCACAGAAAAAACTCTGCAATCATCATCCATGTATTTCAGATACTGACTCCGTTGTTGCTGCACCAGCGCCACCTTTGGGACGAAAAACAAAATCTTGCGATCTTCTTCAGGACTTGATTCCAGATGATGCTGCAAAAGAAAAAGAAAAGCAAATATTACACTTCAGACTTATTACCACCTCAACACAAGTAAATAACCAACATTTTTAAAGGGCATTTTATCAAGTTACAGTCAAAAAAGAACATAATGTTCTCCTTCGTCTTTTCTGTCGCCTCTCATTTCTGTGCTTATGATTGTCATCAGATTTATTTATTCATTTATTTGGAGGATTTATATAGCTCCCCTTCATGACATCTACTCAGAAGCGCTCCCGAACCAACCCCGGCTAAATAGGACAGTCTTAAGATTAGTATAGAACTTGGTTGAGTGTCCCCTGGGCACAAGGCAGAGTGTGACAGGGAGCCCATTCCAGGTTGCAGGGCCAGCGACCGAGAAGGCTCGGCGCTGCCTCATAGAAGTCCAAGAGTGAGGGGCAAAAGCTCGACCCGTAGGGAAGAACGGAGGGAACCTCGGCGTTGAACACTTGGTGTGGAACAGCATAGTTCCTGCAGGTATCTGGGAGCTGATCCCTTGATACAGCGCCATACCAATGATAATCATATACAGTGATGGGCACTTTTAACTACTGTAGTTATTAACTAGTAGTTATAACTACTAGGGAAGTAGTTGTCTAGTAGCTATAAGTAGTTATTACGAAGTAGTTTAAAAAAATAGTTATAACTACTTTTATCAAGTAGTTTTAAGCTAACTACAATAATTCGATGACCGGACAAAATGGTAGGGACAAAATGGTATGGACAAAATGGTATTGGACAAAATGGTATTGGACGAAATGATACAGATAAAATGGGCAACTACAGTGGTGGATTCTACAACTTTTGGTCAAATCCTAATCAGAGATATGATTTAGGTTTGATGCAACCACACAAATCAATTTCGGCGAGCAGATATTTCCTCAGGGACATTTCTTCCCAACATCCTCCCGACATTTCTATCTAGGACATTTCCCTGAACACTTTCCTCTGTCTGATCACTTATAATACCTAAAGAAATATTGAGAAGAAAGCACAGAACCCGATCCAACCGCCCCAACTTGGGTTCTAGACATCTCTCCCGGACATCCCCCCGAACATTTCCTCCGTAGGACAATTCCCCGAAATTTCCCCCCTGTGATCATAATACAAGTTTGATGTTAAAACACAATCAGCAACCTTATACCTATCAACCTTCAACGTGTCTCACTTTGATGCTTACGGCAAATGCTGAATCAAAAATAATTAGAGGAATAGTTGATCATGCAGGCTTGTACAGAATTTTTGCATCGATCCCTCTTCTGCTGAAGCATGATTCTTTTATCAGCACAGCTTCGTATTGAACATAATTTCTTTCATCAATCCAGTTTCTTATTAGACATTATTCTTATTAGACATTATTCTTTTATCACTGAAGCTTCTAATTCAACACAATTATTTCATCAATCCAGCTGCTGATTAAACAAGAATCTATTAATTAATCCAGCCTAAATTTATGCAAGGATTCTTTTCATCAGTTCAGCTTCTATTTCAAATTTAGACAGAATGATATTTGCAAGACAATGACTTTGCCAACCTAAACTATGGTTTTCCAAAGTCTGTCATACACATATCAAACATAGTCTGATATCTATATATATATATATATATATATATATACATATATATAACACATTAATCATACATACTTAATTAATATGGCTAATATAATGCACAACTTATATATATATATATATATATATATACATATATACATATATTATGCGATCAATCGGGAAAAATATCCTAGGACAGTGGTCACCAACCGCATGCGGCTCTCAAGGAGTTCTGTGGTGGCTCTCCGAAGATTTCCAGAAAATGACATTTTCTGGAAAGCTTTGGAGAAAATTTATATGTGACGAAATAAAATTGCAACGGAACGATTTTGGATGGTTTCTTGTTACTGTTGCCACATATCAAATAAGTTTTCAGTTAGAAAAGGCGAAACTCATTCTCAATTGACAGTACAGGGCATCTTAACCAACTGAATTTGAAGCTGCTGAAAAATTTAATGTCCTAGACTAGGAAATTTTCCCCGGACATTCTTTGTACTGTTGCCACTCCCCGGATATTTCCCCTAGGACAGTGGTCACCAATCTTTTTTCAGTGATGAGCTGCATTGCCAAGTTCAGCAACTTTTGGGAGCTGCTGTAGTTTTATTTTTACAAGCACAACACACGCAGTTATTCAGCTAATAATTACGATAGCAAGTAGCATCATTAGCCTATGGTTTAAATCATAATATATTTTATGTTTAAAAAATATACACTTCAACAAAATTCGTATACTTATCCATTTATTTGGTGAGAAACCTGGTTTTACACTTTCATTACTGAAGACCCAGGTTCTTCTACCAAGTTATATCCAACACTGCACCACACCTCTGTAACGATTTTCCTCTGAATTCCGCATATTTTGAATTCCTCTTTCATCTGCATCAGGTTCCTCTATCTATTACCCCATTGACTTTCTACTCAAAACAGAAGAATCATCTCTTCAAGAACTTATTCACACCCTGACTCATCCGATCCCTCGCCTGCCAACTCTCGCCATAATCAACGACACCCACCTAGCTTAAAAACAGCTACTCAGATTCCTCTGGAAGCTGGACCTCGAACTCCTCTGGACCACCATTAAGACCCTTCTGACTAGATACAGCGGTCGTGAATTAGCTGATGCCTTGCGTTTAGCTTTTGGTTGGCGCTTAAGAAGTTTTAAGATTATTGTTATGATTTGCTGATCCAGGAGATTTTTGATTGTTATCATAGCGCTTAACTTTGGCTTAATTAGGTTAATTACTGAAAATTTGTTTACATAGATAAGCTGGTTGAAAAATGAAGCAAATTGAGTTGCAAAATTAAAACCCAGTAGCTTCAAATTCAGTTGGTTAAGATGCCCTGTATTGTCAATTGAAATGCCTTGTCCAGCAGCCATGCGAGGAAGTTCTGGGAAGTTTTGCCTTTTCTCACTGAAAACTTATTTAATATGAGGCAACAGTACAAAGAAACCTGGAAATCTTCGGAGAGCCGCCACAGAA
Source organism: Bimastos eiseni (assembly GCA_959347315.1). NCBI lineage: Eukaryota > Metazoa > Annelida > Clitellata > Crassiclitellata > Lumbricidae > Bimastos > Bimastos eiseni. The sequence continues at coordinate 30,683,512 of OY365809.1, read as the reverse complement.
CTCATTGAGAGCCGCATCGGCTCGCGAGCCACGGGTTGGTGACTACTGCCCTAGACCCATTAAATCTCTACCATTTTATCTGTAGCCTACTTTTTGTACAATACCATTTTGTTCCTACCATTTTATCCATACCGTTTTGTCCTAGTACCAATTTGTCCAATACCATTTTGTCCTCACCATTTTGTCCCCATACCATTTTGCCAGAACCAAATAATTCCCATTAACTCCTTTTTCTTCCTATTTATTAATTCCGTCTTACAGGAATTTCTGTTATTTCACAACAAACATGGACTTGGCCCATAATAACCTCATGAGTAAATTCGCAACGTAATTGTTTCATTAAAATTTGTGCTTACTATTGTGAGGAAGTGGGTTCCTCTCAGAACTATAGTGATAGCCTAAGGTAATATGCCTGTATAATGGCGTACCTGGAGATTGTTGTGCGATAAGAACTAGAGGGTTGGGGTTTATGATCCAGGGTTAAAGAATGAGGAAAATAGCAAGTGCGCGGCTGGATGCCCACAAGTAGGACGCCGGGTTACAAATGGGTCTGAGAGAGCTCAGAGAGGTGATTTTTGAGTCAAGAATGACAGGGGTGAGAGAGAGAGACAGAGAGACAAAGAGAGACAGAGAGACAGAGAGAGACAGAGACAGGAATTGAAGAAGCACGTTTGATGCAGGCAGCAAAAAGGTGAGATATACATTGATATAGTATATCACTTGTAGTACAACATATATGAACTACTTTTTGATTCTGAACATTAACATTATCTAAGTAAGATCTTTACAGTTCTGGACTTTGTAGGTTACACATTTTTGCAGTTGCAACAAGTCGGCTTATGTTACTGCTAAAACTGTGCTCTGATCAGGATGCTTTGTAGCATGTGCTAGTAGTTGTTGTCCTTGTTAGTTTACAATTAGATATGTCATCGTGTTTCTGATCATTTTTATCACTTGCGTTGAATATCAGCAATTAATACCGGCAATAAATTTTCATAGGCCTACTGCTTGGTGATTATCAATGCACCACGACATAACATTAGCAAAGTAGTTTTAAAAGTAGTTAACTACTTATGCGGTAGTTACAAAAGTAGCTATAACTACTTGTCATCTAAAGTAGTTAAATAGTAGTTAGAACTACATATTTTGAAAGTAGTTAGGAAGTAGTTTTAACTACTAGTCAAGTAGTTGGTGCACATCACTGAACACTGTAGCGAAAACAAATCAAGGGACATCTCCGTACCAGCCTATATGTGATCTCACCTGAAAAAAGGGAATACTTGCTGGAATAGACACATAACATTTTTTTAAAGTCTTAATACCCAAAGTTCATAAAACAAAACTATTTCCGTGAAAGTGTACGAAATAGGAAGCAGAAACAAAGAATTAGTCAACAGTTACATCTAGCATCAGTAAACTCCAACATGTAAGAAACTAGTGAGCAAAGTCTGCATTTAGACAAATTAATCCACCAAAATGCCACAAAACTTGAATAAACTTAGTGAAAAGTCAGTGACAAGTGCAGAGATCATAGTGATGTTATTACTGCTATTTACTTTATATGTGGACAATTTTTACCAAAGCAGTCGCTTGTCGCTGGATGCAATCAGGCTTAAAATGACCAAAAATGAAGGGAAACCTCAAACCGTTCGTAATTGATATTAATGCGGAAACGATTACAAAAATATATATTTAATACAAATAATATATAAAACTTTTGTTGTGACTTTCTTAAATGTTTCAAAAAAGAATTTTACCAAAAGCCCTATGATGTTGCGAGACGGAAAATCATAATTTAGATTCAGATTTCGCTAGCTTTGTTGTCATATTTAATTAGGTTGTGGGCCGAGATTTCCCGCCTGCCTGGTCTCGTTTTGAAGTAGAATATCTCCTTTTTCCATTCTATTAGTAACTTATGACCTTCGATTACGACCTTTATTATGCCTACAGATTGACCAGAATGAGGACACCTATCGCAAACAATAACCGTTACAAGCTTAGCAACCGGGCACGTGATTAAATCGCGTGACATAATCTTGCACTGCGGTTGGCCGATAGTTTTGAGGTTAGCTTCGTGCATGCGCAGTAGCGTGACCCAGTCTCTTTATACAGCGCAATCATACAAAATGCATTATAGTGTGTTGATTCATACATTATTGATTCTGGGAATGGAGGATATTTTTGCGAATTTGATAAAATGCTAAATGTGCACGAATTGTTGCAAGATTATGTTTAACCACGAACGCAATGATGGTGGTTATGTTACGAGCCATCAACGACAATTCAGATGACCACGATAAGAACATGCTCCAGAGGATATGGTCATGTGCGTGCATGGAACAATATGGCAAACGAGTCACTGGATCATCATGACAAGCAAGCAAAATGACCGATTTGTGTTGTGCTTGCCAAAACAGCAACACGTTGATCTACCGTAGTTCCATTATCGAGGATCATGATAAAGGTTTGACTTGAACTGCATATATTTCTAGGATTTTTCTGAGAAAAGCAAAAAATTATTTTTCAGAAATCTGAAATGCTCCAGTGGTGTTCTGGTATGAGGAGCACCTGGGGCTTTGTTTACATTTGAGATTACAATTTGCACTTAACATAACGGTGACTGGTTGAATAGTCACACGTTTTGTCCGAAATATAAAGACAGTTCTCCTGCTGGACTAAGCGACTAATTCATTTATAAAATATTGTTTATGTGTGGCTCGATTGTGTTGTGGGATGTGTGCTGAATTGTTAAGAGAGAGATTAGAGATTCAAATCTTCTCTAGTGAAGAGATTTGCATCGAGATTTTTGCTCCACCTGTGCCATTTTACCAACTCAGCTGCGATGAGTACATTGCTCGTACACTGTCGGTGGAAGGATAATACGGCGAGGGAGAGAATTTGTCGCCCGCTCGCATATGCTGAGGCTAAGATATGAAGTCACAGACACTTCCCACCAATTACTACCTCTGAGATTAGTTTAAGGAGATGCTCTTCTCTATTTATCTATAATTTAGATCTAAAATTCCATATTGTGATATTTAATCCCTGTGCAAATTATTCCTCTTAAATGTCTTTTAGTATTTGAGACTGTATACTATAAGATAGGTCATATTGTTGTAGATCCATGGGAGAATTTAATTGCCCGTTGCTACACATAGAGGAAGAAGCCGCCATGGACAAAAACAGAGTCGATAAAGAATACTGCACAAAGACGCAGCAAATCCTTTTTGACTCTACCACTACTAATACTCTGGCAGTGCCAGTCTCAAGCCTGGATAAAGGAGGAGGGCGACGACAATGATCTTTTTTATCACACAGCATCGTTAAAATGAAACTAGTCTTCCGATGATGCAGAACCACAAGTCGTCTTTGCACCAAACTGGAGGACATGATAGCAGGTGACTTGTAAACAGTGGCAGAGGGTAGACTGAAGGGTTGGACCTTGTTTCAACAGAGGAGCCAAAACAAAGAGGAAGCTCGTAATCAAAGGTGATTCACAATCATATACTGCTGGAACATGTCAAACTCTAGGCCGTGGTGGTGTAAGACCCGTGACTTTGCCAGTTGACGCTGAATATATAGTGTGACTGGAATAAACTGTCATTTTATTTCTGTGTTTTTATTATTTGGATGTTAATTTTATCCATTACTGTATTGCAATATTTAATTCCTTAGCAGGTAACAGCTGCTTAACCTCTCTCGGAATTTGAGACTTTTGTAATAAAATTGACATTTAGTTTCAATGATTTCTTGTTGGTCAACTGGAATAACTTTAATAACTTTGTTCCTACTTGAGATATCTACACCAAATTTCGACAGTGCATTTGCAATACCTGCACCTGCAATGGTGCCAAATTTCAGTAAAATCGGTTCAAAAACCATAGCCGTTACTAAGGAGCATATAAAAATAATATGGCTAAACTTTGAAGGCAGTTTTCTCGAACAGCACTTTACATGAACGGTCACATTGGAAATTCTATAACTTTGGCTGTATGCAAGGCATAAACTAGCTGAAAACGGTTTTGGAAAGGTAAATCTAGCAGCTTCAGGATGGTGCAAAAAACAGGAAAAAATATTTGTTATACAAGTGACTGGTTTCGTGCTGACAAGTCACATATGATACATATATACATGATGACTCAAAGAATGCCTCAAAGGTAATTTACAAATAATCTTTGACATATTCTTAATATACTCCGTCGTTGTCAGCAGTACTTACTTACTTACTCAGTCTATGTTCTGTTCAGTAAATTTTACATCTAAATATACTGCTAAGAAATCGTAAATATCAAAACTCTACTCTGATTTGGCAAATAAAATCAAACATGTTTGCAAAAAACTATAACTGAATATAGAGTAAGTAATTTAGCAACACAAAACCCAAAATAGGCTACAATTAAATAGAAACACTATGTGTGCTGGGTGTTTCTAAGCATAGACTCCAACCAAAAACCAGGAATAAGAATAACTCTGTTAATTGTAATACAAACCTGTGAAATGTACATGGCTACATGAGTCTTTCCTGACCCAGTCGGTGCCACAATGACACAATTTTTTCCATCAACTCCTTGTTCAGCCAACTCTTTCTGGTAGCCACGAAGTTCAAGCTTCTCCTTCGTCACTGGCATATCTTCCACTTCCTCCTCTAAATAGACACAAAGACAAGGTGTGCATTTCAAAACAAAGATAATACCACAGCCATAGTTTTATCTAACTTGCTGATGAAGCAGAGGTGATATGGATGAAACGCTATCAGCGCATTCATCACATATTAATCATATCCATCATGCTTATTATGACAACAAACAAAAGATGACTAATTTTCCTCAATCCATCTCAATTAGTGCAATGAACTGTTTCAAGAAATCAAGAAATATAATTAGATCTATGAGTCTGAAATATAGGAAAATTGCTGAACCTAAAATATAGGAAAATTTCTGAACCTAAAATATAGGGAGATTCATGAACCTGAAATATAAAGAGATTTCTGAACATAAAATATTGGGAGATTTATGAACCTGAAATATAAGTAGATTTATGAACCCAAAATATAGGAAGATTTATTAACCTAGTACATTTGAAAAATTTATGATCCTCTGTATAATAATAATTAATGTTAGATTTTTCTTTGTAAAAATAAACAGAATCACAAAACAAAGCCCAAACTAACAGAACTTAATACACTGATACATAAGGAAGAGAACAATAGCAAAGTCATAATTATGTAGCAAAGGTATAAGTACGGATAGAAAGTGATACAACAGTGATGAAAACGTTGATGTTGATGATGAAGATGACGTTGATGAAACACAATTCACAAATTTAGTAGATCATCACTATTGTTAGGAACTCAGGATGATGATCATCATCATGCAGAAGACAGTGAAGATGATGATGATGATGATGATGATGATTAGCAACAGAAGAGAACTGGATACCTTTAGACATTGTAGAATCAAAGATATTATCAGATGCAGAAAGAGCAGGCAGCCTCGGGGCTGAAGAAGTCCTAGAAGACGTCCGTGACAAATCATTTCCCTGACTCCAAACATCTGATTTCAAGTTCAAGTTAGAGCTGATGCAAGTCATTGATCCATCTTTATCCAGGGAGGCTGTGGCATCTGCTGGTGACTGCTGTCTCAAATGTCTTGTGGCTGATGACCTGCTGTTCTTTCTAGGTGAAGTATCACAGAGGCTGGAAAAACCATCTTCGAGCTCGTGATCAGCCATCAGGTTCAAAATGTTCGAGTCACCTTCAAATTTTTACAAAAAAAGGAAATAATCTATATAATGCTTCTTCTTGGGGGGGGTGATAATGAACTTAATCTTGGTCCATCATTGCTAAGATGATGGCATTTCTGTTACCTTAACATTGTCCCTCTCTGTTCTACTTTTCCTGCTCTAACAAATAATTTTATCAGGCAATAAATAACTTAAGCATATGGCACTTACAGAAGCAATGCCACGTTCTGATCACACAGTCATTCTTTTCTAATATAATTCCTATGCTGCATGAATCATGGCTGAGGGAAATGGTACAGCTAACTTTCCATTACAGATATCACTGGCCTTAATCTCAATTTTTCATTCTAATAACCCAATTCAATGTATTTTGATATTATATTGGGTACTTTGAAGTCAGGCAAGAAACCCATCACACTTTCAAATTTAGATCAGCCTCTATCAATTTTACTAAAAAAAATTGTTTCACCTGAAATATAGCATGTACAATGACGGTTATCATTAGCGACCAAAAACTCAGGCTTAGAGCGGTGCAAATGAAGTCCCTCGATAATTATTTTCAATAATAGATCAATTAAATGCTGGAATACAATGTAATGCAAAACCTTCAAGGTTTTATGCATAAAATATGCACAAAAGAGTCATCTTAATTATTGACACTATACCAAAATCAAGACTATAGGAACCTACAGAAGTCAGGTTATTCAGTCAGCTTCAAGTGCCTGATCAGTATCAAAGAAGTGAGTTGCAGTAATCAAGACAACAAACCCACAACGATGTATTGAAGAAATGGGAATAATGCCTAATTTTTCATATGTCACAAATAACCAGGTAAAATGAGTCACCCATTGTGTGAATAGTCATTTAAAAAATAAGGTTACCATCTTGACCTTGTCATTTAAGACATTTTAAGACAGATATTTTAGCAAATGCAAACAAAAATAACTTGTGCAAATATCATCTGATAAAAAATTAATGAACTTCCTACTGGCATCGTCATCTTTTATGGATGAAGTGTTTAGATGAAAGTCTTGCTTATGCTTTGTGGATACAGATGAACAACCTTCAGTGCGTAAACTGGAAAGAGCTTTTTCAAGCTCCTTTATCTTCTCTATACCCACATTATCTTCCTTTATTTTTGACTCACAACCACGTTTTACCCCTGAAAAATCAAATCACAACAGAATCAACTTTGTTACTCCTAAAACCTTGATGCAATATTTCAATTATAAATAATCTTGTAAATGACGTCACAAGCAAATAACGAAGACTGTTATCATCAGCGACCGCCAACTGAGTGGCGCAAATGAAGTCCATCTTCAATAACTATCAATAACAGATCAATAAAAATGCTGTCGTGTAATGTAATGCCAAACCTTGCAGTCAAAGTCTGAAAATTCTCAGCTCCACATTAAATATGCATAAGAGACTACAGGAACCTATAGGAGCCATGTGATTTGGCCAGCTTCAAGTGTCTGATCAGTATCAAAGAAGCAAGTTACAGTAATACAAGGCAACAAACCCACTCTGATATCCATGAAGAAATGGTGGGAATAATGCCTAACTTTTCATATGTCACAAAATAACCAGGTAGAATGAGTCACCCATCGTGTGAATAGTGATTTAAATATATTTAGTAATTTTACCATCTTGTACATTTTAAGACAGATATTGTAGCAAATACGATTAAACGATGAACTTCCTACTGGCAACATCATCTTTTATGGATGAAGAGACGTGATGAAAGTCTTGCTTAGACTTTGTGGGTGCAGATGAACAATCTTCAGTCAGTGAACTGGAAGGGCATTTTTCAACCACCCTTGACCTTTCCACGCCCACATTCTCTTCTGTTCTTTTCGACTTATAGCCCTGTTTTACTCCTGGAAAATTAAATCACAACAGAATCAAGTTGGTTACTCCTCAAACCTTGATGCAATGTTTCAATTATAAATCATTTCGTAAATGACATTACATGTAAATAACAAGTTCTCCTTGATAAACTCTGTCTTTACGTGCATACACCATTTGCATACTGAATTACATTTTGTCCATATACATATTGTTACAGGTTGCCTAAATAGCTCCTGTAACTTATCTTCCTATCGTTCTGTCACCGTAGGGGTTCCTCTCTTTGTACCCTTCTCTCTGGGCCTCGTGTCTACAGAGAAAGGTGTGCCGGCCTCTCGTGGTCTATAAAAGAGATGAGGCCCAAAGGTGTGTAGAGTTTCTGGCTATTTTCTGCTTGAGTCGGCCTGTTGCTGTTTATCGCGAAGCCACTCTCAGTTTTTACTTTTGTTCACGACCTCGGTGTTCCGTGACGCCTCAGTCCAACCCTGGTGGTCGTTGAACGTTTTCTACAGGTCGGTAGCGGTCCGCTCCACCGCGAAGTCATGCTGGACTGGTTCCACGTCTTCGTTTCATGTTTGTATGGTTTCTTGTCTTTATTGTGTTTAAATAAATATTGTTCATACCCTAAAACGACGCTTTTCTGTTCACAATAGGCAGGAACCCATAACAATATATATATTTAGCACCATAAGTTAATAACCAGCTTAATATTTTAAACTCTTCTCCACCATAATTATAAGGAGAACCAAGAAGAGTCGAGATGCACAGGCTTATGGAGATAATTCTTGTAAGAAAATCAAACTGGAGTAACAGAAAAGCATACAATGTGTGCAAATGGAAAACTGCAAATCATATACATGTCAACTCACCTTTAGGTAGAGTTCTGGAAATTTTATTAGCTTCCCATGCAATACTCATATCAGATTCTTAAACAACAATAATTATTAGGAACAGTTTGTTACCAGCATAATTAAAGCACAGAACTAGAGCTGTACCGATTAATCGGCCGGCTGATTAATCGATTATAGAGATAGCGGCTATATCGGATATCGGTAAGATAATCTGCGCCGATATTAAAAAATATTTTTTTCCATTTTATAATATTATTTTCAGTTTTTAAGAGCAGAATAATGACAGCAACATCATTGGGTATGTGAAGGACAGCATTCCGTTCCCTTCCCATTACCGTGAGAAACTGTCTACAGCTGTTGTGCAGAGTGAATCACAGTGCCTGCTTAATTACCCTGGGCACAATCATGTCATATAAGGCCAAATTGGCAGGTCGTAAAAGTGGCCATCTTGGGATTGAATGGCATCATTGGCATGTTAGAAGAAGGCATCCAGTTACATAGATATATGTATATATATTTCCTCTCCTCCGGCATGCAAGGTCGAAAGCGCGCGGTGTGCCTAATCTGTATTGGCCTCCTAGGATTAGTCTCATGTATACGTCTCCTACGGAGCAAATGTTATGCTTGTATCACAACAGTAGCAGTAGGTCTATCTTTTAGAACCGGACATCTTGGGAAACACAATGAAATAATCGATAAAATAATCGGCTATCGGCATAATCGGCAAAAGGCGATATCGGTACAGCTCTACACAGAACTTAATATGGCAATAAACACAATCAACAAATGTGAAGCCAGAGGTCAAAACGCGCCACTTGTCACTTCCTAATTCTTGCACAAAAAGTTGAAATTGGCGAGACGGGTCAAGAAAACAGATAATCGTTTTATGGTATACTTTTACAAACATAATAAAACATGTCTTCTATCAATATGTGAAATAAAAAAATGTTGAATTCAAATATTTTGTTTGAGAAAAATGACATGGTGTCAATATTTGCATTGCTAAATGTGCATGTTTTCAGAGGCGAACATCCTAGATTTCTTCCACCTGTTTGCCATAATTTACAAAGTAGCAACTAGATTTTGAAGCCGTGTGCTTTATTTCATACAGAATATAGTTCTTTATTGCCCAGCAAAATTGTGGAACATTCGAGTAATGGTTGCTACGAACTTTGATGACACAAATATTCTGAAACTTTGACTTCGATTTTCTCACTTGTCATGATTTTACTAATGAAAGAGTCAAACAAGTATAACTTATGTTAGAAAAAGCTAGTTTGATTCTGTAAATACTGTTTGGAGGCACTTACTTCCTTTACAGAATATGATTTCATAAAAAAGTCAGAAACGACAAGTGATGGGTTTTGACCCATGGCCTCACAAATTAATTCTCAATGTAATATATATATCACAGCTGGATGACATACCCCACCCTGGCTCACAGGTTACAAACTGATAACAGAAGAAATGATGGAATGAAAACCAAAAACTGCTAGACTCATTTATGAGCATTCGCAAGAATCCTTGATGGCGCCATAACAAGAGCGCGCCGACATAAGCGCACAAAAAAACCCGACAAATGGGTGCAAGACATAAGCGTGCAGCAGTATAAATAATGCACAATATTTCTTAGTGGTCAATAACGTACATGAATTGCATAATTCGATATTTATACGGCTTCTACCACTGATATGTGCGAATCACATTGCAATTAACGTCCAATTACATTTGATTTGAAAAGAAGTCTTTAGCAAATTTATTTGCATAATTATCAGTAACAAACTTTCTGTCAGGAGTTCTAGTGTGCCCAGTGAAATTGCTTGAATGAAATGTGCCATCTTAACAAAATTGTGTTCACTAAAGCGCTACAACACTCTCAATTTTTATAATATAGACTATATAGATTCAACTACAGCTCTATAACAACTTAGATCGCTCTATAGTCTGTCTTGTGAATACTTGTATACATGTCTTAATAAAATAATTTTAAACAAGTGTGAGCTGGCGCTTATGTCGGCGCGATTTTGTCCTTGCACGCTTTTTTGCCCTGCGCACAATAGTTGGCGTGCTATTGTCAGCGCTTTTGCCCTGTGTGCTTTTGTTGGGTCACCATCTTTGCTGCATGGCTATGCAACATGGAGTCACCAGTTTCAAAGACTCAAGTCATGACTTGAATTAATGAATTAAAATTGAATTAAATGAATTAAAATATCATAATTTGGTGGGGCAATTGGCTGGCCAAAGTGCTACTATATTACAGTGTATCGCATGAATAGTTGTCCAACAATTAAATCGTAATAATAAATGCACTTCCTAGAACAAACTCCATTTAAAAATCTAAATCCTTTTGGCCAAGAACAGAAAGGCATCGACGATTTCCTTTAGTTGTACAATACAGACAGCTCAAAAAATATCTTCAGCTTAACTTAAATACATACCTCTCTGCATACTGTGCAGGTCTATCTGAACAACATGTCACAGAGTCAGTGTATATTAGGGAGATGGTGTAGAGTTGAATAGAGAGGAAGAAACTGGATGCTGAGGCAAAAGGACATTGATAGTCTTCATATATAGATAATGCCTTTGAGACTTGCTATGTAAACATCTAGATCTTTACAGATCATAGTACTTTAAAAAAGCATTTCCGATTTATACCTACTTGCTGAACCAAGATCAGGACCAAATAACTCAACCACTGAAATGTAATTTGCTTTCTTCAGAGCAGCTATGAAATCAACAAACCATCCATTCTTCCGACAATATATGCAAGAAAGTAATTTCTGCGCTGCAAGAGATCTTCCATGGTTTTTGTCTTCAGCCAAAATTGCCTCAAAATCCGATTTTCTAAATATGAAAACAACAATTTTTGTAAATTTAGATTATTTCAGAAAAAGGTTGACAGCTGATCCTTATACAACAGCCGTACAGTTTACAGAGTTGTGCTATTTTCTGCTAAAATCAGAAAAGATTTGAGTCTTTCCTCAAATTAGGGGTCTTAAAGAGCCTGTTCTGGCCCGCCAACGATATATTTTTGGCTCGCTGAGTCTTGTGTAAAGACAACACAATTGAGAGTAAACAGTCTAGTTTGTCATTTTTAAGGCTTACTGAGTTTTTTGTGATGTTTGTATCTGATAATGAATATCAGAATCACGTTCTCAAAACCTACTTCAAATTTTCCTCAAGCGTCATTTGGAACTCTTGCCCACCACTTGCTGGAAAATATTGCTACTGGCCTATGGCCCACAATTTCAAAAACGTTTGACACACCTGCCTTAGATAGACACTACAGAAGAATATTGAGCATGTCTGCCCACAGCAGGCGCACAGCTGCAACAATCAGAAAACCAACTACACTAGTTCTCATTCTTATCCATTAATGAATAACATCACCTAGGTTGGTGGAACTTCAAAAACAGAACTTATTTGTTTGAGTGTCGAAGCAGACCAAACAACGACAAGCAAATCAAAACCAAAAATCTCAACTCAAACTGCTCTACTCTACTGTAATAGAGAGTTAAATGGGGACAGAATTTGTCTCCATTCCAACCCTATTTTCTGGGGTCTGTCACTTAATATAGAAATGCTGCTGGATTGAAAGTGTTCCTCATATCTAAAACTTTCCTTCTTCATCTGATATGATGCAGTTCCATTACATGTGAATGTTCAGATATGAATCCTCTATACATGAAGTTGGACCATGTCTACCGATGCTATCTATTTAAAACTGTCAGATAACTGTCCTTGATTTATGAACACTGATCTAAGGAAGCTATGTATCTAACGCATTTTCAGCTACTGAACTAAGGTGCTTGTTTGGACTGTCTTCCTGGTAAATCTTCTTTTGCCTTGACGGTTCTGCTTGACCGAGTGTTAAGGGGAGTGCCATGGTCTATATATAAGCCTTTGCTATTTAAGGTGTGACTGGAGTGCATTTGGCCTAGCCAGTGGTTGTTCCTGACTTCTTCTGACCGGGTTTCCGAGACACAGGTCTCTTTGCGTATTTCAAGCCAACACATCTCTCTTGTATTTAGTTAAGAATTTACTTAAGGCAACATCGAGGTTTTCAACTGATGCTGGTGGAAGACTCTCTGATGCTTGACATCTTTTTCTGTTCGTCTCTACTTCGTATGCCGTCCCGTTGATGAGGGTAACGTACCGAACATTTCTCACAAAGTTTCTTTGTTAGGCATTTTATGGTGACATTATATTTTTAAATAATTCAAAAACAAACCTAGACTTGTCTCACTCATAACTTGTCTCTAACTAAATGCAAGACTAGTCAACACACAAAACAGGCACTTGTTGTGAAGCAATATTTTGTAGAATTTATAAGTTAAACACATGCTGTATCTGCTAATATTCAGTCCTTTGGGGTAATTGCATAATTAAGTAACGTTCAATGTGCTACAAAACGTTTGATGTGCATCAATAATATTGTTATGATCGCAAATGGCTTCAAGTCAAAGCAAAATTAAGCTAAACCGAGTCAAAACAATGACATGACATATCGTCTATAATTAACTTCCGAAATTTGAACATTTTTAGATTCAATACAGTCGCTATTTCCAATCACATCATCTGAAGGTGCATTAGTTAAACACCTCATGATGACTGACATGCAAATATGGTACTATAGAGCTTTTTCATATGGGCATGGTCTTAACTGCAGGACTGTGGTCGGCCATATTTGATCGCACAAAGTTATTGTTCATCGTTTGATGCGCTTAAGGTCCAAGTAGAAATTTAGTCAAATTAGTACATTGTGAATATAAAAGAAACTATACCATTCGCAAAATGTTTCCAGCAGATCCGTCCATTATGCATTAATGCTTCGAAAAGGTCATCTTACCCAGCATAGACCTTCATAGCACAGTTACTGAATGTGGCAAACTTAGCCCCTTAATGGATATCATCCAGCCTCCACTGCCTCAACCATTCAAAACAGAATTCATCATTTACATCCTGAATCCTCCTTTTCACATCCTGAATCCTCCTCTTCTTCGTTCTTCACACTGGGCATGTTCTTCCGGGCTTTCACGCTCTCGTATATTTTAATTCTGCAAACTTTTATCCCGCTGAGTCTCTGACTACGGTTGCGGTAGCCTACTATAGCACAAAAAACCATATTCACCGTCTATAATAGACGCCATTCACAGGCGTATCCAACGTCAACAAGCAGTTGAGTGCGTACCAAAATGGTAGATGCCATATGCAAAGTAGTCTGTTACGTCACTGTGCAAACAGTCTATAGTTATAAAAAACTGACCACCAAAAACGAACGGAGCAACCGCACAAAATGGCGGACCCGGGTTAGCTAAGAAAGACACAAGTGGGGCACACCTGCCAAGTTCAAAATTCAGTCACAAACAAAGCTGGGCTTTAAGGCTAGTAGGCCTAGCATATAAATTTGCACTAAACTAGCGTTTAGCCTCATAGCCAACACACAGCGGTGCAATTGAAGTTCAAACAAAATATTAAATATTATCTACCATTGATGGAGACTAAATTTGGATACATGGGACTATATTAGGCTCAGGTAAATCTACAGAGTTTTGTTCAAAATAAATACAACACTCAGGGGGGTGGGTGGGTGGGTCTATGGAAACGTTACAATGTGTTACAGGGTGGGTGGGTCAAAAACGGCCATTTTGAGCATTATGCAATTTTGCAATGACCCCTTTCACAATTATTTCAGACAATTCGTGTCACCTGTTAGCAGCTGCCAGAATATGTGGCAGTAGTAGCTGGTAACAGCTGCTTTAACACTTCAAGGATGACCTGCATTGGTTTCCCAGTCACCTGTACTACACTCCCAATGCTAAAGTGTTAAGACGTGCAGAGGCAGTACAACTGCAAAGCAGCTGAACTAAATAATATACCTGGTGCTTTGTCTCAACACCCACACATCATAACAGCTGTAACTCCAATAATTACAGCACTTATGTCCTTGCTTGCTCTAACCAGCAGAAGCTGTTTCCCAGTCAAGGTAACAACAGCAATGTACCATTCTCTTCTATTCTATTCTATTTACGGATTTATGGAGCGCCTCTCACAGTACAACCTAATCAGAGGCGGTACTGGATTACCTAGCACCATGCAGTAGGTCACCCAGTGCAGGAACTTATACATCAAAAGAATTTCTCAAACAGTAGCTATGCAAATGTAACAATTCATCAGGTTCAGTCATTTTATTGCATGAGAAACTGATCACCATTCATTCTTACACAATTGTTCCTCTTTGAAGAAGTTCTGGTACAAGTTCCAGTGGGTCAATTGTTTCAATCACTTCTTTATAATGTACTACCAAGAGCTCTTCATAGACTTCTTCATCTTCTGTGCCTTCTTCATTCATCATCTTGAAAATAATTTGATTTCCTGTATAAATGTAACAAATATAATGAAAAATATAAAATCATAATCATCTTAATCAAAAAAGAATCACAAATAATAAAACCAACCAGCAACAACTTCAATGATGCGCATTAAGGTGAACCAGAGCAAGACTTAACAGAGAAACATTGGGCTGGCAAGAAGACGAAGAAGAAGGCCCGTATGAAATGCAGAAACCTGTGTAAACTGGCTGAGAGATTTTTGGCTGGAAGTGAATGAATGAAAGGAGTCTACTTGGATACACAAAGCAGAGGAAGCTTTCATATATTGGCCAGAATGTACCTGTTGATGACATCAGTCCAACAATTCAGCATGTGTCAGTCAATATGTCAGTGTGAATAAGTAGCCCAAAGTGTTCACTAATATCTTTCAACCAAATATAGCCATTGGCTGAAAAATTCAAAGTCTAGTTTAGCCAAAGGCATAAAGAGCTTCTGTCTACTCTTTTAGTGATAAAAACAAACATATTAATGACATACAGAATTCTAAATGCCTTCAGTTAGAGGGCCAGAAACCATCCCGGCCACTTAAATGACTTTGAAGCTATCAGTTGCCTCATATCAACCAAAGTGGACGTTTGATAATATTAGCTCACTATGCTCTGTACAATATCACTTTATATCTCACCTTTTGCTGTCTGCATTGACTGTGCTTCTTCAAATCCTCATCCTCATATGTTGTCAATAGCAGCTCAGATCTAAGACGACCACTGGTCTATCAAGCCAGTAACAGAATGACCAGTCTCTTACCGTTGTCTCTGTCTGTCTGTCTGTCTCTCTCACCTCTGTCATTCTTGACTTGACAATCACCTCTCTCTCAGACTCACTTGTAACCCAGCCACCCACTAGTGGTCATCCAGTCGCATAGGCTACTGGCTCCTTTCCTCATTCTTTAACCCTGGATCATAAGCCCCAACCCCTCTACGACCGCTTTACTCTAGTTCTTATCATGCAACAATTCTCCAGGTATGCTATTAAACAGGCATAATGCCTTAGGCTTTCTCTATAGTTCTGAGAGAAACCCACTACCTCACAATAGTATGCGCAAATTTTAATGAAAAAATTACATTGCAAATTTACACATGGTATCATATGGGCAAGTCCATGTTTGTTGTGACATAACAGAAATTCCTGTAAGACGCAAATAGTAAATAGGAAAAAACGTAGTTAATTTTTATCCAATAGTTTGCATTTAATTGTATTTAGACCTATATACAGATAGAGCGCCATCAAACGTTGCACCACTTTAGCAGGGGGTCCTCAATTCGCCCACCGGATCATTCTAGACTTTGCTGGAGAGACATTTTTTTAGTTGTAACAAGTTGGCATATGTTACTGCTAAAACTGTGCTCTGACAAGGACGCTTTGTGCTAGTAGTCACTGTCCTTGTTAGTTTACAATTAGATATGTCATTATGTTTCTGATCATTTTTATCACTTGCGTTGAATATCAGCAATTAATACTGGCAATAAATTTTCATAGGCCTACTGCTTGGTGACTATCAATGCACCACGACATAACATTAGCAAAGTAGTTTTAAAAGTAGTTAACTACTTATTTGGTAGTTATTAAACTAGTTATAACTACTTGTCATCTAAAGTAGTTAAATAGTAGTTAGTTGGGAAGAAGTTTTAACTACAAGTCAAGTAGTAGGTGCCCATTACTGGAAAGGAACATCCAAGTCCGCATTGGCCGTAGAATCTCAATCTCATCTGAATGCAACTGATAAGATCATATGTTCACTTAGTAATTAGCTCAGTGTCGCTTAACCCCTTTATCATGAAAACCAGAGTTAACTCAACCACGCGTTGTGTGCCTATTGACTCACAATGTATCCAGTATAAACTCGTCCTAATAGCAATATAAAAATACTATTCTTATAGGATTGTGATAACGGCTTTCCATATTATATATTACGTCATTTTCTGGGCGGGCCGATCAAAACTACTACATTAGAAACTTAGCTTATACAAAAGCTAAGCTGGTCTTTGCGTGGTTGTTGGGTCGCAAATGTGATTTATGTAACGACGAAATGCATAGTTCTTTTTTAAGTGACAATATTCTGTTCGACTTAGACAGTGATGATGATAGTAAATAAAATAATAGTTCTAGCAACGTCATTGTATCAGAAAAATAACGATGAGAGCAAAGATTGCCGAAAACCCTTCCCCATTTATGCAGTCAGGAAAAGGATAACAAGCGCGGACTATATTAAAACACTTATTGTTTGAAATAATAATAAAATTCATCAACAGAGCTAACTTTTCACTATTACTTTCATTTCTCAGAGCAAAGATAGAATTTATAAATATTTACAAATACCAACTGTCCTATAATCAACATAATTGTTAAACACTATCTCAAAACAATTACACATGTGTGAAAAAAATACAAAAAACATAAATGGTAAAAGATACTAAAACATCCAGGCCATGTGTGAATGCAACTATTTGATAATACCTGATTTTCTCAAGGCATTTTTGAACTTGTGAAACCATTCTGGATCAGGACTCTCAATTAATGTAGACAGCAACTTCGCAACAGCACTCCTCCGATCACGAGACGCACGTTCATTAATATCCCTGACTTCATCTATCAATAAAAATAATCATATTCAGCTGAAACTGCCTTCACTGAAATTCAAGGAAGAATCGAAAGAGTGCATGAACATTGAACAATCTTTATGAGAGACATGTGACTTAAATACCACGTCATAGTTTCTGAATAACTGCTGACCAAATGACAATATGACATGGAAATACATTTTCAACTATAAAATTATTATATTTTAAAGATAGAAAATGGAAATTAATCTCAGCTAAAAACTTATACAGATTTCTGTCTCCAGTTTGTTTCAATATTTGTATAAAAAAGGAGGTTGTACATTGCTAAAAGTCATTTATGTTGCTTGCACTTTCATAATCCATATTCATGATATATTTATTCATTGTTCCTGCAAAAGGTATTATTATTATAATTATTATTATCAGGCACTTATTAAGCACTACAATATAATGACCAAGCGTCAACCAATGGTGCCTAGCAGTTGTGAGTGAAGAACTTGCACAAGGACCCTACACAGTAGCCAACTCCAATAATGCTGAAACCCATCTACACTGTATACCCCAAGAAAAAATGTCAGAACTCGGTCAAAACTTGTAGAATTTGACAGAAATTAGCACGCACGCACGCACGCACACACACACACAACTGCAGCTGTGGAAGACACTGTATGATGATTTGGTCAATGATCACATGGTCAAATAGCTGCCACTCCTCAATCAGACGCGCCTCAGATGATCGACGCTCGAATGTTGGAACGATAAAGGTGATCCGCCAGTACACTTCAGATTTGATAGTCAACTGGATCGACTGGACTGTTGGGCGGCCAACCCACAGCAGAGATATGAAGTCAGATGTCTTTCGGGACATCAGAGCAATGGTCTCACGTTCTCGGTGTGCAGGGGCACTTGTCTAGTTCGTCTTGCCAGTAAAACTGCCGAGCTTTCAGTCCACTGTGCCAGTTTCATCGATCCTCTTCAACAGTTTATTCAAAGACAACAGACGCCAGCTTCTGTTCGGAAGTTCATTCACAAAACGTTTTGCTGCATAACCTTTGTCTTCCCACAATGGTTAACCTAAATTTATCTCCTTTTGTAAAAAACAATTTTCTTTATCTTTTACACAAAAACAAGTGGTGTTCAATCTAAAATGACGCCAGCAGTGTATGTTAAAGGGCCCATGTTGGAAACTTTCAATTTTACCAGGTATGCTAAATCATTCAATTTCTTTGCTTAAGTCGTGTCAATTTAAGTCAAATTATGCAGATTTATTCTAAAATAATGTGGGATACTGCACATGTAATTTTATTAATATAAGTTTAATCTTCAAGCAGTTTTTGACAAAACGTTTAAGGTCTACTTTTCATCGAGACATAGTGTACACACACACATACATATATATATATAGAAGAGAAGTAAGTTACTCAAAAAATTTTTGATCTGCTTTACCAATTGCTCCCAAATTCTTACCGAATACTTTTCAGCAGCAAACTGCATCAAATCAGAGGGGTTGTCCAAAAAAAAGCCACCTAGTTGCACCTTTTTGCTAGACGCCTTCATTCTAATTATAACAATGCTGACCTTAATAATAATAATAACATTGCCAATTTATAAGGCGCCGTAAACTCAGCCCTAACCACTACAAGGGCACTGTACAACCTATAGACTGAAAGTCAGCGGACAGGGTAAGCCTTGGAAAGCAGGAACACTTTCAACTTAGTTTTAAAGTAGTCTACTGAGTCGGCCTATTTAAACGTAGATGGAAGGCCGTTCCAAAACCGCGGACCAGCGGCCGAGAAAGCACGGTCGCCGAAACACGACATCATCCTCCGCACACAGAGATCGTTCTTCACAGAGGATCTGATTCAAAGCCCGGATGCGGCAGAGTGTGTCCCAAAGCAGAAACCGCATAAATACTCAGAGGCTAATCCATGAAACGATCTGTTGGTGAGCAAGCAAAGCTTGAAGTCGATGCGGTGCGGAAACTTGGTCACCGTCACGTGATGAGATCTAGATTGGGACCTATGGTTAGGATCAGTCGAACGCCGCATCAAATCAGAGGGCTCATTGAAAGGATAGTCTATGGAAATACCTCCTTATAGGCGAGCATGGGGAAGCAATGTTCAACACATTTAAGAATTGTAAAGATTACCCGGGCAAAGCCTGGCAAATTAGCTAGTACTCTCTATAAACAATAAACTATATTTGAGAATTCGAAACCTGGAGCATGTCATAGTCAGTTACTGGCTATAATCATAAAAATTTGAAGGTCTATCTGGTTCGATGGTTTGCTTAAAAGCAAAAGGACAATTGCAATGCTTAAAAGCTCACAAACACAGCATAATCTGTAAACAGTTTGTCAGTTTCCTTGTGAAAGTAAAAAAAAGTTCAAGTGTCAAGCACCACAGAAAGTTTTCTCCTTCACAAAAACAATAATCAAGATCTACAAATTCATATTGTATGCATTAGCAAGGGACTTAGGATAAATTTACAATACTCTGTGAATAGGTGTTTTTAACAGTGTGCATACGCTGAAGGGTTGCACATGTGCAAAGGTCTTCACCTGCTGAATTTTTTACGTGGAGCTTCTGTGGCCGAAAATGTGGCCGAAACTTCAGCCTCTCAATGCATGGAAAAATTACTTCTGCTGCTGAAACTTCTTTAAAAATGCCTAAAAATGTCACAAACCTTAACTTTGACCTTAAGCGACCCTCATGATTCTTAATCTGACCCTAACCCCAACCCTCAGGATGCCTAACCCAACCCTAACGACACATATTTTTTTCTTAAATTTTTTACATTGCACATGTGCAAAAGGTTGCACATGCGCATAGGTCTTGATTCGCTAAATGTCGTATGTGTTCAGCCATAGTTCTAGTAAAATTTTCGTTTCGATCACGATTTAACTTTCGGCCACAGAAGATTTCGTAATCACGAAGAATAACATTTCGCTATGGCAAACAATATTGCCACCCGAATGGGCTTAACTAATATGCAGATGCCTAACAAGATGCGAGCCACATCCAGCACTAAGTAAGTTTACTAAGAGAACAATTTTATTTTACAAAGCAAATCAAAACAGAACTCTCCAAAGGTTTATTACAATGTTGTAAAGGTTCGTCTAATTTAAAAAAATAAGTTGGTGAAATTGTGACCAGCATGTTCTGGAAAGGTTTTTGAGTTCAAAAGGACCAATTAAAACTCACCAAATATAACTTATAAATTTTGACAATCTTAGGTTTTAGCGTAATTTATTATTTCGATTATTTACCTATTAGGTCTTAGCGTATTTATTTCCAGTTTCACTCTCTTAGGTATTAGCATAATAAACTATTTTCATTCATTCTCTTAGATTTTAGCGTAATTAATTATTTCTTGTTTAAATGTTTGAGGAAGAGTTCTAAAAACAGACCAAATTATTGATGAAAAGGAAGCCGTTCAAATGGAAGATGGACTGATAAACAGAATCACCCAATACAGCCTGCTGCATCGGTCTCATTTCAATTTCACAAGAATTCATATGTCCATCAGGCTTCTATTTAAGCCTGAATCTTTTCATCAATCCAGCTTCTATTTAAGAATCTTGATCTGCTTTCATCGATCCAGCTTATATTTAAGCCTGATTCTTTTCATCAATCCAGCTTCTGTTTCAACCAGCTTGAGACTGCATGCTATGTACGTCATAATGGCTATGTGCATATGCATTTATAATTTATTACGCTAAAACCTAAGAGGATAACACTTATTGCATGGGTTAGTAATTAAGTAGGTATAACTTTCATTAACCCACAATGAGACATATAAATATAACTTTTATGCAAAGAAGACATATACATGTAAGTGATATTGAAATATAGTGATAATACGGCATAAATAACGGTACGGCATAGTTATGTCAAAAGGATAGGCGTTGTCTAAACGACACTAACCCTAACTCTGACCCTCACGATGCTTAACCTGACCCTAACCAACCCTCACGATGCAGTATGCATGCGCCAAAGGTTGGGTATGACAAACATTTCACAGGGTGTTGACATACTCCAGCCTAAAACTGGGTCTGCCTTCATTTGTCAATTCCTTCACTGGCTTCCAGGACCTCAAAGCATTCATTTCAAAACCCTTGCAATGATGCGTAACTGTCTCCTTGGGTCTGCCTCGCCTACCTTTTGGCCCTCTGCCATAGTGTCTCTTCTATTCCGCTCCAGGCTTGCCTTCTTTTCTCTGTCCGCAGACTGCTGGCTGTTCACCACACGCGCTGTGCCACGGCCCAATCTTCCATTACAACTACAATTACAAAATACCTTAATGGCGTGAGCCGCACTAAACCGTCGACTTCAAACGCCGCAAGCCAATATACGGCAGTACTTTCTATAGTTCTTCTATTTACCTGTTTGGATACGGGATGCTTCGTCATATGCATCTATTGCATGTGTAGTCAGTGTGCATTGATCGCTGTGCAAAATTTCGTACATAAAAAATACCCCCATGCCAAACGTTTGCCGTGCTAGCTATAAATTTTGTCTTTTTAAATATATTAACCAAAACACGTTATGCTAGACTGCTAGTAGTTACTTACTTAGCACATTGCATCACGGGGTGTGGCTGGGTAAGTATTAACGTTCTATTTGAGCGCCTTCGGGGACGGCCATACCATTTTCTATAGGGAATGTGTTCTTCGCGATTTCTTCGAATATTTAACTTGCTCGGCCGTAGAATTTACGTTTGTATTTAGCCATAGTATTTATAAGTTGTCATTGCCTGCTGTTATATTAGCTGTTCGAAGAAATGATTACTTACCCAAGCTCAGAAGGCCTTCCGAGACCAGATCAGGAGTTAATGAAGAAACGTCTAACTTTGCAGTCAGATTCGGAAAATATATGGAGACGAGGTTGTCATAGTACTGCTTGTCCCCGAAAACAGCAGGTTTTATACTCGGTATCGTAAAGGACGCCATTATTCTAAAATGCTACACGTAACTTTCCAATTAGACCTCGTCGTCTATTAAAAATAACATTTTGGAATTTATTTTGCTCGATCGTCATGTCCGTCGGGCCTTAAAATCGTCGTTGACTACCATTTCCACAATAACAGTTTCATTTCCGAATGAAACGAGAACAGTGGAAAATCTGAAAGGATCTATATAATAGCAGAATGGAAACTCG
Source organism: Bimastos eiseni (assembly GCA_959347315.1). NCBI lineage: Eukaryota > Metazoa > Annelida > Clitellata > Crassiclitellata > Lumbricidae > Bimastos > Bimastos eiseni. The sequence continues at coordinate 30,660,959 of OY365809.1, read as the reverse complement.
TGCAAAATAATATTTTCGGCTGCACTTTTGACGGCAGATGTCAACCCGATTCAATTTTGAACTGGATATCACAATAAGTAAGTAAGTACGAAACGCTTGCAAACGCACTGCTGGCACATCATTATGAACAATCAAAGAATGTACACTCACAAACAGGGATGTGGCTTCGATACCGCGATTTTGGTCTCAAGGGGATCTAGAGACCGGAAAACTGCGGACTTGGTCTTGGCCTCGGTCTCGAATGCGTTGGTCTTGGTCTTGCACCATCGGTCTTGGTCTCGGTTTTGGTTTCGAATGCGTCGGCCTTGGTCTTGGTCTTAAAGGACCAAGACCAATCTTGGGATTGGTCTCCGTCTTAAATTAGCGTTCTTGGTCATTTGGCGCATTAGAGCAATTTTTAATATTTGTTGGTTATTTTAAAATATTATAGACACCAGATGTTTAGGTCCCACGCGATTGTTATCGATTTATGGCGTGATGACGATCTTTATAATAAACGTTACTATGGGCAGAAAAAGTGCATTTGCAATGAAGCCAGCCTTTTAAAAATTTGCTTTCGCAAATTTCAAGGTTTTGGAACAATATAATAATTGTGGGCGCACTGGTCGGCCACGTGTAGACACTGTTGACCTACAATTCCGAGTCCGTTGTACAAGTACACCATTCAAACGGAACGTTAATCTACTTGTTCAGATGTCTTAAAGTATTCACCTATCGTATACTGTAAGTAATTTATAGTGTGACATTCTCAGGCCTAAGCCAAGGGAAGAGCCCGCAAAAGTTCAAAAAAGAGTGGCCGTTAAAACTGTTTTCCGGACCAATATTAATTAAGATCAGTATTCTTCAGCAATAAAATGAATGTTTTAAGCATGTTATTCCGTTTTAGCGTCTTAATAAATTGAATTGCTGATAAAAGGAGTATCGGTCTTGGTCTCGGATCATTGGTCTCGGTCTTGGTCTCTCTGTTTTTGTCTTGGTCTTGAGTTTTTGGTCTCCTGCCCAACACTGCTCAGAAAAATAATCATAACAAGCAATTACACAACAGACATCCTAGGAGTAGCTAGAGCAAAATATAAAGCATACTATAGTAATTACACTCACAATCGGAGTAGATTCAAATATATAGCATTCAGGCAATAAAACCACCCCAAGTTAGTGCGTCAGCACGCGGGATCTCTCAATCGAGCGATCAAGAAGGGAGTGAATAGGTAACATTGTTTAAAGGAGGCAAGAGACAATCTAGAACGTGATTAGGTCGTGTAGCACAGAAGAGAAAAGAGAGGAATCTTGCACCCCCATTATCGCCCAAAAACTGGTGACACGAAGGAACATAGGAGGTTAGGAATTTCCAGTCCTGTGCATATTAGTCCATGCTCTAGAAACCAAGGAATCTATATTTAGCGTATATTGGTATCTTCTCTAAAACCTAGTTAGTTTCATTTTATACTGTGCGATTTAAGTATGAATGGGTATTTTTCACGACAGCGCTCAAATTCGAGAAATTTCGGTCTTTTGCTTTGGCCGGCCTACACAAAAGGTAAAATTCTGTTTTTTATTTTTTATATTCTTGTATGGTATTCATTAGTTGAAAAACGTTAATTTTTATTATATTATTTATTTTATTAGTATGGAAAAATAACAAAGTCCTAATAATAAAACAAATTTCATTGTCCTTTCCCTTGCTGAGTTGATACAAAGTTACGTTATACTGGTAGTTGAAGTCCTTTAAAGATTTTTAATGACTTTTTATATTTAACCTATATTTGACCAGTGTTCTATACGGTTTTCATTAACTTGTTAACTTAATAGGTAATTAAAAAATACATTTAACTCCTGTCCTAAAAATTTGTTTACAACGCCGTTACTGAGAGTTTTTGACCATCTGGACTAAATAAATAAATTGAATAAATTGAGAACTCTCGATTTTTGAATTGACGTCTTCGAAAGCAGAGAACCAGCCTATATTAATTTACCAGCAAGAAACCTATTTAGATCTTTGTTTATGTTGACAATTTTTATCGGATAACATTATAATATATTAGAAATCAACAACTCCGTTACCATGTGTACTAAATTATGCGTATATATATTTATGTTTTAAAAAATACGACAATATTGCAACTGACAGCCTGACCACTATAGACTGATTATTACTTTTATCTCAGTTTAACCAAGCAGCGTGGTGGGTTTATTATGAATGTTCTACAATTCCGTGATTACAACTCCGGTACTTTCCTGAAGTAACGGTGTCGTAATTTTGAAACGGAGTTGTAGCTTTGTGTTGAATTTGTATATATATATACACAAACACACGTATATGTTTGTGTGTGTATGAATGAAAGAGTTGCAGGCCGACATGCAGGAGTCCATAATAGACAGTAACTGTAGGTTGACGATTAAAGCATTAACCAAGGTAGTAACGGAGTTGTAATTATGTGTTGAATTTCTTGTACAGGTCTATATATATATGTTTGTGCGTGTTTATATGTGTGCATGAGTTGTGAGTGTGTGTGTATATATATGAATGAAAGGGTCACAGTCGGGCATGTTGGAGTCCAAGCAGCATGGCACTTTGTGTTCACAATCTTTACCTTAGACAGGAGGTAAACCAGCCAGCAGCTGAGGACAGAGAAGAAAGAAACAGTAATTGGACTTTAAAGAAAAGAAACAGAAACAGTTTCTTTTGGAAAGTGTTAAGATGAGGTTTTTTAAATTTTGATTGGAATGTCTGTGTCTGTTTTATCACTTACATCATTCAGGCACCTCAATGTAACCAATGAATTCATGATAAGATTCGATGGATAGTTGATCGTGGTTTACCACTCCGTGACTTTAAATAAATGAGATTAGTTCATAGTACAAATAAAATAATTTATCATTAGAATAATTGGGGTTGCTGTATCATATTGCTATGCACACTCAATAATAATCACTAATTATGAACAGTGACAGCACTTTGAACTGCGTATTTTTAAACGAAGTATCGGAGTTGTAAATGTATGTAAATCAAAGTAACAGCTGTATTTTATTAAAATTATTAAGGATCTTGAATGAAATTGTAGACCAATTCTGTCAAATTTAAGCACTGCTCAATATTAAGTGTGCTTCAGCAGTTTCATAAAAAACTTATCTGTAAATTATGGACAGTGTATTTTTAAATGAAATTCCGGAGTTGTAAAGGTAAATGAAAGTAACGCAGTTGTATTTTAATTAAAACATTAAAAAAAGTAAAATTACATTGTAGGCCAACTCTGTCAAATTTAAGCACTGCTCGATATTAAGTTTGATTCAGCAGTTCCATAAAAATATATCTGTAATTCTCTTGAGGAAATGTAACGATTGCGCCATCTACTAGATTACCAACAGTCAATAAAAGAGGTTCGCGAAAACCCATGTTTTTACTTTAACTTGTTAAAGTTGAACTGCTGGTTCTCTGCATCAGTTGAATAAAAAATTATCTTTGGACGTGAACGCAGTTTGTGCTGCTTGTCTGTGGGCTTATATGCATCATCTATTTTATTCCACTTTTGTCAATTTGAGCGTTGTCGTGAAAAATACCCGAATGTCGTTCGATACAATAAAGTAAGTAAGTAAGTAAGTATATTCTTTATTTAACCAACTGCATCTCAGCACTCTGCAATACTCTTGCAAGATTGGTTCTTTTAGAACTTGGATCATGCGTATCTACAGATTCATGTAATCTTGTCGGTTTGTCGTTTTTTAATCCATACGAATATTGAATAAAAAATTATCTTTCGACGTGAACGCAGTTTGTGCTGCTTGTCTGTGGGCTTATATGCATCATCTATTTTATTCCATTTTTTTGTCAATTTGAGCGCTGTCGTGAAAAATACACGAATATCGTTCGATACAATAAGGTAAGTAAGTAAGTATATTCTTTATTTAGCCAACTGCATCTCAGCACTCTGGTGAACAATACATTTATAAGTTCAGCATTTAAATTAAAACGATATCGCGGAGTCCAATTATTGGAACAGGTCAAATTGTCAAGGAGGTTTTTCTAATTTTAATCAAATTTTCAAGGAGGTTTTTCTAATTTTAATTAAATTTTCAAAGAGGTTTTTCTAATTTCACCTTCATTTATGGAGGCACAGTTCGGCATGAGTAGCAAAGGAAATCAACTGTAATACTTTGCAATTATGAATACACGAAACATCGCGACAATGTCAATGGAACAACGGCGCGACGGTGTATATCAAAAAAGTTCAATTCTGTGGTACAGCTCGTTTGACCACCAGGGGTCCACTTATAATGAAACGGCAAAAAGAACAGCATATCCACGAAGGTAGCGGTTCGACCGCACTATAGGCTCAAATGAAGTCATCTATGGATTGCATAGGAGTTACACCCTCTTCATCGCAGGGTGCAATTACCTGAAATTTGACTGACGATGTGTTGATTGAACTACCGATGCGGGCAGCTGTGATGCGGGCAGCAGTGACCCGGGCACTGCAACGCCCTCAGTAGACACAAACGACGGACCAACTACAAAGGAGTTGTTGTTCTCAAACGTATGCCGGTTGATCATCGTTTCCAAATACCCAATGTATTCAACGATTAATTTTGGTTTGTACGATTCGGGATCTGTGGATAAACGGTTGATTATTCTGGGCTCCGACATTCTCCTGGATGAGTTGGGGAGAGCTGACGTAGATGGGGCATAAATTAGGCCTGATTCTGGTATTAACTGTCACGGTATCAAAATGCGCGGGATTATATATGTTATTGGTATTAAATGTCGTCGATATTATTGTCATTGGAACTAAAATTAATGTCCGGTACTAACTGTCGTGGTATCAATCGTCATCGTAATCCCAGCATTTCTACAGCGCCCACAAAAGCCAAGTCGCGGGAACCAGCTTGTTCACAGGCGCTTAATCAAAACAGAATCAATAGGCAGAGGTGTCAAAATCCAGAGAGTCAGGCAGGCAGACGTCTAAGGCGGATGGTGTTTGGAGTTGAAACAACGAGGAAGGAATTCGGCGAAGATTCAGGATAGGATTTGTCAAAAAGCAATGTTTTCAGTTTTGAGTGGAAGACCTGTGGCAAGATGGCAAGAGAAGTATTAGGCCTAAGTGTCATGGATTCCTACGTTCGTGCATAATTTAGTCTTAACAGTGGGAGGGGATTAGAGACCTGTCAGTCACCGATCGATTTCATAGAGGCGCGTGTAAATGGATTTCGGAAGGGTTCAAACCCGATGTGGCGTAGTTCTAGCATATAAGGCCAGTCATTGTATAGGTATAATATGCCTATTTAAAACTGCTACATATGTCGTGCTATGGTGTGGAGCACCTCTGAGTAGTTATCTTATAGCGGTGCTACAAATGGTGATATATATATATATATATATATATATATATATATATAGTTTCTTATGAACTGTAATGAATTAAATCCATGTTTGGCGTATTCATGATGCTTGATATTATTTCACTTTCCAATGTCATAGGCTTAGAGAGCCATTCACGGCGCTCGAACTCTAATATAGGCTACAACGGTCAGACTCGATCAATGAGGCACACAGGGTCTTCCAAAGTTTTCACTGCATGGCAGTCAAGACTCGCTGTAAACCCCACTGACCCCAGTATTTAAAGTTGTTATTTTTATCATGGATTACTGTCAGCGCGTGTGTTACTAATACTGGTACAGTGCCTTCTAAGAATCTGTAGAAGCGCTTTTCAATAATTATTTATATAGATGCTCGAAAGCAGTCTCCAGCAGTCTTGTTATTAAAACGTAGAACCCAACCCTCTCCTCGGTTGTTGTTGATTTTGTTGCTGATGTTGGATTTTATGCTATGTACATACACTCATATCGATATCCCTACCCCAGGAATGGAATCAGAGGCTCAAAGGTAGAACGTGTAGCGTACTCTGCAAATGGTTACGTTATCTGATGAGTGATAGACTTAGGCCTACGGGAATATAAAAATATCGTCCATGACAAAGCGCAGAAGCTCCAATTCAATTAATTCGAAGAATGGCTTCGAAATTTGGAAAGTAATGCGGACGCACTCTGCAATTGTAGGAATTGAATTGTGAAAATGCAAACGTGTGCGAAAGTGCGGGTCTGTGCGTCCAAATCGAACTAGGCCTATATAGAGATGTTATCACAGAAAGCTATCCATCATGGGAGCAGGCCTACTTCCAAGCATATTTAGATTTAACATTTTCTGTATTAATCCAAATTATGCAATCGAATTCATGTTGGCATAAAATTAAATGTGAATTCGTTTTTATACTTCTATATCGCCGTTGATTACATTTCGCAGAGCTACTGAAATTAAACCAAAATTCTTGACTGGAATATTTTAGAGTTGTTCTTGCTGTCACCGAATCCTATTCGCAACCTCCATTCGATATTGTCCCTTATAGAGTGAACGAACACCAATATAAAAAACAGACTAGAAATACCTTAATGCAAATTCTAAATTGCGCTGACTTCAAACTAAAGCGTCACAAGATGCGGTTACTTGGACGCAACGTATCAGCAACAGTCGCAGTGAATCAGTTTTGAAACTCGGTTGCTTGTCTAGCCTCAACAACTGGACGTCGAAGTCTTCTTTCTTCAGCTCACTAGAAACCTCCATGTCGAGTAGGCCTATACTATTGCCAATCCAACAACAGACTTCGCAGCTGATTGTGATACAGTTGCCTCTCTTGTAAGTCGCCTTTGTCGCAAGAGGTCGCCGTCGTGACACAACGCAAATTCGCTGTGCACCAGAGGTTGGAGGAGAGAGAGAGAGCGGATCGATGGGTTGCAGTGCGATCTGGTCGTCTGCCTTTGTCATTAGAAGGTGAAGGCGGGATACCTGTGTGACCATCCATCCTCCCACTGATGACCACCGGAGTCGACTCCTGCTGCAGCAACCACGCTGGCCGCCAGCTGACCCGTGTAGCTGTTGAAGCCCGCTGAGGGCATGTTGTTAATTGTAGGTGGAGACGATGAGAGTGACAGGTGAGAGGTAGGAGGAGGAGGGTGCGTTGGATTGCGGGGCATGCTGTATAAAGCCTCTGCCAGATCAGCCGCTCGCTTCAGCACAATCTCCTGCAACAAAATAATCATACATGCATGGAGTGACATTGTGGTGGAAAATAATGGATATAGTATCAGTGGTCACGGTAGCAATAGAAGTAGCAGTATAGCAGCAACAGTAGTAACAGTGGAAGCAGCAGTAATAGTAGTGATGGCATACTCGCGTTTTTATTCGTCTTATATGAATATAATCATCGCTGTCTTCTATCAATCAATCAATTTTCGTTTATTCAGATATCATGCTGGCAAAAACGCAGCTGGTTACAATGGTTCTGATAATAGGCCTACAGATTAACATTTACACAGGGCTGTTAACAATACTGGGAAAAGTATTGCGATACCAATACCAATACTTCATCAATAAAGTATTGCAATACCAATACTTTTTCTTAAAAGTATTGCAATACCAATACTTTTTCTTAAAAGTATTGCAATACCAATATTTTCACCAATACTTTTCGATGAGCAAATTTGTGTTTATTGACGCAAAACATGTGCTAAAGAAAACGGAGTAGGCCTATAATTGCAATGCTAATTTTACATACAATAAAGCAGTATAATTACACTTATTATTTTCACATATCAAAAGATCAGTATAATTACAATAATAATTTTCACATGAAAAATCAGAATAACTACAATTATTATCAAAATTATTATTTTCAAAATGTGTACTACTCAAGCGTGCTACACGATGGCCTATTGGTAACGCGCTTGCTCGCGTAGCATACAGTTGACTCCGTGTAACGACCCTGGGCAAGTTATTTTCGCACACGTGTCTGTGTCACCAAGCAGTAAGCTGGGAAGTAAACGGCAAGTCCTGCGATATCACTGGCCCCGTGTCCAGGACCTTGGGTATCGTCCATCGTCAGCTCAAGGGCCTAGGAAAACGAGATGAGCACCTCTCCAACGTTCCGTATGGCTGACTTAACTACTCAAAGATGTGCTTAGAGAGGGAAACACTATATAGGTCTAAATCCGATCGTTTCCCTATTTATAGATTCCTTCAATTCACACCATAGATCGTAACAAGAGACAATTTTCTGAGCGTGATGATTTATTGCTCACCATTTCTTAATCGCAAATATTTCAAGTGGAAGAGAAATAATATAATATTTTATTACGGTGAAAAAAAGTATTGGTATCGCATATCGATTACTGGCTTAAAAAGTAGGCCTATCGCGATACCCACGCGATACCAACCTAATAAAACATTCGCGATACACGATGCGATACTGCAAAAAGATCGCCGATACCAAAGTATTGCGATACTTTATCGCGATATTAACATTTAGACAGTTTTAGTTAGACCTACTCCGAATTAAAGGCATCGTCGAACACTGCTACAACATTTTGACGTCATAAGGCCTATTCACTGATGCTGAAAACTTTTCCTAGGCTATCGACTGATGCAGTCGATAGCCTTCAAATAAATTCTATACGTCACAGTTATAATTTATTACCATCTGATAGATAGATAGTCAACGCAATGGTTTAGTTAAATATAATTAAGCTAAGCTTTTCAGCTCCATGGAACATCTTCTGTGCTCTTTAATTTGCCTCTTTATCTCTCGTATAGGCCAACAAACGGAGCAAAGGTCATTGTACCTTTGAAAGTCTCTCTGGATCACCCGGATGTCGTGGTATTAACTTCATTAACCGCTGAAACCCGTAGTCAATCGTTGGCTCATTTATCGCTGCAACAGACAGAGGTAAGACAGATCAGAGACATGCAAAACACTCATCTCCTCATTCACCGGCGAAGAGACGCCACCTTCTATAATCCGGCTATTAGGCCTCACAAAAATCTGACCAGGGAGAAGAAGAGGTAACGACAGCATGTGGGTTGTTGTTAGTTTCTGGACAAACGATATATTTATGTCCAGAATTTTTTTATGCAATGGAAACAAATGTTCACATTTATCTCAAGCAGTGGCGTCGCCAGAGCTTTGAGGTTGGGGGGGGGGCAAAAAGCAACTAGCGAATAGGGGGCCTGAGGGAGCGTCGTAGGCTCTAGGAGCCTGCGAGATTTTGAGCCTTTCTATGCTAAATGGAGCGCATTTTGGGCTCTTGTTTGCCTCATATTTGTAAACTATTATTTCGAAATAAAAGTACCTAAATCATCTCGGTGCGTGAAAATCACATGGATTGTCATATAGTTCCGAGTCTTCCGGCTAAAGAACACGTGTGACAAGTATTTGCAACACATCTTTATCCTCATTTATTTAACTTGGCCTGCATAAAGTTTGTCACGGTCGGACCGGTCGGGTCGACCGGTTGGGAATCTTTCAACTCTTTTCCCTGTCGACCTACAGAGCTGAAATTTTGCACACATTTCAGGCTTGCATGACAATGCAATTCTTCAATTTTTTACGAATATAACTGTAAAATTGGAAAAAAATGACAACTTTACATCATCAATGATAATACGTTGCATATCATATGTAATAGAAAATCTCTTGAGGAAATGGAACGATTGCGCCATCTAGGCCTACTAGATTACCAACAGTCAATAAAAGAGGTTCGCGAAAACCCATGTTTTTACTTTAACTTGTTAAAGTTGAACTGCTGGTTCTCTGCATCAGTTGAATAAGAAATTATCTTTCGATGTGAACGCAGTTTGTGCTGCTTGTCTGTGGGCTTGTAGGCCCTATACAATGCGCACACGCATAACTGACGCTGACGTTAGACTGACGACACATAAAAAGCAGATGTAAGACTGGCTTCATTGCAGTCTACAGGGACGAGTGTGAGGCACACCATGTAGTTACATGTAGGCCTATATATTATCAATGCAGCCATGCAGTGATAGGCCTAAATTCGTCATGGCACGTACAAGATATAATAGCTTTTATCATCATCGCTTCACACCGAAAAGCTCCATCAAGATATCTCGGAAAGCTTCAGTGGCGTCTATTTGGGAGAGTATACAAACAGACAGTTAAGTTTCACGTGATTTTGGACTCTTAAATCTATAAGCTAAGAACGCAGTTAAAGTGACATAACTAAAATCTCGCGTAATTGATTGTCGATGTTGATTATACCAACCTGTGTATACGAATCTTCCTGGGCAGGATTTACAGTACTGTTTAGTTTTGTAAGAGAGAGTGACGTCAACGATCCCAGGAATATGACGTGGTGGAGTCTGGACACGAATGGCGTGTGACGTTATTATCTGCAACGACCAAGTTTTATTCTCAGTCAAGGCCTAAAACTATTGAAATCTTTGCACTGACTATAAGACTGCGATCGAACAGAATAGTAGGTCCCTACGCCTATTCAACCGCTACGAAATAGAGGCATGGAAAATAGAATTATATTTCATGTCGTAGATTACATGAAAGCCTTTTCAACAGGAGATCCCGAACACTACTGAGTTTCATTGTTGCATTGTGTAAGTAGGGCCTACCCATGAGTAGGCTACATAATTATTATGGCCAGTGGAAATTCACGAAAACACGGAAGTCGTGAATTCCCTGTTTTTCGGTACCATAACATTTTCCAAACGCCTTGCATAGCTGTGGTCACAGTGTCGTGCAAGGGAATGGATAAAGCCAGTTTAAACCACATCACACATGTACATGTAATTGTTCAGTCATCGTTGTCTTTGTTGAATACTGACCTCGCTCCAGACGAGCATTGTTCCAAAGACGACCTGAAGACCATCGAAGAAGTTGTCACCGATGACGATGACAGTGGCGCCACCTGTCGTCCAGCCCTCGTTTGGACAGACGGCCTTGATCGTTGGCGATGACGACGGCGTCACAAGACCTTCATTAACAAAACACTCATGACATCAGAATTGATTTGGGTTGAATAGTTTCAACTTCAACACAAACCAATATGACGTCAGAATAATTTCAGTTGACAACAACCCATATTCATTCATTCAGTCGCTCATTTTGATCACTTATATAGCGCCTCTTCAGAGCCTACTCAGCCACGACAAAAGAAACAAGACTTGAGCGACTTGTAAACCCTGCAGGTTTGACCAAAAGTAAAGAGCGGAGTTCATTGGGAGGTCACTCCATGTATCTAAGGTACATGCATATTTTATTTAAAGTTCATGACATCATAATATTGCTGAGTTTTAAGCAGATTAATATGATGTCAGAATAATTTCAGTTGACAACAAACACATTTTGCACTTTAAAGTTCATGACCTCAAAATTTTGAAAACTTGTATGACGTCAGAATAATTCCTCTTGACAACAAAACCCATATATTGCGTCAGAATTACTTCTATTTGTAACAAACTTGAAACCAATTAAGGCCTCAAAACAGTTTAGAATGAAAAAATAACACACGTGACATCATAGGCCTATTTCACCTCGTTTACATCACGGGTCACAGCCTATGACGTCAAAAGAATTTCATCCTGATAACGAATCCCCGTGACGATAAAAAGCTTTTATTTAAATAAAGTCAGTAACATAAAAGTAATTCTTTTTAATTGGACAATGCATATGACGTCACACTGTGTTTATTTGTTAGCAAGCCCACTACAACGTATTATTTAGCACGACCGACTACATTGTATTTGACAATACTTAACTGCAATAGGATATTCTAATTTCTAACACTCAGCTAGGTCAGGCAGTTCACAGTGTAATTTTTACTTAATTTTTTTTAAATTATTTGCTGCATAACTAAAAATCTATTAAATTTACAGTTTGGAATATTGAACTAGAAGAAATTCAGTTCCATTCTATCACAGTAGGCCTACTTATGACATTTTTATCCATATTTCTGCTGATGACAGTCATGACACCCAACTACCATAGAGGCATAAAACCGAAGGATTGGTCACCAAATCTCTCCAAATATCTTTCCTATTGATAACATGTGGGGTATTTTGTCACCCAGCGTGCGTTTATGAAAATCCTAAATCAAAGATACGTGATCGGTTCAAATATCTTCTCGAAATTGGAGATCGATCGAAATCGGGACGTTTCAGTCGCTGATTCAGCCTATATGCCGTGCTTTTATTAAGCAGAACAAAAACACTGTACGCTGATAGTCTACGTCTGTAAGACCTATAGGTAATAATAATACTGTGTTATGGTCTACTAGGCCAAAAATTTTGCTTACAGTGGTATTATATGTTGAAGAAACTGTATCGCATGGCAGTTTTTCCTGGAAATTGGTCCTCGTTAATTTTTTTTTAGTATTTTAGTATATAAAATGGCAACCACTGACCCGATCAAAGTCAAATTTGTACCAATATCTTTCATTTGACTTCTGTATGCACTGACAAAATATCAGAAATAAATATGAAGCCCTTTCTGAGAATATACATTTTGAAAACGGTGAACAAACTTTTGCGTAACTCTTTATAATTCACCTAAAACTCAACTCTTCTCTCTAAGTACTATGATTAGTCACTAGGTTGTAAAGCGACCTTTGGGAACGATTGTTTATTGAACCGCGTCATTAACACAGTATGCATTGCATTGCATTGTATACTTTGTTACCTGATTCTGATCCTGAGTCGATTCTTCTTCCTCGTCGTCCGTGTTTTGAGTTATTATGGACGAACATGTTGTCGGAAACAGCGAAGAAACGATCGTCAGTCGACGACGATGATGATGAAGATATTGCCACCTGACTCACACGAAAGTTAATCGTCTCTTCATGGAACAGATCGGGACAAAGGAGATGAATAAATGAAATGTGTTCTGCTAGTGTCAAATATATATATATATATATATATATCAAAGTTATATAAATTATGTAATTCCATCATCCATCTAGTTAGATGTTTCTTCGATGATGTTGACGAAGATGATGCGAAATAGGGCACGCATGGGAGCGACTGTTGGAGCGGTTGTTGTATTATAGTCTCTAGTAATTCAGTACGTTTAGGCCTATTCTTTATTTGAACCACTTACAAATGCTTTGCAAGGATATACGACCAATCAAAGAATGTACGTGCAACCACAAACAATCACAATAAGCAATTTCACAGCAGACACCTTCGGAGTTGTGTGAGAGAGTTTAGCCTATAATATAAGAGGAAGCAGGCAATAGACACAGAATCATTTGAATAGCATTCTGGAACAAGCACACATTAACTAAAAGAGCGAACTCCACATGGAGACCTAAACCAACGATATCCTTAGAAGGGAGCTGGTTAAAGTCATCCGCTAAAATGATATGGGTTTTTGATTGGTAAACGAGAAAATTGTCCAGACTTGAAGCTAGACAGGTCAGAAGGTCAGTTGTTTAATCTGTAAGCATGGGCGGAAGATCTGTCTAAGACGCACATGTTTGTTCAGTCTTATACCGTAATATTCCTTCTGTTATGCCTGTTTCGCTCCTCTAATCCAGTTCAGTATTTCCTGCATGGTGTGGTACATGTCTAAATTTTGCCTCACAGTGTAGGTCTGTATACGTTCTATTCTATTCTGTTCTACTTTATCCTATTCTATTTTATTTACGGATTTATAGAGCGCCTCTCACAGCAAACCTACAATCTAATCTAGGCCCTATACGTTATTGAAACTCGTAGCCAATTCGTGGCAAAGGATCGACCTATATAGGCCTACTATACCTGAAATCGTCGCATGTCTCTGGGATTTCCTGCATTCTTAAGACAATTCTGATTACATTTCATGAAGAACTTGAGAAAAAACCTGCAATAATATAAAGCAATGAAGGAGTTAATTAATTCCAAATAGGCCTATAAAAATTGCTTGGAAAATAAACATATTGCCAACATTATATTGGTTCTGGAATGTATATGCAGAGAGCAACATAGTTAATTTAATACAACTGCTCGAGGATAATGAGAAACACAAAAATTCAGTTTATATCAGCCTTAGCGGAGCTTAAAATGTGAGCAACCTATTTCCTCACATTATAATACTATCACTATAATACTAGTAATACTATCCTGGATAACAATATGAACTGCGAACAATGAACTGCAGAATAGACAGAGCGGGTATAGAATAGAATGGACTAGATTAAATAGAATAGAATAGAATGGAATATAATACAATACAGCAGAATGAAATAGATTAGAATGTAAATAGAATAAATTGAAATGCTTAGGCGGACTGAAGACGGACGGACGGCTACTGTGAGTAGTTAATAAATATAAGACGTATCGGAGGGAGTATTGTGAATGAGCGAGAGGAGGCGGGGGAGGCGAGTGGAAGAGCCTGGGCGGCATTGGTCACAAGGGAATTGATAAGCAGACGAATGAATGAAGTTATCCAACACTGCTCAGAGATGCGCGACCTACGGCGACGGCCTCTCCGTGTCCTCTGCAGTCGACGCATCAGTTCCCGAGGGACAAATCCAGACGCATCCAACAGTTTTATCACTTGGATTATCTATCGCTCTTCTCTACATCCTCGTTTTAGTGTGTCTCCTTCGTCCTGTCTGTCCATCTGCACATCCTGCCTCCTCCATCCGTCCTCCGTCAGATCCGCTTCCACCTCCTCTTCCTCCTCCTCTTTCTCCTCTACCTCCTCCTCTTCCACCTCATCTTCCTCTACTTCCTCCTCTTCCTCCTCCTGTGCCTCCTCATCTTCTTCCTCTTTCTCTTCCTCCTCTTCCTCTTCGTCCTCTTCCTTCTCCTCCTCATCGTGTCCAATTGGCCAGTCTGCCGAGAGAGTTGCGTATCGATGGCTTCGTTGAGTTTCAGTGACATCTGAGACAACAGCGCGTAAAGCAGATTGTCCGCACAGCAAAGAGGGCGCCACTTACACCTCATGCATATTCAACAGTTCAATGTACGTAACTCATTAGCATAGGATGTCATGGGTACTTAGGGAAAGTAGACGATTTCTAGCCAGAGTTCGCGTTTTAGTGCATTTGATTCTTTGATTCTGTCCAGGATCTGTGTGGTTCTAAAAGTTCCTCCGACGCCCGTATACTTAAAACATGAGCGTGTAAGCCTAGTGTAAACCATGATGGTTATTTATATGGCGTCAGAATTAATGATCGAACCACAAACACGGAATGGGTTGCTGGCCCAATGAAAGGTCCACGCATGCAATTACGGGCGGGAAGAAATCTTGCAGATCTATTTGAGATGCGCCATTGTGTATCGGGATGATCAACAACTACGACATTTTGATTATGTCTACATCATCATCATCATCATCTTCTTCTTCACCCTCATCATTCTGCATCATAGCCATAACGCATGCATGCATAAGTATACTTATGCGTGTATACAACGTATCTCATTTCCTTTGTATACTAAGGCCTACTCTTTGTACCATTGTATAGCAATGCATGTATGGACCTTCTATATTATTATATCTTCGCTTATGACGATCAGAAACATATAACACTTCATGTAGGCCTTCAAAGACAACAACAAAATGAAAAGTTAAATTTCAAATAAAATAAATGATGTATATGACGCATTGTTAATATTTTGAAGGCATATCGTGAACTTTACATGAACATGACAACCGGTAGCCTATAGGCCTATGTTGTAGAGTTTTCAGTCAGTGATAAGAAGTGCTGATGATTGCAAGGAGTGCACACTTAAACAGAAATTCCGAGGTTAATAGGTCAACCGGAAGACAGCGAGAGGATCATGCTTTTGTCTCATCACAAGTAGGCTCCTGCGTTGTATTTCCGGCCTTTCCAAGCTATGGATCGTGACTCAAACTACAGTTAAAAGCACAGACATGTAGACGGACGGACGGACGGACAGAGAGAAGGAGAGGAAGAGGCTGTTTGAGGGAGAGAGACAAGAGATGGATGGATGGATTGATGAAGTGCAGCATCTATAGCTACAGGAGAGGCCACTCCTTAATACTCTCGTCAGAGACGACGGCCATCTCTCCATTAGCCATCGTCGCCTTTCTCTCTCCACTCCTCCACTCTACTCCTCCACTCTCTATACATAACTCACATCCTTCAATATATCCGTAACCTATTCGTCTGCCTGTATGGCTGTGTCCGTATAAAGCTGCACGTCTGCGCTTCCTTCGTATCCATTCGATATATATATATATATATATATAACATATATAACATATATAACATATATATGTATATATAGTATATATATATGGAATATATATTATATAATATATAATATATATATATTTATTACGGCAGACTATAATGTGACTGATCGACATTATCTTTTTGTTTAGCCAATTCAGACGCCCAGAGGGCCATGCAGAGGGCATCTAATACATACTATAGGCCCATACCCAGGTTCATATATACATGTATATGCATATATATGCATATATATGTATGTATGTATATGCCAATTTATCATACATAGACCTCGATGGAGTTGACACGGTGGATAAGTGGCGAACGTGTCGGGTTTTCACTTAGATGACCCAGGCTCGAGTCCCAGGACCATTATCCGAGATTAACTCATTAACGTAAATCGCATTTGCGGAAAATTACGGCGCATAACCATGGAGGCAGCGCATCGTATTTGATCTGAACAGCTCTTTAAATCCAGTGTATTTGCAGCGGCATGTGGACGGTGGATTGATACGTAATTATGTAGCGCGTATCTTTATGGACAATTAGCTTCTTGCAGTAGACACACAGAGATTTGCGATATTCACACGTTTGTGTGATGTAAATCATGTAAGTGGCCTCATGTGATATCGTTGCATGGGGCACTCCATCCATCGCCTGCTTATGCCATAATAATTGCAAACGAGGTAATTAATTCACTACGCTGACATCGATTATTCTTAATGATTGTTCAGTCGCATCTTTTTCTGTTTCTGCATTCGTTGCCGCTATTTCTTTTCAGCAGATAGGTCTAAAGCTGCAGAGATTCACAAACCCCGGTAGTCATCGCCTGTCCCATATTCTCGAGTAGGCCTATTGCTTGCAAGTTAAGTAGACTTAAACGTAGCTTATCAGATCTCCTTATATCTGCAGCAGAGCGCCAAACAGCCTTACGTGTGTGCCATTAGATCGGTGCATTCGTTTACAGATGCGATGAGGGCAGCCATGCCTAGACTGTCCCACGCTTGTTAGGTCTACAGGGTCAACAGAACATGCTGCAGATATTTCGGATTCTGACATTGCTCGTCAGTTCGGTTCTAACAGCGTGAGAATGGCACCAGCAATTGGTGTCGAAGTGTGAAAGGCACGTGACACCGAGTTAAATGCACGAGGGAAAGGGTGGACGTTGAAAGAGAAAGACACGGAAATGGGTGGTCAGTGAAAGGGGTGGTCATGCAGTGGAAGAGGTGGTCAGTGGAAGAGGTGGTATGGGAATGGGGTGATCAGAGGATGGGGTGGTCAGTGGGTGGATGGTCAGTGTAAGGGATGGTCAGTGAGAAGGGTGGTCAGTGGCAGAAGTGGTCAGCAGAAGGTGCGGGCAGTGGAAGGCTGCCTTCAGGGCAAAGTCGGAGTGAAGTCCAGGAAAAGAAGGGAGCTTTCTTTGTCTTTCTATTAAGTCGCTGTTAACATTTGAAATTCTGATTCTGTTATTAACTTATTTTTCGTTTTACTTTTGCACATTTATATATGGCAATCAGTTATCGATTACATCAATTATCGCTCAGCGACGATGAAATAGAAACAAACAACGAACTGCACATAAAAACCTCGGAGGGATACAGAGAAATACAAGAAGATGCAGTGGGACATAGAGACGGTCAGGGCATAGTCATTTGGAACAGGGATTTCAAGAACAGGTAACGATACAAACAGACAAAGTGTTTGCCAGAGACAGACGAACACAAGCATGCATACAGGCGTACAGGCGGACATACAGCGACAGTGGTAAGAAGACATAGATGATGGCAGTGGTCGGACTGGAGGCAGTGTCGATGGCAAGATGCTTGGCACGCTTTCAATTGCTTTTACAACTGTAGTCATCCGCACTCTCTTAATTATTGATGAGATAACGCCATTTGGGGGCAAGAGCCAGAGGAGGACCGATGCTAAACACCGCACATCTCATCAACAGCTGACCTACACAATGAAAATGTGAGCGAATGAGCAGAACGAGCGGTCAGAGTGAGTCACCTGATGAGATAGCCAGCGAGTGTCAGTCATCTTGTGAGCAAATGAGTAAACGAATGAGTGAGCGACTGATTAAAATAATGTGTGAGCGAATGAGTGAATAAACGGATGAGCGAATAATTGAACGAATAAGTGAACAAATGAGTAAACGAATGATTGAGCGAATGATTAACTGAATGAATGAGCGAGCGAGTGCGTTATTGAGTAAGCAAATGAATGCCTGAAGTATAGAGTAAGTCTGTAGGTGAACCATTGAGCAATGAAATGAATGATCAATCGTTTTGGCTAGAGAAACACTGATTAGGGGAATGAGCCACAACAAGAGTTACTGTAGACGCTCGGAAATACACAAAGACCGCGAGCTAATCGAATAAGAAAAAGAAGACAGTTTGTGTGGCTAGTCATTGGTGGCATCAGAGACGGCTATTGATGCGATACGCTAACCTAAGGAAGCAGCAGTAGCAGTAGCAGTTTAACAACATTGTGTGGTAATAAAGATCATTAGCGTCGCCCTCCTCCTTTGTCCATGCTTGGGACTGGCACTGTCAGGGTGCAAACAGTGGTGGAGTCCCCAAGGAAGCAGAATATGTTCATCAATATCATCCACTCAGGCTACTTATCACAATGTATGACGTGGGTCACGTGGTGTGACTTAATAAAGAAAGTTTATGCGGCATGATAAAGGCGAAGAAAGACAAAACCAAGTAATTGATGACTTAATGTAAGTTAAGTTACTTTCGCTTATGATTATAGTATTGAATGGCGCTCATCATTCATTCATTCATTTCCGATATTTGATACCGCCCTTCTTCTCAAATCTTTTTGCTCAGAAGTGCACACACATGCCTCGACGGCGCAATTGCAGTTGTACTGCATGCAGAGCAATAGTGCGCGAAGTACTTGCTCTAGGTCCCTACACAGTGACGAAGATCGAACCCGCGCGCTCAGCACACACTGAACGTTACGGGCCGACCGCTCTAACCGATCGGACACTGTGCCACACCATGGTCCTGTTGTGTTTGAATCGGATGTCAATCAGAGTCAAGCACAATAGGTTGAACAGGACCTTGCTGAATCGATGAAACGCATCTGACAAAAGTGCTTTCCTCGACCTAACGCAGACAAAATTAATGAAAGCGAGAGGTGGATGTAACGCCAGTGTAAGCGCATGTTCAGCTGCACCAGAGCAGCGATGAGGCATTGGTGTTCGCAATCGGAAGTGTTTAACTTCTCTCAGCTACGATGCGCTCAACAGGTAATTGACTTATCTGACATTCATTTAGAAACGTTTGTGTGGCACGGTGGCCGGTTGGTTAGAACGGTCAGCTCGTAACGCTCAGTGTGCGCTGAGTGAGCGGGTTCGACCCTCGTCCTAGGCGTCAGTAATAGTGTAGGGACCTTGAGCAAGTCCATGGCGCATAATTGTTCTGCAGTATAACTGCAATTGCGCCGTCAAGAGGCTTGTGCACTTCTGAGCAAAAAATGTTGGAAGAAGGGTGATGTCATATTTCAGAATGAAAAAATGTCAGATAAAACCAGCTACGGCTAGTTATGCGCTTGCATTCAAAGGATAAGGAAACGTATGGGAATTGTGGTCTGCCTGAACAGACCAGGTTAAGTCGAGCGAATCCAGAAAACTAGAGAACTAAGTTCTGAGAATGAACGGAAAAGAAATCAATCTTAGATGGAAGAGATAGCTATCAGTAAATTTGGGACGAGTTCTTGCTAAAGTTATTGTGGTTAAGATAATGCTACAGTTCTGTTATTACGATTAAGTCATTGCATAAATTTATTGCGGTTAAGCGGTAATTGCAGAGAGTGCCCATCTACGATGGACTGCGATATCGCTCCTTTGGTCCCGTTGTTACACCTTGGGTGGATGTCGTGCCTGGAAAATCATGGCTCCTTCCGTCGGCTCTGCCTGGCCCTCGTCGGTCACCACCACCGTCCTCCCCCCCCCCCCCGACGCCACCTTCGACCATGAGAACCGAAAGACGGCCTCTGGCAAGAAACCACTGATTGCCACGAGGACGATCAGTCAGTCCAAGATTATAATTTTATTTGCAATATAATCATCATCATAATTAAAAATGAATAATAGATGCCACCGAATGAGGACACGGCCGACCGAAAAGAGAACGAGAAGAACGTGAAGAGAAGACCGAGAAGAACGTGGAGAAGAAAGAATAGGAGAAGGAGGATGAAGAGGAGGAGGGAAGGCATGAAAAGAAGTGATAGCAGTAACTGTGATCATCTTAACAATCTGCAGCTGACGATTAGATGGTTAATTAGCGCTCGATCAATTAATATTTCGCAGCCTTTGAAGGCAATTATTCGTCGAACCACGTGATCTGAATCAACAACAAACTGGAAAGAACGACGGCGGACGGAAGATTAACCCGAAACATCCGGTCGGAAAGGGGAACAGAGAACAAACGGAGAGAGGGACAGAGAGGGAAGTGTTGCAGCCGAGAAGTTGTCACGGAATCATTCGGACGATCGATGCATTTGCAGACAATGATTAGTTCGCTGTGCATGACCAGATCATCTTTTCCCATCATCGCCACGACACAATTAGAACGAAATGATACAAGCACAGATACAGCAACTCAGAAACACACATACAAAGAAATATGACGGAACATATTCAAGCAGACATGGAGAGCTACAGAGAAATACAGTGCAAGAGATAGACAAAAAATAACTCACTCTGATTGGCTATATATATATATATATATATGTATGTATGTATATATATATATATATATAAGACCGATGGAAAGAGTTTCTAAAAGGAAGATAATTAGACAGATGCGAAAAACAGCAATATAGATCAGGTTCTCATAGACTGGTATAATGTAATTTAATGAAGCACTTATATAGCGCCACCTTGAACTTATAGAGTTCGTCGGTGACTATTCAAAGAGCTGACATCGCTTCTTCAGATTCGAATCTTCAGCACAGCTTTAATTGTGGCTCAGCGTTTATAATCGAGAAATGACGCTTTGAGTCTTCTGTTGCGTCATTGATCAAAGCAGATCTTCTATCGCAAATGCACGACTTCAATACTTCCAAAACCATAAAGGTCACAGAGATAAATAAATTACAGATCGATATCATCGAGTAAGCAGAATGTTCTCTGCAGTAGAGTGCATCAAAGCTATAGATGGCGCTGCATGTCTAAGAAAGCGTTCGCCATCTGAGGCGGACATATGGGCAACAATTCTCAGCGGATTGCTTCATCAAGTCATTGCATTCGTAAGATAAGAGGTAGATACACGGTAGACAACTCGGCAACTTCGGTCGGTAACTACATGTATGGCGTCACCGTTATAGAGAGTTTTCTCGTTTGGGCGGCAGACGATGCGCGTCTGGTCAACATGAGGCTGTGAACTGATGCCTTCGATTCTGCTTAGACTTCATACGTGTTCTCTGTTGTTACATAGTTGTCTCATGGGGAGTCATGGGCAATGTCTCTCCACTTGAGGGTCATCCATTCGTAACACATCACCGGGCTATCATCAGTCTGATTCTATAGTTGTCTGTGGATCAAGAGTCTCAAGACGAGTGCAAGTACTACAGATCTGTTTTCAGACTGGCTTTGTTGTGTAAGGATGTCGAAGGCTTTGTTTCCGAGCCACTCATCGACTATTTGCAGGCAACCAACTCGATGCATCTAATGCCGTCTGCGTACTCCATCACTAATCATCACTCCACCGAAGAGCTTTCCTATTAGCACATTTTCCGACTTCCTCGACGCATTGGTTGGTTGTCGTATCAATTACCTATTGGGCGTCGATAATCTTATAGCGCTGCTTTCGGTCGACCACGACATTCCGCTGTTTCGACTTCAGACGAAGTTCAGAGGCAGACTTTAGCGGAACTGTGCTGAGAGGAACGAGAAGAAGGAGGCCTATAACTTCCAAATGTCTTGTCGTCGGATTTCCATCCTTCAGAGATCTGATATTCTGATATTCTTCCTTTCAGTATTTCACACGACCGAGGGTTCAGACATTATCGAAGAGAACGGATTGACTTGCTGCCATGACATGCATGTACCATCCTGCCTCACTGTAACTGCTTTTGGTGTTCAAACTGCAGAGTGTGTCGAGTGAATCAAGCACTGAATAGATCGAAATCATCAGAAGATGAATGCTAAGAATACGCTTCTTATTTGGATTGGAGTGACACGTCACCATTGCAGCCGATAGACAATTGGACATTGGTTTAATCGGAAAAAATTCCAACTAGTCTTTAGGAGTTTGGTTATCCACAAGAGTGACCGATTGGGAAATTCTGATACAAAAGCTCCCTTCAACTGAGCCAACGCATCACCAAAAGTTACTTTGTTGTTCAAATGGATGCAGATACGCAGAATCAGGATATCAGAGGGACTTCAGATCAACATAACAAGACAGAATCAGGCAGAGAGCAGTACACAAAAGAATAGAGGCAGAAGTCACGAAGCAAATTCAGAGGAATATACAGGGACATATGCAGAGGAGTATACAGGGACATATGCAGAGGAGTATACAGGGACATATGCAGAGGAGTATACAGGGACATATGCAGAGGAATATACAGGGACATATGCAGAGGAATATACAGGGACATATGCAGAGGAGTATACAGGGACATATGCAGAGGAGTATACAGGGACATATGCAGAGGAGTATACAGGGACATATGCAGAGGAGTATACAGGGACATATGCAGAGGAATATACAGGGACATATGCAGAGGAGTATACAGGGACATATGCAGAGGAGTATACAGAGACATATGCAGAGGACTATACAGGGACGTATGCAGAGTAATATACAGGGACATATGCAGAGGAGTATACAGGGACATATGCAGAGGAATATACAGGGACATATGCAGAGGAGTATACAGGGACATATGCAGAGGAGTATACAGAGACATATGCAGAGGACTATACAGGGACGTATGCAGAGGAATATACAGGGACATATGCAGAGGAGTATACAGGGACATATGCAGAGGAATATACAGGGACATATGCAGAGGAATATACAGGGACATATGCAGAGGAATATACAGGGACATATGCAGAGGAATATACAGGGACATATGGAGAATGAGACAGATTTGGCATAAAAAACTCCATTGTCCGTGAATTCCTCTCTTATGATCCTTGAGAACGTTCAAGATATATATACGCATACAAATACACACACACACATACCTACATACACATCTAAATACACATACATGTACAGATACGCATGAAACGAAACAAACTACGGCGTTCTGTAATACAAGTTGATGAACTCGAGGAATATTAAGATCAATTTCTATATTTTGTATACAGGGTGAAACTGACAGCACATATATTGAGATCAAATGCTATCGATAGAGACTGTATTATTTTGTAGCTGGTAATCAGTATCAAATTCTTATCACACTTTCAAGCAAACGGAGACTAAGAGCGAAACCAGTAGCAGCAGAAATAGCAACAGAGATGAGTCTGATGAGCATAACTAATTCAAATCCTAATCGGTTAAATACAAGATTTGATGATTAACAATGTGATCGTAATCCTAAACGTTATCTCCAAACTTCTAAAGCACGACTTGAAAGCTTAGCGCAGGGCGCCAGCTTATTCACAAGCGCAAATCGTGCCCATCTCTAAGAGACAGAAAATGAAGTACAGACAGTATGACGAAAGAAAGAGGCGGAGAGAGAGATAGAGGGAGAGACAAAGAGACAGAGATACAGAGAGACAAAGAGACAGACAACTGAACAGAGCAGACATGTGGACAGGGAGATGGGGCAATTATCTGTCGCCGATCTGGCTTCAGTTCCAACTTGTATTCGGACTGAGACAATGTGCAACTAATTAGAATGTTTCTGACGATGTGGACGTCATCTGTGATTAGCGTCGTTTGATCACTAAACAAAGTTCGATCGCTAATAATTGGCAGCTGACGGTAAAAACGGAGGAAGATCTGAAGGAGATCGTCTCCTATACGCATAACAAAGACCTCTCATCTTCCCACCATGACCAGCAGCATCAGCGGCGGGGGCATCAACAGAGCATGACAGGATGCCCTTGGAGAACTAATTATGACGACAGTAGCAGCAGCAGACACTGTATACTCAGAAGCATCCTGCTGTCTCCGTATCTTTCTTTGTAGAGCTGTTTTCGTGTCGTCTCCGATCTGACGTTGCTACTTATTCATCTTCGCAATACTATCGTTTGTTAAACCCGAAAACTCGCCTCCTCCAACCTATTTATATTTCTTGTTGGCTCCAATCGATCGGTTACCAAACGCATTTCTGAACGTTTGTAAGAACAGGTTTTATCAAATCTCAGCTGTAAAACTGTTAACTACATCGCATAAACTGAGAGAGACAGAAAACGGGGAAAAATCGATAGACAGGATCTGAAACAGAGAATTTCAGATGGTGAGAAGACTCAGAAGAGTTACTGTGAATGAGCGCCGACCGAAGGTGCTAAACGACCAAGAAAAGAAGGCTTCAGCTGTTAGACGATACAGGTACAAATAGATAGGGTTTTAAACATTAGTATTTTAACCAAGAGGTTGCTTAATTAATTAAAGGCGGCAGTTCCAGAGAAGGAAGGAGAGAAGGAAGGAGAGAAGGAAGGAGAGAAGGAAGGAGAGAAGGAAGGAGAGAAGGAAGGAGAGAAGGAAGGAGAGAAGGAAGGAGAGAAGGAAGGAGAGAAGGAAGGAGAGAAGGAAGGAGAGAAGGAAGGAGAGAAGGAAGGAGAGAAGGAAGGAGAGAAGGAAGGAGAGAAGGAAGGAGAGAAGGAAGGAGAGAAGGAAGGAGAGAAGGAAGGAGAGAAGGAAGGAGAGAAGGAAGGAGAGAAGGAAGGAGAGAAGGAAGGAGAGAAGGAAGGAGAGAAGGAAGGAGAGAAGGAAGGAGAGAAGGAAGGAGAGAAGGAAGGAGAGAAGGAAGGAGAGAAGGAAGGAGAGAAGGAAGGAGAGAAGGAAGGAGAGAAGGAAGGAGAGAAGGAAGGAGAGAAGGAAGGAGAGAAGGAAGGAGAGAAGGAAGGAGAGAAGGAAGTGGAGGGACGAGATCGGAGGACACGCGGTCGATTGGAGGATCATCGGATAAGGAAGAGGAGGAAGAGGAGGAAGCGATGAGTGAGTGCGTTGAAAGGAAAGACGCCTGGCAAAATATTGTCCCAGTCGCAATAATTACGTTAAGCAGAGAACTGACGAAAGAGGATCGATTCCATTCATTCCGTCTGCGGTGGGAGACATAGAATCGTAGGCAGACAAACAGACACACACGAACACACGTACACGCGTACAACACACACATTGAGCGAGACAAACGATCCTTCATCACGAAATGGACAATAGCCGCTTCGTTCGCGCGTTCTTGGACTCGTTTGGCACCTGACAATGCCTCTTTGTCTTCAATGTTTGGCACGAGTTGTTCTTAGAAAAGCTTTTCCTCTTTCGCATTTGGCTTAGCAGAACCGATACGTCGTCAATCGTCGTGTCCTGTGGAAGTATTCATCTCCAAACTTCTAAAGCGCCACTCGAAAGCCAAGCGCAATCAATGCAGCAGCTTAAACTCAACGAGCTTAAACTCAAATCAAATGGCGACGAACTCGGCCACCTAGGCTGGGCTGAGTGCAACTTATTCGTTGCCAACTCAAAGACCCAGACTTCCAGACGGTACAACTGTTCTGGTTGACCGCGTCGGAAATCTTCGCACTCTTTGATCACTTGTAGATTCTGTTTAATTCAGATCAGAGAGCAGACAGTGAACGAAAATTGACTACACATCAGGCGCTGACCACTGCTAAATGACAGGCGCTAAAGCATGCGGTCATATCATAATTTGATTCTCCCAATCGCATCTGTCGTCTTACGCACACATTTACACATACACAGACCGATACAAATGTATATAATTAGTTATGACATCATATATACCCTGTCGATTTATACAGGGACGGAATATGAGTGTACGTAAGCATGTGGCATGTCTGCACTTTTTGCAATCTGTGCTGAGGTCCTTCACTCAATTTCCACAAATCCTTGTTCTTTCTCTAACCTCTCTCCAATTCTTAGCATCAACCGAAGTCGCGACTGGCACCTGTTCGCCTGCCTCATCCTTGGATACTGACCTGAACTCTAATCTGTCTTTTGTGACTCTGTTTTGACTGAGCTTCTGTATATTTATTTTTGTGTGAAATTGAAACAAATTTGTGATCAATATTGCGGTTGTACTTGAAAGTATATACGCTGATGTGGATATGTCGGCGGTGTAAGAATCTGTAAGAATGTGTACGTGAGTGTACGTGAGTGTACATAGTGAGTCTATGTGAGTGTGAGTGAGTGTACGCGAGTGTACGTGAGTGTACGTGAGTGTACATAGTGAGTCTATGTGAGTGTGAGTGAGTGTACGTGAGTGTACGTGAGTGTACATAGTGAGTCTATGTGAGTGTGAGTGAGTGTACGTGAGTGTTCTTGAGGGTGGGCAGTTATAGGCTTGACGACTACGACGACCAACAGGCGCCGTCTGCATACGAGAAGGGTGTCGGTTGATTTGTGGCATGATTTCCACGTCCTATACCCTGTATA
Source organism: Bimastos eiseni (assembly GCA_959347315.1). Taxonomy (NCBI): domain Eukaryota; kingdom Metazoa; phylum Annelida; class Clitellata; order Crassiclitellata; family Lumbricidae; genus Bimastos; species Bimastos eiseni. The sequence goes on along the minus strand of OY365809.1, from coordinate 30,634,329 downwards.
TGCATTCATCCATTGCTCTCTTTGCCCGCCTTCTCTTTCTATGACCTCTCTCCTTTCTTCTATCCTTCAATCTCCACCTCCCACCTTTATTCTATCGTGTGGACTGATTAAATTCGACAGAGTGGCCTTACCGCCCATTCTTTTTGCCACTGCATTGCCTTCCTCCCCCAGGAACCCTTCGCCACCCTCCTCTTCCCTCTTTCCTCCTCAGTGCATGGACGACGCCCCCTTCCTTTCTAAGCAGAGGGCAACGGCGTCGTTTGACTAATGAACAGTCGACGGAATGATTCCAATCATATTTCAGCCCACCTCTCTCTCTCTCTCTCTCTCTCCCTCTCACACTCTCTCTCTCTCTCTCTCTCTGCTGTCCCTCTCCCTGTCTCATTTCCTATTTCTGTCTCTCTCTCTTCTCCTCTCTTTCTCTGTCTATCTCTTTGTATATATATTGCTGTCCATTTCTCATTTATCTCTGGTTCTGATCCTCTGATTTCTCGATATGATGCAATCATTCTCTCGCCACAGTCGATCGCTGACCCCTCTCCCTCTTTCCTCTCCCTCTTTCCTCTCCCTCTTTCCTCTCCCTCTTTCCTCTCCCTCTTTCCTCTCCCTCTTTCCTCTCCCTCTTTCCTCTCCCTCTTTCCTCTCCCTCTTTCCTCTCCCTCTTTCCTCTCCCTCTTTCCTCTCCCTCTTTCCTCTCCCTCTTTCCTCTCCCTCTTTCCTCTCCCTCTTTCCTCTCCCTCTTTCCTCTCCCTCTTTCCTCTCCCTCTTTCCTCTCCCTCTTTCCTCTCCCTCTTTCCTCTCCCTCTTTCCTCTCCCTCTTTCCTCTCCCTCTTTCCTCTCCCTCTTTCCTCTCCCTCTTTCCTCTCCCTCTTTCCTCTCCCTCTTTCCTCTCCCTCTTTCCTCTCCCTCTTTCCTCTCCCTCTTTCCTCTCCCTCTTTCCTCTCCCTCTTTCCTCTCCCTCTTTCCTCTCCCTCTTTCCTCTCCCTCTTTCCTCTCCCTCTTTCCTCTCCCTCTTTCCTCTCCCTCTTTCCTCTCCCTCTTTCCTCTCCCTCTGCATAACTCACTGTCTCTTCAGTCTATAATTTACATCTATATGTACCGAGAAAAAGAGGAATGCATAGAATGCTAAGAATGGTGGGAAGAAGAAGAACAAGCGTACGTTGAAGAATTGAAGCTAAAAACGAAAAAAGATGAAGAAGATAGGCTTGAAAAAAAGAAGAGAGAAAATAAATAGGTTTATTGACCTCAAATGGAACATTTTAATTACACAAGATTATTATTATATACAACGTACAATAAGGGAGGAAAGACTCAAGACGACCGAGGTTCTGTAAGCAGGGCCACCAACGTTGGGAGAGTAAGACATTCAATGGGTCGAATGTCGATAAATAAAGAGAAGATGGAGAAGAAGAAGAGAAACTAGAGAAGCAAGAGAGGAAGGGAAGAAGAAGGGGAAATAAGCGAAAATTAAGAAGAATGTGAGGCGTGATGAGAAGATGAACCGTTTCTTTAGTTAATCCCTAATGCATGGAACAACAGCTAGAGACAGGTTTTGTCATAGGCTTGGCACGTGAGTTCAGGCGATTGCTCAAATTACTCACAATCTAGCATTTTGAAGCACATTGCCATCCTATTTTAAATACGAACCTCTGCTCCTAACTCGACGGCTTGCCCAGCTGTGTGTCTTAAGACTATGTTACCGAACATCAGAACTAGGAAAATAAAATCACTTGAGAAACTGAGGCGCTTTGTCTTCCTCATCGACTCAATGAACAGAAGCTGTACAACTTCCATCCAATGCCATGCATAGACGAACCCATCGAATGTATGTACTGAATTGTATTCTCGTATGAATGGTTAAGCAATACACTGGAGTAACGTCTGATTCCTAAATCGTGTAGTGGTACATTTCAAAGCCATTTTAATACTTACCTTTAATCCGGGCTGGAGTTGGGCGCGCTTTTGAGTAGTAATAATAAAACTTAATAAACTGCATGAACTTTTGAATGAATAAATGAATGTGTGGTACATAAGTATATTAGAAGGTATGGTGGCATGGTGGCCAATTTGTTAGAGCGGTTGACCCGTAACGCTGAGCGTGCGCTGAGTGCTCGGGTTCGTCTCTCGCCTCAGTCGTCTCTGTGTAGGGACCTTGAGCAAGTCCTTCGCACACAATTGTTTTGCATTACAACTGCAGTTGCGTTGTATGCGTTTGTATGCACTTCAGAACTAAACTGTAAGTAGGGCGATATCAAATAACAGTTTTTTTGTTATATAAGACTCACACATGCGCTTTAAAATCAGCCGCAACGAAAAAGTGGCGCATCAGATTGGTCGGATAAATCGTGTCTATCTATAGAAAGATGGTTCTCAACCTCAGGCCAATGCTAGAACTCTAACAACCCTCTCTCTCGGGTGACAATCGTGGAAAGCTACTTCCCAGGATGTTGCCTAACTTCTGCAGGCCTATATATTGTGTTAGCAGCAGCAAAGAGGAATCGAAACGGAGAGACTGGATACTTGAAAGGCGATCGCAGGTTGAGAGGATTGGCGTTCAATGGAAAGAGCATTAATCAATGTTTTCTGTCGACAGATGTCAGTAGCTGCAGGTTGACTCTAGGCGGATGACAGTCAGTGACGCTGTCACGCGCCGTCATTCAACCAGTCAATGTCAACGTCACGCGTGACAGCAGCAGCTCAGATGCGGGATTTATGTCGATAGATTACGTCTGGTGATGATGTGACTGCTGCTGATGCAGACGAATGTAGAGATCGGAACGAGATTATGCGATCATTCGATGCATCCTGTGCGACAAATAACCGGAACTAGAAGGACAGACGCAAAGAGGGCAACGGTTAATCCACGCATCACGAACCGTCTCCTCCTCCTTCCCATCCTCTTTCTCCTCCTCCTTCACCTTCTCTATGCCGCGTCTTCCTTCTCCTCCTCCTCTGTCTTCTTCTCTCTGCCTCTAGCGTCTTCCTTCTTCTCATCTTCCTCCTTCCCCTCTGTTCTGCCTCTTCCATGTCTTCCATCTTGTCCTCCTCTTTCTCCTCTTACTCCTCCGATCTATTTTCCTCCTATATCCTCGTACTCCTCGCTTTGCCTCATTCC